>VXBZ01006507.1:1964-20793 GCA_013399135.1 Heliornis fulica
CCCCCCCCCAACCCCCGCCCCCCGCCGCCGCCCGCTGGTGTCTCAGGGTTCCGCCGGAGACGGGCTCGGCCCAGCCGCGCCGTCCTCATCGCTCGTGTCCGTATCGCTGCCGCTCGGCTCCTGCGCGGGACACCGCCGTCAGAACGGAAGNGCTCTGGGCCGAGCCCTCCTCAGCAGAGTCCCGCTCTTCACAGGCTTGAGACAAAATTTCTTCTCCCTAAGTCGGACACAAGGACCTGTACTGAAGTCCGCAAAGCAGCAGTGTTTCGTTGCCATGTTAACCAGAAAGTGTCCGAGGAAAAGCAGGCTTTGTTTCAGCTCTTGTGCTTCTACAGCAGAAGATAGAAATGCCCAGGAGCAGCTTCTATTGAAGCCACAGACAAGACAGCATGTGAGCGTGTTCAGACTGCCTTGATCTCTGACCTCTTCCCAGAACAGAGAAAGGCTGGACGCCCCATACCACCCCCCATCACAAACACTAAGGAGGGAGAGCGTTGCTGTGCGGAAGCCCTCAGAGATACAGGCTCTTAAATAAACAGCTGATTTCTGCTGCACTAGATGTAGCTGTCACACAGCAACATGAATTGGCCCTTTCAGCTCCACCTTAGTAAGGGCAGAGTTACAGCTGTCTAGGTAAGATGAGCCTACGTTTTGCTTGCCTCAGGCAGGACAGCAATTCTCACCTGAAGATCCCGATTTTTAAGGATTCCCACCCAGAACGCCTCCTGGCAGTGGTTGAAGGCCAGCATTGCCTTCACACGATACACAAACTGCTCCAGCGACTTCTTCAACAAAGGCACATGGTTGGTCAGCCCTATATCTTGGCGAATCTGAACATGAAATGGTACAATATGACCACAACTATCATTGCCTAGGTATTCTGGCTATTTAAAAAAACACTGGTTATACTGGTGGGAGAGATGGGACATGATCCTCACAAAGTCTTCACATAGGCATTTCTTGATCAAATTCTTTTGTATCTTTCATGTAGAAATAGATAAGCATTTTGTCTTAGGCAAAGAGTCCCAGTCAGTTTACAACCAACACCAGAGTGGTAAAACATATAAAACACATGTGTTGCCTAATTGCTAACAGGGACCATGGGACACAGCACATGAAAATGCCAGTCAAGCGCAAAGGCAAGGCATCACAAGCTGAAACTATTCTATCCCGCTTACAGGGTAAACTCTGATTTTAAAGCAGATATGAGGATTTGACTTGCAAACATAAGGAATTTTAAGCATTTCTAGGGTCTGTGCCAGCTTCCAATTCTCCCCTATACTGACAGCTGCAATGCTATGTTCAGATCTGCTAGACATTTAGGCTCCTGACTAAAGCTGGACTAAGTTAGTAGCAAACCTAGCCTAAGACACACTAGTAACAGCTGGATTTCACCCTTCAACTACTTTGGTAGCAAAGTTTCCTTCTCAGGTACGTGTTCTTGAACCTCTTGGATGTCTAACAGGAACAAGGTGCACACATAAATTTCCCTCTTAACTGCCTTCTCCCATGTGATTCTCTCTTGGGATAAACACCGTCTCCCCTCAGTGTAAGCAGGGTACTCATCCTCTCCTCCCCTTTCTGCCCTAATCGCCTGTTACCATCTTCCTCCCCTCCCTTTGCCCCCTTCTCTAGTATAAGAATATAACAATCCCTAAAACGGCACCCCAAGAGGACTCGAATAAGGTTTTGCCCTTGTCCTCCTATTGCTAATTCTTCTGACTCACAAGGCTGTTGATCTTTGCCAAAGCTTTTTTCCCATATTATCAATCTGGCATCCATACTTCGTGCAAAGTCTCCAAGTGTTAGCTTATCCTCAGAGAGCCCTCTTACAGATGCCAACAACCTAAGCTTCTGTCCTAAAAGAAGTAGGATAACCTGATCTGACATCCAAGTCAGCCACTTCCAGATCAAATACTTGAACTTTGGAGCCATTAACCGAAGCTGTTTCTCTTCTCAGAGTTTTGGCTTGTACAGATACTGCTGGAAACTTGCAAGTAGAACCTGCTTATGCCTTGGAAAAGCAGCAGAAAAGAAATAACTTGGGACAAGAGTTTCTGCTGCATTTAGAACTTATCTTACCTTGGAATGGCCACACATGTGATGAAGTTGTCTGGTACTCAGCTGCAAGCTTTTCAGCAAACTCTGCACATCATCCTGCATGAAATAAGCAGACCAGCTAATCATTCTCAAAGGACTTTTCCATAAGGGAAACAAGAATAAGGAAAGAGTGTTGGTCCCAGCAGCCCTTTCAAAAGGTTATGGGATAGAGATACAATGCATGTATGCACAAAACATCGGATGAACAGGAACAGGACATAGGAGACCCGCACCGTGTATGAGCCGAGTGGCTGGGAATGCCTGACCACACAGAACAATGCACTTTAACTGAAACCAATTTTAAATCGGAGTTCAGAATGAGCATGTATCAGTGAGAGTGGCACAGTTAAAAATCAAGACAACTTTCTCACATCTTGACTTGAGAACAACTTTCTGAGGTAGAAGAACAATACAAAACGTGCTGCTGGATTGTGGTATTTGAATCACACGCAGTATGAACTCTGGATATCAATCCTTGTTACTGAGCAGATTACATGGCACTTTCTGTTGTTCAGTGGCAATAGCCTTTTATAAGGATGTAACCAGGTGGATGGATGATGGTAGGGCAGTGGATGTGGTTTTTCTGGATCTCAGTCAGGCATTTGACACTGTCTCCCAGAGCTTTATCCTGGTGGATAAACTGAGGAGGTGTGGCCTGGAGGGCAGAGTAGTGAGGGGGATTGAGAACTGGTTGGAGGGAAGGAGTCAGAGAGTTGTCATTAATGGGATAGAGTCTGGCTGGAGGCCTGGAACTAGTGGAGTCCCTCAGGGGTCGGTACTGGGACCAGTATTGTTCAGTGTCTTCACTGATGACCTGGACGAGGGAATAGAGTGCACAGTCAGCAAGTTTGCTGGTGACACAAGGCTGGGAGGGGTGGTGACAGCCCAGAAGGTTGTGCTGCCATTCAACAGGATTTAGAGAGGCTGGAGAGCTGGGCAGGGAGAGATGGACTGAGATTGAACAGGGGTAAGGGCAGGGTCTGGCATCTGGGGAGGAACAACCCCGGGGACCAGGATAGGTTGGGGACTGGCCTGTTGGTGAGCAGTGCAAGTGAGAGGGACCCGGGGGTCCTGGAGGACAGCAGGATGACCATGAGCCAGCAGTGTGCCCTCATGGCCAAGAAGGCCAATGGCATCCTAGGGTGTATTAGAAGTGGTTGGTAGGTCAAGAGAGGTCCTCCTCCCCCTCTATCCTGCCCTGGTGAGACCCCACCTGGAGTATTGTGTCCAGTTCTGGGACCCTCAGTTCCAGAAGGACATAGAACTCCTTGAAAGATTCCAGCACAGGGCCACCAAGATGATGGAGTGGGACACCTTTCTTATGAGGACAGGCTGAGGGAGCTGGGTCTCTTCAGCTTGGAGGGGACTGAGGGGTGACCTCATGTCTATTAATATGTAAAGGGTGAGTGTCAGGAGGGTGGATCCAGGCTTTTCTCGGTGTTGGTCAGTGATAGGACAAGGGGCAGTGGGTCCAAGCTGAAGCAGAGGAGGTTCCATCTTAATATAAGGAGGCACTTTTTCACTGTCAGGGTGACAGATCACTGGGAGAGGCAGAGAAGTTGTGGAGTCTCCTTCTTTGGAGACATTCCAGACCAATCTGGACATGTTCCCGTGTGATCTAATCTGGGTGATCCTGTTGAGGCAGGGGGGTTGAACTAGATGATCTCCAGGGGTCCCTTCCAACTCAAAACAATCTGTGTGTGATTAACTATTATCTGCCTGGTAACCTCATTCCCTCAAACATCCATGAGAGCAGTTCTTCTGTTTATTTCTTAGAGAGAAAAATTGTAAAGACTAAGCCAAAGAATGAGCCTCACTAGCAAAGATGTATTGTCTTGTCACAAAGTAGGGGGAGTAAATGAACTGTTCTTGTCATGTCGTGCAGCATGGTTGGCCTGTACACCTGCAGTCATGTATGTTGTCCTGCTCTTATTGTCACAATTATCAAATTACTGCAAAGACACCAATGTCACTGTCCATCTGGATTGCAAGCCCTCACCAACCTCACTGCTCTGTGAGCAACAAACACCTTTGCGATAACAAGTTTTCAAGGAGACGGAGGTTGAAAGGGCTTCCTTTGCCAACAGCAAAGTCATCCAACCAGATGAGTGATGATAAGCTGGAAAACATTAATTTGTTTGCTGAGAGCACACTGGATGGGCAAGTAAACAGGTCAGCTGAAGACATCAGACACGTTTGTCACAGGGTGTCACAAATGTCATGCCAATGTGTGACCAGAGCCATGCTTCCCAACCATCTGCAGGCAGTTCTGTCTCCAAAAGGCTTACCCTGTGCTTTTTAAAGCTGTAGTCCAGGAGAGGCATGGCAAGCTTCAGAAACACTTCTACAAAGAGACGGCCATACTGTAAAAGAATGATAAATATATCAGAAGGCAAATTTAAATTCCTTTTCAAAGAACTATCACAAAGTCAGATAAGGACACATTCTTTCAAGCTACCAGGGAGAACATTCTTGCATAGTAAAGGACTACACTCATGTGGAGGCTGTACTGGAATATACAGATCAGTAAAGAATGTCACTTTAATCACTGCAAATAGAAGCTAGAAGGACAAGGGCTCAATGTACACATCCTGGGTTTATTCACTCGCAAACTGGGAATAAAGCTGAACTAAACATGAAATATTGAATCACTAGATAAGAATTCCAGTCAGAAAAGGGAGGTGTTGCAGAGGCACGATATGATCTTTCTGGGCTAAAAGGGAGATCTGTCTGCTGCGATGGCTTCTCTCATTTGGAAAGGAGAGAGGGGAAAGGGTCAGAAGTCAGTAGTGCCAATTGCAGTAAGTTGATTGCAGTTGAGACAGTGTTTGCTTCTTCCAGAGAATTCAGTAACCACTCTACTCCACTGTAGGCAATGATTCAAGAAAATCCAACCCCTTATAACCCCTACACTTCTGTGAATCTGTAGAAGTTAAACTGCCTAAACTGCTCTCTCCAATTACTGTGAATTCTTGCTTACCTTTAGGCAGATGCTGAGTACAGGCCTGCTGTCAAATACCTACTTGAGTGAGAAGATAAAGAAGAGCCAGATCAGTCTGCAAGTCTCAAGGAGGGACTGTAAGTATAGTGGTCGATTAAGAATAGCCCTTCATGTGAAATAACCCTTTCACGTGTGAAAACTGTTACAAGGCAACATCCATGCTCAAATTTCGACAGAGAACACTACATAAGTGCATGATGTGTAACAGCTGTCTGGCAGAAGGACTTGGCAGGCTGGCTGTTTGATGATCTAAGGCACAGCTTCTGCAGATGGCACAAAATTGTCTCAACAAGTCTGAAGTTCTTAATAGCTTGGGACCCAAGAGACCCAAGTCCAGCTGCCAGATGTGCACAATAATGTATTCTGAAAAAATAACAAGCCATTATATTAATGGTGCCAGCTGGCAAAAGACATGGGGTGTCACTGCACAGGTTACACACAGATGTGGCCCAACAGGAAAGAAAGAAATATGTTAGTAAGGTGTACAAGCTGTAGGAATTGAATAGTATTAAAGTGAATGCTGAATGGAAGCCCTCATGCACAGATTATATTTACCACCTCCGGCTTGTTCAGCCATACTTCACATTTTTCTCTTGCGCTCATGAACACGGATACACTGGTCTTTGCTGGGAATTGGAAGGGAAAGCCAGAAAAAAAAGAACAGGACCTCACCTTGACCAAGTTAACCAGGATATGGAAATTCCGCACAGCAATGTTCCACTGCAGCAGCTTTTCCAGTTGCACCTGATGGGATTCAAAGAGACTATAACCGAAGATAGTGCATTTTCCCTCACCTTGCTGGATGCTCTCTCAGCATTTGCTGTACCCAAAGTGTTGTTGTTGAAGAGAAAGGAACAAAGCTTCCTCACAGGCAGATTTATCACAGCAAAACCACGTGATGACAATCCCTGTCTGATCAGTGCCCACATGGCTTAAAATGCGAAGCGTTAATACACTTCCTTGCTCTCAAAGCAGCTCTTGGTTGCAAAATAATTCTGTGCTCCTACAGAGGTGTGCAGACCATTTGCATACCTCACTCAAGTCTGATGGTTTCCCAGGTAGGATGCTTTTCACTGAACTCTCTAGCTGAGACATCATTACTCTGAAGAAAATGGAGAATGTGTGCCTGTAGGGAAAGCAAGAGCAAAAAAAGACAGTTCTGAGCATCTAGATAGGCTTCTTGTGCCCAGAACAATGTGGAAGACTTAAAGGTTACCCAGCTGGGCATCTTTCTCAATCAGAAATCACAGGAGATTGACCCTAGGACGCATAAGCATGTCTAACCCAGCCTCATCATCCAGATGGAGAATCCTGGGAAGTCACTACCACTTCCCAAATATGAAGCACATATAAGACATCACCAACTTCTCTGTAGCTCTGGAGGGATGCACAGAGAAAGGTTTGCAGCTGCCAGCATGACTGTCCTGGTTTTGGCCAGGATAGTTTATTTTCTTTCTACCACTTGGTGTAGTGCTGTGTTTCAGAGTTAGGATGACAGCAGTCCTGATAACACATGGATATTTCTAGTTGTTGCCAGGCAGTCAAGAACTTTTCAGTTGTTCATATTGTTCTGCTAACAAGAAGGGGGAAGGGGGGCACCCTAGAAGCTAAGAGGGGACACTGCCAGGTCAGGTGATCCCAAGTTGGCCAAAGAAGGCATTCCATGCCAATTAAATCATGCTCAACATAGGGGCGGGGGTAAGGGGTGTGTTGTTTTCTTTCCCCTCCCTTACCCCTTCTCCACCCTGCCACACAGAGTGGTTGTGTGGTGCTCAGCTCCTGGCTGGGCCAAAACCACAACAATGATTTTGGTAGTTCCAAAGTGCAGGAACTTTGGCCATCCCTGCACAAACCACACTTCCAAATTCTGCAGTAGGAGCAGAAACACCCTGAGCATGCTTTTGCACACTGAATACCAGCCCAGGATTGCTTACAGCCATCCCAGACCTCTGATGCTGGCTTTTAGAGTGCTTTATACCATCAGCGTAGCACAGAAAGAGGCAACATCCCTGATGACAGACAGAAGTTCATCTTCCAGTTAAAATGGCTTAAAAATAACCAGTTAAACACTGGACCCATTCCACCTGGACATAAAGCTAACTGTGTACTGTTGTTGACTGCTATAAGAATGTTTACAAATGCCCAGAGTAGTCCAAAGCAGTACTAACGTGAAACCATAACAGACCACTAAATAATAAAATTAAACATTAAAAAGCAGAAATTGCCAATGTGCATCTCATTAAAGTTATTAATATCTCTACTGATATAATTACCTGCTTAGTGTAGGGTAAGTAGAAGAACATCCATCTTTGGCAGAGTTGATCAGTTCAGGAACACCAACACTAGAGATTTCTTCTATAGCTTTCCAGATGTTACATGTGTGCTCCAGGTAGACACTAAACCCAAAACCAGCTCATTTCATCAGTAAATATTATGCAGAATAATGCAGCAAGTTCTTGAACACTGTCCTATGTGTAACACACATCCTAAAATCATCAAGCTCATTCTTATGCCAAAGACAATTATATGCAGGAAAACTGAAGCAGCACTTAGGACTATCACAGTAATGTCATTAAAAGCTACTACGATCTGAAACAAACCTGGAATTAATATCTCCTCATTCTTGTATTTAGGAAGAGCAAACTGGAAAAAGCAGGAGGAGAAGTCGCCCTTTATGAGAGAATAGATGGAGTGTATGGAGCTCTGATAGGTGGTGAGCCAATTAAGTAGGTGTCTGCTATATGGCACCTGGATCAGGAACAACAAGCAAACAAAACTAGAAGACTTGCAAACATGGGACTAGAAGTCCCATGTTTGCAAGTCTTGGTCCTCATAGGGAAAACCCGCTGAAAGGACCATACATCAAGGTATAAACAATCCAGGAGGTTCCTGAAGAGCATTGATGACAACTTCCTGACACGATCTGACAGAGGAGCTGATGGACCTCACATTTATAAACCAGGAAAGGCTCATTGGGGATGGGAAGGTCAAAGGCAGCCTTGGCTGCAGGGACCACAAGATGAAAGAATTCAGGATCCTGAGAGGAGGGAGCAGGACTAACAGAAAGATCATAACTCTGGCCTTAAAGAGGGCAGACTTGGCCTTGTCATAGATCTTCTTGCTGTGGGGCACAGGCCTAAAGGGATCGAAAAAAACCATGGTTGATATTCAAGGATAACCTCTTCCAAGCTCATGGACAGTCCACCCCCAAAAGCAGAAAGTAAACCAAAAATGCCAGGAGGCCTGCATGGATGAACTAGGAGTTCCTGGCAAAACTCAAATACAAAAAGGAAGTATACAGAAGGTGGCTGCAGGGGCAGCAGAGACAAGGAACCTGGGAGGAACAGACATCTCCAAACATGCAGAAATGTGGTTAGGAAAGCCAAAGAAAGCCCTCCTGGAGCTGAATCTGTTGAATGTGGCAATGAGTGTCAAGGGCAATAAAAAGGGCTTCTATAAGCACATAAGTAGCAAATGGAAGATTAAGGAAAATGTGTTTCCACTGCTGAATGGGGCAGTGACCTGGGGATACAAGACAAGGAAAAGGCTGAAGTACTTGTAATAGGGACTGAACGCTGTCATCACCCTAATCTTTACTAGCAAAACTGGCCTCCAGAAATCCCATGCCTCAGAGGAAGGGTAAACCTGGAGCAAAGGCAGCTGTGGATGAGAGTCATGGTGGGGAATAACTAAGCAAACTACTGGAAATCTTTGAATGATCACAGTGGCTGGGAAAGTGCCTGGAGGAAAGGCAACATCACACTTATCTTCAAGGAGGACAGAACGAAGAACTTAGGGAACTACAGGAGTCAGCCACACCTTGATCCCTGAGGTGGTGGTAGAACAACTGTCCTGGAAATCATTTCCAGGCACACAAATGACAAGAAGGTGATTTGGAATAGTTGGCATAGATTCATCAAGGGGAAGTAATGTCTGACCATCCCGGACCTTCAATTAAATGACTGGCTTGTAGATGGGGGAAGAGTAATGGACATTAACCAGCCTGACTTGCAAGGCTTTCAGCACTATCTCCAGTAAGATCCACATAGAAGAGCTGTTGAAGTATGGGCTAGATTAGCAGTGAGATGGGTTAAAAACTGACTGAACAGCCAAGTTCACAGAGCTGTACCCAGCATGGTCCAAGGCAGCCTGCTCTCAGGCACCCTGCTGAGGCGAGGGGCTTGGAGCAAGGGGACCTCCAGAGATCCCTGCCAACCTCAACCATCCTGTGAGTCTGTGATTGTATTTCACCTCACGGTCGGTCCTGCTCTCCTTGACTTTAGGGAGAGCTGATTTGCTTTCAGTTTAGGGAAAATAAAACTTCTGTGTACGCATGAGTACATGTCTATGTACTGATGTACATCAACAAGCTCTAGTCTAGCAAACATGAGGTCCAGACATGTTACTATAGCCAATGGCTAACAGAATTCTTCCTATCACTCACTGCCTTTCAGTGCTGTAGGCCAACTGTGTAAGTGTGAGGGTTATGCCTGAGAGGAGTCATTCTCTGCAGCAACAGTAATTACTAGAAAAAGTGTGTCGGCACACTTGAGCCTTACCAGAGCAGAGTATACAATGCATTGTTAAACTGGCTGCCCTTCTCTCGGTCTCCATTGGGCTTCACCCATGACTGGCAGAGGAAATGCTTTGCTAGTGAAGCTGTAAAAGATAAGAGATAACTTACTGAAGAAAGGCCTCAAGACAATTTCATTCTTTCACATAAAGTCAGTGTGTCTAGAAGACCACAGTATCAGAATGCATTTCCTCTGAAAAGCAGTAGGTATATTTATCATGATAATAAATTATATACACATCCAGTGTGTTCCTCGTCTGGAATATCTGTGTACATCAGAACTGTGATCCACCTCTGGTCCTGACAAACTTATGTTAAGCATTACTTGTCCAGTAGCTCCTACAGCAAGTTGTTTGTTTCTAATTAGGCAACATGCAACCGGCAGACACCCGGTTCTAGAAATGGGATTCCAACAGCAAGTGACTTGATGATTTGGCCACAGCACTATGATAATAAATGTGGAACAGACAAGTTTAAAGTTCACAGAATTCTACAAACTGCTAGAAAACCCATGTGTCCCTTGCAGAAACGTTTAATGACAGGAAATTATTACTTAGAATTGGTTATTCCCTGTCACACTCAGCGGGCAGTTTTTCCAATGTCAAACTGTTTAAAATATTAGTTTTCTTGTATATTCCCTGCAAGTATGGCTGTGCCTTATCTGCTGGAGTGCTGCTCCTCTTACAGAACAGGTCCTAGTTCCTGAGAAAATCCCTTAACTGAAAAGGTTTGCTGCATGAAGCTAAAAACATACAGGCTTTCCTCTCTCTCCTCTGAATTAATAGCTGCATTTGCAGTTCGTTTTAATAATTTTTGGCAGTGAGCTGTCACAGACATTTGTACTTCCTCTAGGAACCTATGTTACAGTAGATCTACAATTATCTCCATAACCAGTGATCAAACTGGTACAAAAACTCAACAACAGGCTTGTTCTTAGAACTCTTAAAAGCTGTGAGGCTGTGATTTTTAAAACAGCAGCAAAGAGAGCTGTAGTCTGCCTTCCTGCATGTGACTGAGATGTAGCAAAATACCAAGGAGGTTCCAATATATTTAGTGCCGTTCCTTTCATTAACCACTAGGGCTGTTTACCCGCTGACATTACTCAAATATCAACGGAAAGTCTCCCCCCTCAAAAGATCCACCCCAGAGTTAGAACCCAGGATTTACAGGCAAAAGACAGCGTGAAAAATAATCTGAGATTAGAGGCTCTTCACACATTACCCATTTTCTCTCTCTTCCAGCCAGCCATTGGTTTCTCAGTGATGGCAATCAGGAGCTGAGTGAGGATGAATGCACAATAGAAGCTGGGAACACTCTGATGGAAATTCAGTAGGTAGCGAAAACTCTCACTGGGAATTACAGGACAGAGAAAAGGTAAAACACTGCAATGTGTCGTGCGTCACCCCCCCGAAAAACCAACCAACCAACCAACCAACCAACCCCCCTTATTCCTTAAATACAAAGGATGCATTAGGCCAGCTCGGATACAAGGTCTCCCTAGCCCAGTATTTTGTCTCTGGCCATGCCTTTCTAAAGAAGGTGTGATCAACCACTAGTAGATAAAAATTCAGTCATCAAGAAACTTATCGTAAGCTCCAGTTACTCTAAATATAGCAACACCTTCTGCTTCTGACTAGTTTTAACTACCCAAAAGAAATTAACTCCTTTAGTTAATTCTCTAACTTACTAGTCTCAAACAACATACAAACAAATGAGATCCATAGACTAATGCATATTTTATAATCCAGTGGGTCCTTTTCATTAGGTTGGACTGCATTGCCATTGAATTAAATACAAAGTCTCTGAAGGTAGCATGGTCTTTGAGAGCGCTCCCAAACACCCTTAACATTAAATGTCCACAGAAAACAAGGAAAACTGCTTGAAATTCAGTTGTCCTAAGCTACTAAATGAATGATTCTACCTTATCAGCTCCTCAAGAGGAAGAAACTCAGTCTCTCCTGGCTTTAGCCTGTCTGCAAGCACCTGGAGACCTGACCTTAGCAAGTCGGCATTTTCAAGCTTAGAAAAACCATTCCTGAGGGAGGGGAGGAAAAAGTAATCAGGTTCATAATCAGACTAGAAGGAAGAGAGGTATCAGATACAAAAGCATATCTGGGCATATTTTTGCAACAAGAAAAGCCCTGCAATAATAAAGTCATAAGGGGACACAAGAACTTGAAAACTCTTTTTGACAGCAAAATTACTTAGCTGATACACACCTTTATCTTTTCCAGGGAATGGAAAACTTTGTGCACACACAATACTACCTTCTCATTTAGACTGCAAACCTGGCTAGGACAGGACAGGCCATTTCACAGTAGTGAAGGTCCACATTTACTAAAACACTGTTATGCAGAGCTGAAAAAGAGATGGCAGTTGTTGTGCTAGTGCAGTGATGGTGGCTGGTCACCTCTTGAACAACAGGGAGGAAAACTGTAGAGATCTTCATTAATTTTTTCACCTACTGGTGTCTATGAAATCATTCAATGAGGACAGGCATTCTGGAAAGGTCCAACTGCATCCCTGTTCTAGACCTACAGACTGAATACATGGGCTTGATAATGGTAATGCTCCAGTCCACCTTTAATGCACAAGTTAGGTAATACAGGTAATATAAAAGGGCTCAATTAAATGATGTAAAGGTAGTTGTTATTTGGCTGTTGGATGTGGGTGGCTGGACAGCTCACCCCAGTATATGATTGCCTGACCTACAGTTAAACAGAATTACGTTACTGTATCCAAACTGAACAGCAAAACTGATCTTGAGCTTGTGGTTACAGAGTGGGTCAGGTTCTTTGGTTTACAAGATGGGTACACTCAGGAACAACCAACATTGATGCTGGCTAATGAGAAAATGATTCAGAAGAGTCAGGAGTGAGTGGATCAGTGCCCTGAGATTCCAGTAATGTTCAAAAAAAGAAGCAGACTCAGACCTCGGGCATTCTATTTGGTGGGGGTTTTCTTTGTTGTTGTTTCGGGTTGGGTTTTGTGGTATTGTTTGTGCTTCACAGTTGGTTTGTTTTTTGTTTTGGATTTTTGTTTGTTTTTTTTTTTTACTCAACTACTACTGCTGTTTGTTTTAAGTAAAAAGGTAAAACACTTTCTGATCACAGATCTGAATTAGGGTTCAGAAAAAAACTTCTATGATGCTATCCTAGATTATATTAGCAGATGCAGAGGTCAAATCCAGGCTGCACATGCACTGCTGAGATTGGCATTTATGAATCCCGCTGGAGTGCAGCAAGAGGCTTTTCACCTGTACACACCAATCCTTTCCCACTGGCAAAAGAAATTTTTTCATTGCTCAGGATTCAGATAATTTAGCAAAGGATAAGGGAATTTACTGGGTAAGAAATTTCAAGATCTCTAGGCAAAACTGAAGTTGCACACCTAGATGTGCAACTAGTGTACCGGTGTGCCACTAGCAGCCAGTGTGTTGCTTATGCTGGTCTTGATCCAAAACCACATTGATTTCTAGCCAGTTCAGTGGCTCATTGTGCATCCACTGTTAATCACCTACAGTTTTAGTTCAGCTCAGTATCAGGCAGCAAAGCTTGATATAACTGTAAAGTACTTAAAAGTCTTGAACCACTGCAGTGTGTTGTTCTGCATGGCTGACAGGCCAAATGCTGGGTACAAACACTTTAAGGAAAAGAAACAAGATGAGGAAGTAATAAAATACTTTGCCCATTTTGGCAACTATACACACTTTCATTTGTACTCACCAAGCAAATAGGGAGTGAAAAGTTAGTAACAGTTGTTGGTAACAAGAGGACATCAGCTGGTGCTCCTGGATGTTCACTCCTGGTTCATTTTCTGCACCCTGCTTTTGTATAATTGCCTTTAATACAGAACAAATAATTCATTAAACATTACACCAAGGAAAAATAATGGCACAAGAATCCATTTCTGTAAACTCCATGTTCAAAAAAACCTGAAGAAAATAAAGCAACTCTTTCTTTTTCCCCATGAACAGAATTAAAAATACCTTTAGAGGTGACAAAACTTGAAAAGTTTTTTTGAGTAAAAATTGCTGCCCACTTACCTGGAAATAGTTGTGCATGTTCTCCATGTGACTGCACAGTGGCTTTAGTAGCTTGACAACACACGTAGAAACTTCCTTTGGGGATCTCTGACACAGGTGGGAAAAGCCAATATCCTTGCAGCCTCTTTCCTGCAGCAAATCCCAAAGATTAGTCACTTCATCAGCCTTACTTGAGAATAACTTCACATCAAATGCTACCTCTTAGACTGCTTCTGAGCAGTGCAATTCCTGATGTCCTACACTCTTGTCAGGAAGGGTCAGAGAGCAAGAAAGTGGCTTCTGCTTAACAGCCAGCACCAACTCACCAATCCACAGACAAGTGGATAATATTCAGTGAAAAGAATAGCTCTTTATAGAATCACAGATTCATTTAGATTGGAAAATACCTTTAAGATCACAGAGTCTAACATTTCACTCAAACAAGAAGAGAAGGCAGCCTCCACATGTCACAATCAAGATAGGTAAAAAGACAAGAGCAAACACTGCACAAGATGGGCTCCATCAGGTTGCCGTGAATTTTCCCATGGTTTAATGCAGTGGCCCACACATGTTTACTTTCCTCCTGAAGGCATCAGCCAGGAACGCAAGAAATCACTACACTCCAGACATTTTTCTAAAGACAGCAGAAACACAGATGTGGCAGCTTCTGCCGGACACCACAGCTGTCTGGCTTGTCTAACCTGAGCTGTTTCTTGAACAGTCTTTTTCAGGAGGAAAAATGGTCACTTGAGTTTTCAGACTCTTGACAATGGTCACTTGAGTTTTCAGATACTTGAGTTTTCAGGCTTTCCTTTAGTTATATACCCTTTCATGAGACATGATGAGAACTAGATGCTGCAAACACTCCAAGGGAGGTGATACAGAAATCTCTTTTGAAACAGCAGGTGCTGCTTTGACATAGTCGGACATCAGATTTCCATTTAACTGTTAGATTAAAAAAGATTCTGAGAAATAGTTCTCTTGGGAAAGACATGGGAGGCCACGGATGTGCCTCTAGACCTACTGGCAGCTGCTGTACTTGCCTTTGGAAAGGGCACTCTCCTTGTGGAGCCTGGGGTCAGCATGTGTTCCAACTTCGAGCACAGGTCATCCAGGAGGAAGCAAAGTTCAGCAGGCCCCAGCTGCACAACTTCACAAGCCTGCAGTTAGTAAAGACCAGTCAATCCCAAAACACAGCATATAATTGTGCACTGAAGCTCAAGATCACATCTTTTATTTCCAGTTACGATTCCTGGTTTAGTTAACCTCAGCCAGGGACCTGTTTGCTTGATGCTATGGTGTTGTGGTTCTGCATGGCAGGGTTCTGGTGTAGAGGGGTTGTTCCAGGGGTGGCTTCTGCAAGGAGCAGCAGGAAGCTTTCCCCAGGCCCGACACAGTAAATACCAGCTGGGCTCAAGGCCAGACCCGCCGCTGCCCGAGGCCGAGCCCATCAGTGACGGTCATAGTGCCGCTGGGAATCACATTGAAGAGGAAAAACTGCAAACAGCTGCTTTTTGATGCCAGAGAATGGAGTGAGATGGGAGAAACTTTGCAGGCCCCAAGGTCAGGGAAGAAGCGGGGAGGAGGCACTGAGAGAGAGATTCCCCACAGCCCGTGGGGAAGACCATGGTGGAGTGTGTGTCCCCCTGCAGCCCACAGCAGGGGCAGAGACCCCACAGGCAGCCCATGGAGAGGCACCGTGCAACAGGGGGAGACATATGGAAGGTGCTGTGACCTATGCTGGAGCCAGGCTCTGGCAGCACTTGCAGCCTGTGGAGAGAGAGGCAGGCCCAGGCCGGAGGAGGTTTCTGAGGGTGGGGCCTGTGACTCCCTGCCGGACCAGGCTGGAGCAGTCTGGGCCTGAGAGACTCAGAGACATTCTACGATCCCATGACTGCACCCCAAGGAAGTGACCCACGCAGGGGCAGTTGGCAAAGAGATGAAGCTTTGTGGGAAAGGAAGTGGAGGACTGTCTGCCCTGGGTGGGACCCCATGCTGGTGCAGAAAAAGAATGTGAGGAATGTTCGTGTGTCCCATCTCGTCCCAAGAAGAAAAACAGCTCATAAAGAACTGACTGAAGTCACCATTCCCATTTAACCCATAATCTCCTTGCATCCGGTGGGGCAAGAGAGAGAAATCAGGAATAAAGTCAAGTCTCTGAAGAAGGGAGAGGCAGGGGGTGGTGTTTTAAGATCTCTTTGTACTTCTCATTACCTGACTGGTTTCTCTGTGCAGTACAGTGCAGTGTGATCAATTATAGAGGGTTCTTTGTTCTGTGTTGAGTCTGTTTTGCCTGTGACTGCTGATTGTGCAATGATCTCTCTCTGTCCTTATCGCAAATCCTAAACCTCTCAATATCTGTTTCCCTCCATGCAGCTGAGGAGACTGATAGAGCAACTTTTACGTGTCCCCCACAGCAAATATGAGGCACTGATTTTGGTTACTAGAAGTGTGAAGCAAATGTGATGCTCTGAACATAGCTGAGGCAATGCCAGCAACACTTAACTATTGAGAGAGAACTGATTTACAGACCCAGACACTGAAAATAATATCCTAAATATATAAAGACATTTAAGCCCAAAGAGTCACAAAATTCACTGAGAAAGCATCAAGAACTATTTTGAAATTTGGCATAATTTCACAGCTTGTCAAATGATCTACCAATTGGCCTATGATCTGCATGCAGACAGCTCTCCTTGGAGCAGACCAGGCCACCTCTAGTCTTTCACGGCCTTTTCACATTCTACTAACCTTAACATTAGACTCCAGGTGGGCTCAGCCTGCCTACAAAGAAAGTGACAAAAGGAAGCACTTCTGCTTTCCTCATCCATAGCAATGCTGTTGTATATAACCTATCAAGTGACAAACAGGACCCTGTGTGCTGAGAGCACACCCACAACGCCCGGTCCACATCTGAGTTTCCAATCTGCCGATGCTTGAGACTCTTGCCTTTTTGCAACACAGGCTTTACTTAAATGTCATAGGTTTCTTTATTAGATAAGCTGCCTCTTAATATATTCTACATCCTTCAGCCTCCAAGAGAGGAAGCTACCCAAAGTGTTATCAGTATGGTTTTGCACTGTGCCACTCACCTCTGTATGCATCTCTGTGTCCAAGAAAGACTTGGTCAGGAGCCCACAGTGCAGTACAGTGAACACTTCAAGGTCTAACTCTCGGAAATACGGGCGATAGCTCTGCAGCTGTGTCAGAGGATTTCCTGCTTCTTTCTCAGCAGCAGTCTGAAAAGTAAATGGCAGAACTAAAGTTGCAACCTGCAGGCCTATCAGACTTTCTATCTCAAATAAAGCTATTTCTTTCACAGAGATTTCTGCATTTTGTTCCAGGTTGAAAAGCCAACTAAGAAGATATCATGACAGCTAGTAGACACACAAGCACAATGAACCACAAACATTTTCATTTTGGACTGTACAAGGCACTAAAATTTTCTAGAAAATAAAATTACTTAGGAAACAGGAATAATATTTGCTATCTCCTTTCTGTGAATCAGTAGCCATTCTAAAATCCATTTTGGACTTGCACTATAAGCACCATGACAGATAAAGAAAAATGTGTTTATCTTAATACCAAGATGGTAAACTATGGGATCCTCTGTTGCCTCTTGTGGAAAAATGTTTCTGGAGATACATTCCACACACCACTGCTACAGGAGTGTACTCTGTTGTTGCTGGCATGGCATTTAAGGACTAGTTTGGGACCAGTACTTTAGTTAAGAAGGATACATTCTTCCCCAAATGTATTTGAGACTTTGCTTATTCACCTTGAGCAGGCTGCACAGGACAGCATCCAAGTGAGCTTTGAATGTCTCCAAAGATGGAGACTCCACAACCTCTCTGGGCAGCCTGCTCCAGTGCTCTGTCACCCTCACAGTAAAAAGGTTCCTCCTCATGGTTAGGTGGAGATTCTTATAGTCCAACTTGTGGCCATCGTCTCTTGTGACACGATGACAATACTCTAAGAACTTGCTCAAAAAAGAACAAGTAATAAAATACAGTAATTCATTAGTTGGCAGCTCTAGGAAATAGTTCTTATCGTGTGACAAAAACGGGTAATTTTAAAGATGTTTTATCATTAATATATTGATAAATGCCTCAAGGAAAATTTGCAAACCATGAGTGAACCAGACTAGAATCAGCAGGAGATACAGCCCTTACCAGGATTTATATCTCCATGTTCATCTTGCAATTTCTGAACAGAGTCTAGGAATGGCAGATCGTAATTTGAGATGGGACACTGGCTTAAAATTGAAACCTTCTACAGTCCAAACCAGAAATAACTAAGGGCATTACCAATCCTGGACATTTGCATTGCCCTGAACCACGCTCCCTGATGGAGACCGGTTGGCCTCTGCAGCAGGCAGTTTCCATCATTCAGAAGGAAGGCAGGTGTCAGAAAGCAGAATCAAACCACTTAACCGTGGTTAGCTTTTGAAGTTAACAACCCCTCATTCAGAGCTTTTATTTGCCTATGTCACCTCCTCTAGTCTGTCTCTTGGAAGTCCCCAGAGGTATACACCTACCTTCTCCAGCTCGGAGAGCTCAGTGTCAGGCTGGTTTGCATCAGGACTGTCATCTGCTTGAGAACAATCTGCAGAGCCAGATTTGCTGCCATCAGCCTTCTTTTTCCTTCCTTAAAAAGAAAAGCAGTTTGAGAAACAGTGCAGGTTCTACTTTAATCATCCCTAAGAAGGCACAGAGCATGCACAGGCTATGTGCCATACATAGACAGGTCATGGTTCAAGAGAGTCAAATGTATTTGGAACAACTCCACAACCTGCTTCTCTTATATAAACGCCACAGTAAGAAATTAAAGCAAGTCTCGCTGTTCTTGCTTTAAACGTTATAAAGTGACTTTAAAAGTGAGTGGAACATCATCTTAAAAAATTCTTGCGCCAGAATTTAATGTTTCTTCCTCAGGCAGGGTATGGAGAAAGGAAGAGGACCTGCAAAAGAAGCAAGAATGCAAGTACAGAAGGGACTTGCAGGGAAGCCAAACCAACAGCAGAGAGACTCAATGAACTGACATGACATTCTTCTCTCTAGACTAGAGAGGATGGGTCTGACGGATGGAGCACTCGGTGGGTAAGGAACTGGCTGAATGGCCGCACTCAGAG
>VXBZ01006509.1:2439-34873 GCA_013399135.1 Heliornis fulica
GTCACACAGAATGGCCCAGAGGATGGAAACAGTCAATTAGAAAACTAACACAGCATTGCAAACAGAATCAATATGATGGTATGAACAATTCCACCCACAGATGTGCTCTATTTTTTTTCCCTTTACAGAAATCAAGGATGAAATAATTTAATTTTTGGTAACTCCTTTCTTCAAAATGTCCTGGTATCCGAGGATTGGAGGGCACCCAAAGCAACCCTAACTTGTCAGAAGTTGCACTGCAGCCATGGAAACCAGGCTCAGAATCTGATGTGCTGAGTAAGGAGTTAGTGGGCACCTGAATAAACATGACACAGCACAGCTTTCACTGTGGAAGGTCCCACCTTACAACAAAACCTGCAGGAGGAAAACCACCAGAAACACAAACTCAGGCTCCTCTTTGTTCCTCACTTTCCCCTCTCCAAAAGAAACCCAAGTTACTTCTGAGAACTTCCACATATGGGAAATAATAATTGAAATTCAACTGATGGCTGAGGAGGCAGGAAAGGAAACCAAGCACTTCATGTTCAGAAAAAAAAAAAAAAGAAGAAAAGACAACCTTGGGATAAAACCTGCAGCTATCATCATTTTTGCAGGTCAAAAGGACGATCAATGTTTAACCTTTGTTAGCAATAACCAGACCTCACTTCAGCAAGAGGGGTGCTGAGGAGTTTACTACCACCATGTTTAGCTGCAGAGATCGTGCTAAGAAAATTACACCATGGTTATACCACACATAAAGGGGAACAAAGCCTCTCTTTGCATCCAGCTACTTTGGCTCTCAATGCTTATTACTGCTTACCTGGAAGTGATTTCATGCATACCAAAGGTGTGCCATGCTGTATGCTGCAAAACATGTAAAGTCTTGTAAACTGTCACTTTCCTGACAGAGTTGCCACAGCCATTCCCAGCTACCTCCAGGTGATATGAAAACATATGCTTGAACTATCTCTGCTGGGACTTATTAAACAAACAGTATGTTCTGTAGATTAAACCATAATTAGGGATGATGTCAGTATTGTAAAGGCACAGCAATTATGCCCCAATTTGTTCTACTAATTTCCTCAGCACTAAAACCCATGAATTCTCACAGGCTAGGCATGAAGCTGGCAGTTCACAGTTCAGAAGCCTCCTCTCATCTGATGAGTAAAAATAATTCTGTAAAACTAACAAAGCTAGCAGGTTCCTCTGATTATTTTTATTTACTAGGGTTTGGGTTTTTTTTCAATATTTTAAAGACTTCAGGGGACTCTCAATCAGCCCATAAATAAGGAGCTCTCGTATTTCTAAGCAGTACGGACCATGTAATACAGTTAAGTTGTGCGCAACCTTAAACATCTCCCTCGAGAACAGAATAATAGCAGATGCCTACACAGAAAAAACAATATTAGGAAGCATGTATTTTTAGCAACTTTAATTATATCCTAGCAGCAGGAAGGAAAGAGATGCAGAACCATAGGACCAGGCAATTCTCCCAATAAGACATATGCGGCTTTAGAGCTCCGCAGCAGACTGATTTTACTTACGAGGGGTTTCGAGTCCAGGAATTACCAAGAAGGCTGTTTCTTTGGTGCTGCACTAGTAATTCTTTGCAGCTGCTCTACAGAACTTCTGCAAAATGGCTAAATCACTGGCAGCAGACACAATCCTTGCAGCTCCTCAAACACATCTGTGTATGTACACACGCTCCACAAAGAGCTCGTTTGACCTGATCTACGATCACAGCAACAATACTTTATAGTTCTTATACATTTATTCTTACTGGCACCATATTTCTAAGTTCCCCCCCCCAACTGGGGATTCATTAAGAGGTACTTTAGTGCACTGGCAAAAGCAGTTTTACCTCTCAAATCCACTGCCATCAGAAAGATACAATTAATTCCAACTGCATTGACTCATATTAAAAATATTGTACAATCAGAGCGTACCGAGTTGGAAGGATCCCATAAGGCTCATCAAGCCCAACTCCTAAGCAATCCAGCTGTATAATGGTCAAACTAACAGGGAGATCCAGGAACATGTGGCTCTGAAGTAACTCAGTAACAGCTTTCAAAGCTGTTTTGCTGGGCAGTACGCTGAAGGACAGGAGACATTCAAAACACCACTGCTGATCACATGCAAACTCCTTTTCATTATACCTATTACTTTTGCTGTATGCAAGGCATGATGTACAATTTAGATTTCATTTAAGATGTAAGTGAATAAAGAGCTTCATCCCATTCATAAACGACAGATTTCCCTGCTCCTAAGTCTGTATCTCTGACCAAGCACCACAAATAACTGTAGGATTTGATAGAAGCTCAGCTTTGGAAATATTTACATCACAAAGGTAAATGTTTAGCTTGGTAGTTTAGTCCTATATTAGTTCAGGGGGGGAAATAAAGCCTCATGTGTTGACTACAAAGGGACATATTTGTGGAACTGATGGAGGGCACCTTCTTTGCTCACTAGAGCTCACATAACCATCTCCAGCAGCTCCCACCCAGAGCCTACTATCTTTTTTTTTTAACATAGATTTTAAAACTGTAGTAGGAAATTCCTACTGTAGCAAGCAACAGAGCATCTCATGCTTGCTGTGTTTTCAGGGTGGATGTTTTCAGCATAGACAAAGTTACACCTACATTAGAGACCTCGTATTGTAGAAATAAATAACTGGTGAAAGAAGCCCTTGCTCAGAACGACATCGCTTTATAGAGCGGCATTTAAATGCATGAGTTTTACAACCCCTATTAAAGTAAGTGTTAATAAAACCCACACACTTAGAGCATATGAATATACACTCCTGGGGGTGTATCTATTACAGCTTCAAGATTCAGGACCAGAAGTAAATACTCCCCAGGGGCACAGCCCACTTCCAAGAGAACACCCGTGAAGAAGGGGATGCAGGAGGTGCTTGCTGCAGCACAGCTTTGGTGTCTCCTTCCCTCCCCAGTGTACCCTTTGTCCAGAGCACTTCATCCCAATTCAGGGTGATCTTTGGGGGAAGTACCCATGAAGCTTCCTTACCACTCAGAACAGTGTTTAAAAGGAAGTGTAAAGAATTTTAAACCTGGCAAGCAATAACCCCAGAAAAAGACTCTTGCACAATGGGTCTTGACACTTTGCAGTGCCATTAACACATCCTCATGCACTTCAACACTGAACCTTGAGAAGCCTTCTCTTCTCCAGGCTGAACAGCCTGTCCTCACAGGAGAGGTGCTCCAAACCTCTAAGCATCTTCCTGGCCCCCTCTTGACTTACTCCAAGATTTTATGCTAAGAAAACAGCTAATGCTGCACATTATTTAAGTCACTATTTGAAGGCTTCTGTAGTAAATATTTAGGATCTTTTATTTCTTAAAAGTGATAGCAATGCCTCAAATTATGGTGTGAGAGTCAAAAAAGCGATAACTCTAAATTACTGTATTTGCCGAGCAGCTACAAGCCTGAATTAGGGCTCAGGGAATGGAATATTTAGATTGTGGAATCTAAATATATCTCCCTGGGAAAAACAATTAATTATCTTTGTTACTGCCACTACTGCTGAGAACAGCTGCAATTCCTGGCTTGCCAAGTTCACGTCACTGAGGGTTATTCCTATTAATATCAATTAAGATCTAAACTGTCTCTTCAATAATGATGCTCAAGTAGATGTAAAGTGCCTTTTCCCAGAAAGCACACCTGTAGCACCATTATGGCACTGATTTTTTTTTTTATTTAAAAAAACAACAACAATATTGAGATGTGTTCAGGCACCAGCATGGCTCACAGATTCCTAAGACAACACAAGAAACCTGTGTGAGAAGTGTGGTAAAAATCTTGCTCCTTAATGGTGCTGCAGATACAATTACACCATCACTGCGGCCTGCAATGAAACCAGCCCGTGAAGTTGAGCTCGACTTGAATTCAGCAGATTGTATGATTCTGCAGCTGAGCACCCCTCCAGTCATGGTGGTCTGTAAGGAGCTCCCCCCTTGCCATCTCAGCCCTGCCTTCCATCTGCCTGAACTATGGGATCAGCAGAGAAATTCTTCTCACCCACAGAGAAGTCCATCCTTTCCGTCACACAGCACTCGACTTTTATTCCAATGACTATTTTAGGTTACTCAAACTTCTCATTAAGCCATTGTGGGCTAATTAATGTATAAAGCAGTTAACACTTCACAATGAGTTTCTTTAAACTATAAGCAAACAAACTCTGATATCATAAGACTAATACTGATGGAATCAAGTCTCACTGAACTGAGTCTTAGGACTTAATAAGTTATTAATCTTTTATCATTTATCTTATACTTGACTGATAACAACACAGGAAGGTTTTTTCCCCCCATCCAATCCTATGTTTCAAGGACACCTTTTTAAACAATTTCTTAGATTCTCTTTCTGCAGTGGCAGTAAAGAAAAAGAACAATGACAAAGCAATAGTTTTGAAGTTATTGCCAAAGACTGCATTGTGAGACTAAAGTAATTCATGATGGGTTAGGAGAAACATTAGGTAAGATCCAACAAGATATGCAGGATGTTTTGAAAGCTGCTTTGTGTACCTACACAAAGAAAATATGTTTTCTGTTATTTGCTGTTGTGGTTTTGCAAAACCACAACATTTGCTCCCTTGTAATGATCACTATCATAAAGAAAGTTTATGAAACAACAAGCGATCAGATCCTGGAAGGCACACAGAGAAGAGAAAAAAAATGAAGTCCAAGAGATTGTAAGGGTGATTTGACAAGCATTAAGTTTCATTTTTAAGCAAAATAGCACGTTATCACTGAGGATAAAACTAGCATTCCAGGTAGAAGACATGAATATGGAAGCAGACCTAAGGTGATGAACGCAGCTGAATACACAGGGGAAGACTTTTTTTTTAAACTCACACCATCTGTAAGAAGTTATTTTGAAGATCTTGAGACACACACATTTAAATGATTGGGTATTTTAGAGTCTTCTGGAAATCCATCCTTTGAAGGAACAGAAGGAAGAGGACAAAGTAATATTGTAAACAGCTGATCAAAACATTCATAATGAAGCCCAAGATAAAATCAGAATTTAAAATGGGATAAGATGTCCTAGCTGCACAAGATTTTCTTCACTGCTTTGCTAAATGAACTGAGGACTTCATCATTTTTATGATAATATAATAGATAATATGGCAAGTCAAACAGTAAGGTGGTTGTGACTTTCCCAAAAATCTCCATCTGGGAACACTAATACACTTTAAGGTATTGCTGGAGGGGATAACACACAGCTTCCTGAGGATGCTCCAGCTCATGGCTGACCAGACTCTGTTCAGGTCTCTGCACACCATTCCCATCTCCCCCATGCACTGACACATAAACACACACACTACCTATGAGATGCTCCACAAAAGACTTAATTTTTTTAAACTGTCTGGGCCATTGCCTTACATTTGCCAGTGGGATCCTTCCTCTCTTTCCATCTCCCGCCGTGTTGATGGAGATCCGTGTCAGAACAAAACTTCACCCCAGCCTGGACCTCGGGCAGCACTCCTCCTTGCCTTTGTTCAATCAGAAATATCACACTGTGAATCCATTTCAGCTAAAAGGGCATGACACAATGCAGTCTGAGGAGCAGGGAGTCAGAGCCGGGTCCACACTTTCCCTCTTTAGGCAGACGTGTGACCGGTTTAACCTCCCACGGAGATTTATCTGCTGTTCCAAATGAATTTTACCTTCTGCAGCAGGAACACGCGCTCTTGTGAGCACTAGCAAGGAAAAGCAGAATCCCTCACGCTTTACAAAAATGAACAAGCTATAAATCTGTATTTCCACATAGCTCTTCGAAGCTCCACCAATTTTAACCCAGAAAAATAAGGTCTTTAAAGTTTTTATTGGCCATGTGCACGAGAACTGCTTTCTACTCCACCACCACGCCTGATCTTAGCAATGACAACAAAGGAATCGCTTGGTCCTCATGGTTTTCTGTGGTGGCCTGAACCAACAAACCCCTCCTTCTGGGAAATGGAAATGCAAACCATTTCTACCAAGTGACATCACTTAATGGTACCCCAGAAAAAGCTGCTGGGAGGGAAGAAGTCTCTGTTTTTCCAAGAGAGAAAAGGCCAACAGTACTGTGGGACTGCTGTTAAGGAAGCAAAAATGAGATGAAATGATGTTGGAGATAAGAGAGACAAGAAAGAGATGAGAATAGACACAACTAAATATCTAAAAATCATCAGGATGAAGGCAAAACAAAGAGCAGCCCAAGAAATTACTAGCTTGTGTGATATATCTTTATACACTTAGAAACTGAACCTCAGCACATCTAAAAATCCATAGAGGAATCAGGTAAGAAGGAACCTTTTATCAGTGCTACACTAAGTTTACATCAAGTAGGCAGAGAAAATAACCTCTGAAACTCAAGTCCTATTCATCATGCAAAACCAAATGCAGCATCACTCCTGTTTAACTCAATGCTGCTTCTAATAAAGTGATTTAGACTCACTTTATTGGCTTACAAGTTCATTTCTATTCTGATCAGATTCACTGATAGGCACCGCTGTGCTTCATCGTGTTGTCGGAAAAACACAGGACCGAGACAATCTCAAGGCTGACATTTCAGTATATAATAGTACATTTATCATTCAAAAGCAAGTATTTAATTTTAAAAATATCCCAACCAGCATCCCGTGGCACGTAATAAACATTCTAGGTTTTTCTAATCATAGTTTGGTCAAACACCACCAACATAAGAGACATGACTTCACAAAAAATTCCTATTTTTTCCACAACCCTGAAGGTAACTGCTTGAAGCACTGAATAAATTAAAATTCACCAACACCAAACTTAACCTAGATAGATGCTTTACATAACTGAGAAGTGACGAGTAAAATCTGCAGAACTACACCAATTATAGGAAAGTGATTTTATAACTTTTCCAAAAGTAACTGACTGAAGTCTTAGCAAATACAAGCTGAAATTTCCCAGTTTCTGCACTATTATTTTTTCAAACTGTTTAGGAGAAATTCTGTTAGTTTGAGAATTTTTGGTAATGCTTTACCTCCTCTACATATGAATTACATCATCGGCCCAGACACACATGTCTTCCTTCAGTTTTCCAACGTATTTCCACAGGAGAACACAACAGCACCCTGAGCTTGAGTTCTACTCACAGTAACACTGCACTGGTACCATACAACTATATTTATATATACAAAACTAGTTCATCTGCAGCATAAAGTGTAACTTCTCTTTGAGTATCAGTACGCTCACATAAAGAATTAAGGAATTCAACTTGCTGAAATGGGGAATGAAGATCACCAGAAAAAGAGATTATGTGAAATTTATTTATTTAGCAGAACAAAACAGAGGCTGATGGGAATATCTTCATTATCTGTGAAAATGTTAAAAGAGACAAGGAAGAAAAAAAAGTGTTTATACAGGTGTCCTTGGGCATTAGTATCTAAACTGGCCATAATTCAATGTGGAAAAGGTTAGAAAAGCTGGATTTGGGGTGATCTTCCCCAAGGACCTATAAAAAAGTAAAATGAATAAAAATCACAGTGGAGCTTAAAGAAAGTCATGGGATTTTAAAGCTGTAACATGTAATACATTCCCAACATTCCTGATCCATAAAACACAGATGGCAAGACCAAAACTTTCCATAGCCTGGACTAATGAGCATATTTACACTTTAATCTGTTTACTCAGAGCTATCATCAAAAGCACTTTTTCACTGCATTATGAAGACAAAAAGCTGGCAGCAGCCAACTTGTGTTTAAAAGCAGCAGCCAAAAGGAAAGCACAACGTTACAGTGCCATTCCCCTTTAAAAGTCCCTGTCCTCCACTTAATTGCAATGACCCTAAAGTAATAAACATTTCCTGGAACATACAGAGTATCCTTTTTTTGTCCAGGACAGAATATATTTGTTTCCCAAATTAGGTGGAACCCTACAGATGTTGGCATTAAGTGTACTGATGGGAATCATGATCATCTGTCAGAAAAATGTATAAATCCTCTGGGCTCTATAACAAGTTGATGGCGTTCCTGTGAAACATTAACCAGGCACAACGCAGGCATTGACATTTAACTCTCTATTTCCACTGGATTTTTTTCCCAACTCATCATTGCTCTCCTCAGTTTTCTCAGGCTCCACATTTTAGAGAAATGACCATATGTTTAGGTTTGGAGTTGATGACATAATTGCAGAACTGCAGCGAGCAAGCAGCTAGAGCTCTGCGTGTCAGCTGCGTTGCGGCCGCAGCGCTGAAGAAACCTTCTGCAATGCAGTGAAAGACACATTAACAGTTCCCAAATCTTTGCAATGAAATCTGTATTTATATCATCAGCTATAGTAGCAGCATGAAGCCAGGCAGCCCTTAATATAAACTAGGTCCCTCTGTTACTTTTATAAGTAGTAATATAGGAAAAGGTAAACTTGAATCTGCTGGTTTCTGTGGAGCAGAGGAGTTGGCCTTTCTGCAGATCTATCATCGTTTACAATAGAGCAATATGGCAAGACAGAAACTTCATGAATGTTTTATGAAGTTGTAGGTGGTAGAAAACTGCTCCTTGCTCAAAAGAGCAAAGTTAGAGTTAGAATCTTCTCCTCGTCAAGAATCCCTTCACAAACCTGAGGACCCTCTTCTCAATTAAAAGTTTTGCTAGAAGTAGCATGCTTTCCACATACATGCCAAGATGTTCCACTTTTTGACAAACAGGCTTTTATTTCCACTAAAAAATTTCCAACCTGTACTTCTGCAACACTCCAAAGAAAACATGGCCAAGACACAGCAGCATGAGATGGGCACAGGGTGGGAGCAATTAACAATACCTGGTAAGTATCTATCCTGCTGTCTGGTGTGCAACTTATTACACCATCCTCCCAGAAGAGCTTCAGAAGATAGCAAGTCATCAAAAGCAGGACAATATTTCACTCTTCAGTGACAACACTGCTTTCTAAGGCTTTCAGCACTTGAAAACCTTAGCTGAGGATGCAAATGGATTTTTTTCAAGGCACTTTAGAAGCCCTAAGTTCTTTTGTCCTCAGGTGCATCTCCAAGCTATAATAGCAGAAGAAAGTAAATGAAACTGAGATAGTAACCAGAAGTTTCAACTGCAGCTGCACAGTGCTTCCTGCTGACTTCAAGGCTTCACCCACCTGCCTGCCAAGTCACAGGGCTCCGATGTGCCCTGGGCTGCACACATGAAATCCTGCCTGTAAGGAACCACCCCACTGCATTGACAGACAATTCCACACAGAAATAAAGTGTGTGTATAAAATTGGATTATTTACTTGGCCAAAACTTCCATTTGGGCAACTCTTTTGGCAGCATAAGATCCACAGCACTACCTTGCTACCACACCTGTTTTGTGGAGACAGTCACACAATCAAAGGTTTGGTTGGAAGGGGGCTCAAAGCCCCTCTAGTCCCACCCCTTGAATGCACAAGGACACTCCCCACTATTCCGGAGTCCCAAAATCCCATCCAACCTGGCCTTGAACCCTGCCAGGGATCATGGGGCAGCCACAGCTTCTCCGGGCACCCTGTGCCAGGACCTCATCACTCTCATAGTGAATAATTTTTTTCCTTAGCTTTCATACAAATCTGCTGTCCTTCAATTTAAAGCCACCCTCCCTTGTCCTGTCACCCACTGCCCTTGTAACAAGTCCCTCCTGTAGCTCCTTCAGGGACTGAAAGGCTGC
Organism: Heliornis fulica; assembly: GCA_013399135.1. Classification (NCBI taxonomy): domain Eukaryota; kingdom Metazoa; phylum Chordata; class Aves; order Gruiformes; family Heliornithidae; genus Heliornis; species Heliornis fulica. The sequence goes on from VXBZ01006509.1 coordinate 12,079, forward strand.
TGTTAGGTCTCTCTAGAGCCTTCTATCCTCCAGACTGAAGAAAACAAGCCCAACTCTCTCAGCCTGTCGTCACGGGCAAGGTATGCCAGCCCTCAGACCATCTTTGTTGGCTCCTCTGGACTCCAGCAGCTCCATGTGTTGGGACCCCAGAGCTGGACACAGCACAGCAAGTGGGTTCTCACCAGTGCAGAGTAGGGAGGCAGAGCCCCCTGCCTTGGCCTGCAGGTCACACTAAGTTTGCTCCAGCCCAGGATTGGGCATATTGCCATATTAAACTCAGTCATATGCTAATTAAACACTTAAGAAGTAAACATCACACAAGCACTAACCAAATAAAGTGGATATGGCCTGAGAAAGAAATGGAAACTCTTCCCTCCAAGTGCAGAGTGCTGTGGCCATGGAAATGCTTTCCACAGTCATGATCACCACTCTGGTGGGTCTGTGGGCCCAGCAAACCATCCTACTGGCCCTCGGGGGCCAGGAACCCTTAGCCACATCCAAGCTGTGTGGGAGAATCAGGCTTGCACATCTGAACAATGTTCCCCCAAACAGGAGATCCATCCTTGTGGTACTCTGAGCACTTTCAAACTTCTGCTTGACTTGCTTCTCTATTTTCATTTTTTAAAAACTGTTACTAGGCTTTAAGATTACAAGTTAAAATGAAGTAAGAATTTCCTAACAATTTTTATTTTAATGTTCTTAACACACAAAGCTAAAAACCACCTGAGTTTCTTCAAACACTACAGACAGCCAAACCTCAAAATCTTTCATGGAACAAAACTTCTGTCCTCTGCATTCTTTTAATCAGCATATTAAAGTAATTAAAACTCATCCAATGGAGCCAATTATCATTTCAACAAAAGCAGAGCCAAGATTCAAGAAGGGAAGTGCTATTAAAAAAAACCCACACCAAACATACAATCAACAAAAACTTGTACTCTCTAGAAAAACATAATTGGTCTAACTTGATATAGTTGTACATTAGTTCTTGGATGCCAAAAGCAAAGCTTGATTACAGCAGCAGAGAAAGCTACCGTGATTATCCTAATTAAAAATTTGCTAAGTTATTTATAGTATAATACAAGGAAATGACATTCATTATCCTATAACTATTCAACAAACCATTAAGCTCTGTAATAAAATCAATTGGCAAAAAGAGGTGCAATTATATTTATACTCGTGTAAACTCCTCAGCAAACTAAGACCAAATCATCACTCAGTCCCAGCATTAAGCAAGCAGTGCAGAGGTGTTTGAGAGATTTAAAAATAGAGAAGTATCTCTTAATTAGCATGCTAACAGTTGTTTAATCAAATAACTTCCAATTTAGTGGCCAATTGCCGATTACATGTCAGGTTTGCAGAGCACAGAGTTGAGAAGAACAAAAAGAAATTTTAAAAGCCAGTTACCACTCAACAAAACACAAGTAAAAGTCAAACTGTTTCACCATCTCTTCAAATGTGTTGATTTGTTCTTAATTAACTGATGAAGCAGCATTCTGAAGTCTTTCTGTCACTACACACAGAAGTAACTCATAAGCAATCAAGGAAATTAGAGGAAAATTAAAAACAGGATTGTCATAAAGCGTTGATCACCTACACCTGCCATACACATCTGCTGGAATTTAACTTGCATTATGAAACAACTGGACCAGACTACTTGGGGTTGTTTTGTTTAATTTTTTTTTCCAAGTATTTTAAGCACATTGTTATCCATAGTCTGAATTGTTTAAGTTACAGAACAATCACTGCCCCACAGGTCAACTTTTTTGTTGTGCAGTAACAGCCAAAACCAATTTAGAAGAACTGGAATCCATTTCACAAAGGTACAAGTGAACATGCCACAATTTGCAAACACCTTTTCATCCCTGTCCTGTTGGAGCCCATTTACAAATGCAACACCTGGCTGTGCTATCAGTTCTCCTGCCCTATCAATTTCCTCTAAGCTAGAAAGTAAAAAGTTCAAACCCCTTAACTCCATCAGCACATCCTACATCTGCTCCCACATCTAGCCCAGGACTGACCTTTGGCTACACTCATGGAGAACTGCTACCTGCCAGTGTTTGCTTTCACATCAGCTAAACTGGAGAGTAACCTCCCATCGATTCATTTGGCACAAAGTGCAATAAAATAAATAGGGTTTGTGTTTTTTTTTTTTTTCCTTTAAAGCTCAAAGGCAGGTTAAGCACCTGCAAAAACAAAATGAAGTTCTGTGGCTTTGCCAAGATACATATATTTTGGAGAGACATGCAATGTCTTTGAGGTGGTATGTTAGTGCAAAGGGGACCCTGTGCTTTGATCTCATTAGTGAGAATGAATCAGGCCTGGAATTCACCAGGGTAAACAGAACCAGGAGGCTAAGCTCACATCCCTGTCTCCTGGTGCTGAAAAACAGGAGGCTGGAACTAGTACTTCACAGTTTTGTCAGTACTCTGCATTCATCCTCTCAACTCTTAACATGACAAATACAATATAAACTTAGCTGTATTTATTATTTCTAAGTAGAATCTCTTTTTCTCTTTTGTTCCAACTTTGTCATCCTCCCTTTCCAAGAGCAAGCACAGGAAATGTCTGTACTACATCTGACACCTCCTTCATCCACCGAATAAGAGACACAGATATTATGAAAACCCCCAAACCTCTTACACATTCCTCAGAGACTTCAAGATGAGCATTACCTCACATGTGACTCCAAATTACAAAATCCATTACAAAAACACATCTAGTACCCTGAACAGAGGCTACATAGCACCCACAAACATCGGCTCTGCCCACCTTCTGCACACCACACACTGCGCCAAGCGCCGGCATTCGCTGGCAGCAAGGCTTCCATGTGGTGCTGAGCAGGAGGATGACTGGAAATCTGTAGCCAGAGCTCACAGAAACAGCTGTTCTCTCTCTGGTAATGTAGAAAGTTTCACATCACTTTCTCATGAGAAATATCAGCAATGAAAAAATCCATTTTGTCCCTCTGCTTTCGGTCTCCAGTTGAGAAAAAGGACATCTGTTAGGGCTGAACACCCCCTGCCAGCAGAAAACCTCAAAAGCACTCAGAGGAGTGAATACCAAACTGCAAATTTTGATGTTTCCTTTCTCCACTATTAATATTTCTTCCTTTATAATATGATTTTTTTAATTCCAAGTATATGCTGAGGAGCCAACATAACAAATTTGTACCCATGTTAGAAGAGAAATCCCACAAGAACAAGACATCTTCCCAGATATTTGTGATGTCCATCAGATTTACTGCATAAGCAATACTGCATATAAATTCCATCAGTCCAGTAATAGGTGAGGGAGCCATGTAGTGTAAGAAATAGAGGGACCAGATCTAGAAGTAGGGTTAGAAGTGACACTAGCAGGTAGCTCCAAGAACCCCCCAGCAAAGTTCTCCTTTCCTCAGTGCCCTGGCAGATAATTCAGGCACAAGAACTTGGTTAAAAATCGGTTCTGCCACAGAAGTTACGAATTTTCCACGAGGAATTACCCAGCAAGTTCTTATATTTATGTATATACACACAAAATTATTAGAGTTGAGGGTATGCAGGTGACAATAGTTCTGTTGCAAGAGACCCAGAACAATCATCTCGCCCAGCTGCAGCGTGCCCTGACCGTGGCCAGGCAGCCATCCATCTACATAACCCACAGCCCGTGACACACTCAGAGGAACAGGATCAGGCCCTTCAGAGGGTATCAGGGAGACCCTTCCATTTCTTGCCATCCATTTTCCTGCATGTATTTCACAGCTTTGTGTCACCCCATGTGCTGACTGCGCTACTTATCTCAGCTAGACAAATATATGACGAGAATTTTATCTTCTCCCTTAAGCCCTTTGAAAATCTTGAGCAGTGGCAGTGCCACTCCAGAAAGTACAGTTCAAATTCACTCACTCTTCCTCTCATCAGCTTCAAAGTTACACAATTAATATCCATGGTGAATGTAAAGTGAGAACTTAATGCCTTTCTTGATTGTGTTTTACAGGGCAGACACTATGCCAAGCCATGTGGGAAAACAAGGACAAAACAAAGCTCAAACAGACTGAAAGAGAATTAAATCCTCCTACATTTCTGGATTTACAGAGTTACATAGCCCAGGACTTGCAGGACCATTTGACCAGTCCCTGGGCTGCAAAACCTGCCAGGCATTCGGGGTTACCAGTACCAAGCAGCAAATGATGCCATGGACGTGAGCCTGGGAGCTGCTGAGCAAAGAGGATGATGTGGGAACAGAGCAATGAAAAGCTAGATTGCCTTTTTAAAAGGCTACTTCATTTTAAATAGGTTTTTGATAATGCAGGAACATTTAAGGAGCCACATGCAAGGAAGCAAGTGCTCTGTCTACACAAGCTAAACCACATTTCTTGTTTAAGTAAAATGCTCGAGTGGTAGCAAACAGTTTTAGTTCTAAGAAATGTTGATGGTGTTTTGTTTAGTATCATTGAGAGAAGAGATGAAGGGGAAGATGAAGAGGAGGAACATGGTATATGTGATAAATTCAGAGTGAGAACACATTCAGAGTGAAAAACCTCACTTTCCTCCAAATTCAACTTTCACAATCCAGCAGACACTCGCTATTTTCACCCGACACAAACTTGTTTTTAAACAACCAGCGACTTGTTTGTGATTGCAGCTACTTGTCATGAGCCCCCTCATGTAACATTTTCCTCAAACTAAATTCAGGAAAGGACTTTTAGGAACTCTGAAAACAGGATGATGAAGCCCTGCCAAGTGCTGCTACCACCCACTCCTCCCACTTGCCAAGCCCAAGCCTGCTGCCCCATTCTAGTTACTCAAGCACACAAGGGCAAAGCCAGGAAAAAACATGTTTTCCTCCTTAAATCCTACCAGAGGGGTTACTTCCCATAGCATATCTATTCCATGATGGCCAAATACTATTCCCTTCTCACTTTTCCTCTTCCTCAGTTACTTCAGCTCTCATTTAAAGAGAAACAAAGGATGAACAGCTGGCTTTTCTTTCTCTTTCCAGAAGATAACATCCTTCTGAAGGGATCATGTTTTCCTGAAGGCTTGGTTTGGTAACAGCAACAGCTAGAGGCTGAAGCTCTTCAAAAAACACAGACCCCAAGTTACCAGCTGCTGTTTCTCAGCCTTTCAAGGAGATAAAGAACATGAAGAGAGGGAAAACATTTGATCATTCACACTTTCTCCTGGTAGAAATTCCTTCCCTATTTTTTTAAAAAAACATTTAAGGCAAGTCCTGGAAGTAAAAGTATATAGGCAGATGAAAGAAATGGTATGATACCATACAATATCTGACTTTAAAGAAAATTGGTATTCTTCCACTCATAAATAGTACATGTGCTGCATTTTGCCTGGTTTTGATGTTCTGTAAAACTGGTGTGTGCGTGTGTAACAAGGTTTACTCAAAGTCCCAGAAAAAGGTTATTTCCTTGCACAGGGGGCTCTTGTTGATACACAGAAGATTTAAAGGCTGAACAAGTTAATGACATTTTGCCATCAACTTCAAAAGGGTTGGGAAACTTCTTCCCCTTAGCAAAAATACATACAAAAGCAGCACAGAGTTGTTATTTTAATAAAACTTTCATAAGATTAGCATAAAATAAGCAAAAAGGTTTGAATAAGATGACATTAACACTTGCCAGCTCTTGGTGCAGGACCAGCAGTGTCTTGCTCCCAGTGGATTTAGTAGTTAAGGTTTAGAAGCCATTAATGTTAAGGCATTACAATGTGCCTGAGAACTCCAGGGTGAGCACAGCAGTTGGTTCTGACCCTCCCCGTGGACATGTACCGAGCCCAGGACTTCCCCACTGTCTTCTCTAACAGAACAGCACTTCATTACAGTTAGGTGAAAAAGCAAACTGACATTTCATTTTAGCAGGGAACTTGTAAAAAAATTGTAAAAGGGAGAAAAGTAAATGTCTTCTACCTTCATAACAGAATTAAGAGTACCTGAATGTTAGAAAAATCAGTTAAAGGAAAAAAAAAAAGAAGAAAAAAAGAGGGGAAAAAAAAAGAAAAAATATCTAGCCAGTCAGACTATTTGTTACAAACTTCATGACACTAGTGATATGAGCAGGGCACACACACACACACAATCAGGTGCTTTAAGCTCAGATTCACTCTGGCAGCATCACTTGTGCTCTGGTAGAGAAACAAAACCACAATGAACCACTAACAGCGCCATGCCCAGACCCAGAGGATGCTGCATTAAACACTCAGTGTCTCCTAGCACTAGCAGGGAGGCCACAAAGAGGTTTCAGAGCAGCAGAGACAGAATTCCCCAGCTAAGGAAGCAGATCAGTGGTTAGCACATAGGGACATAGTCACAGAATGTTAGTAGTTGGAAGCGACCTCGCAAGATCATCTAGTCCAACCCCGCTGCCTGAGCAGGATCACCTAGAGTAGGTCACACAGGAACGTGTCCAGATTGGTCTTGAATGTCTCCAGAGAAGGAGACTCCACAACCTCTCTGGGCAGCCTGTCCCAGTGATCTGTCACCCTCACAGTGAAATAGTTTTTCCTTATATTAAGTTGGAGCTCTCTATGTTCCAGCTTGGAAACATTTGCCCTTGTCCTATCACTGACCAACACTGAGAAGAGCCTGGCTCCATCCTCCTGACACTCATATTTATAGACATTAATAAGGTTACCCCCCAGTCTCTTCTCCCAGCTCCTTCAGTCTGTCCTCAGAAGGAAGATGTTCCACTCCATCATCTTGGTGGGCCTGTGCTGGACTCTTTCAAGGAGTTGTATGTCCTTCTGGAACTGAGGGGCCCAGAACAGTTTAGTGTCTTGTTTCTACTTTGTAGAAGCAGCAGTGACAAAGACTACTTTGTGCTGCCTTTTGTTAATAACAATGTAGTTTTGAGTCGTATTTCCAGTAGCAGGGTTAGAGGCATGATTTACAAGGGGATACCATGGTAATCCAAACCCTTCTCCTCTGTCGGTCCAAAACAATTGTCCAGTTTTCTCCAGAGATGAGTTAATTATCTGCAAGNAATACTGATCCTAGTACCAACCCTTGAGGGGCTCCACTAGTTACAGGCCTCCAGCCAGACTCTGTCCATTAATGACAACTCTCTGGCTTCTTCCCTTCAACCACTTCTCAATCCACCTCACTACTCTACCCTGCAGGTCACACTTCCTCAGTTTGTCCACGAGGATATTGTGGGAGACACTGTCAAATACATTATTGAGATCCAGAAAAAACACAACCACTGCCCTACCATGATCCATCCACCTGGTTATATACTCATAAAAGGCTATCTGGTTGGTCAAACATGACTTCCCTTGGTCTCCATGACACCCCAACAACTGAACTGCAGTACTGGTCCTCTAAGGGATCTGAAAAGACTGACCTAGGATTGTTGTTAACGAACAATGCTCCCCATATGGGCTGGAAGTCTTGCTTCTTCTGGAGCAGGAACTGCTAATTTTACAAGAATCATATACTGGAGCCTTCTCTTCAAGGGTGGTATCAACACTCATGAGATAAACTACAAGAAATGTCTTCCTGTTTTCCTTTCAAACCACGCTGAAGGGCTTCTCTACAGTAGCTGAATACTTAGAGCACATATGTCACAGCAGCTGCGTTCCTCTCAGCTAAGGAAGACACTTCACCCAAAATTTCCATCTCCCAGGGGAACAAACAAAACTAGCTTGTCCTTAGCACTGGCTAGGGACTCCCCACTTTTCCTCTGAAACCATGTCACCACCAGCTGGTAACACAGGCTGCTCTAGAAGAGACACAGCATTTCCACCAAGGAGCCCACCAGACCACAGAGGGTCTGTCAGCACTGGGCTCCAACATCAGCTTCTCCAAGAGGGTTCAGGCAAGTTTGCATTGAACAATTACTGTCCAACAATAAAAGCAACCCAGCAATTAGCTTGAAATATCTAACTTCTTTCCTGATTGCACCTCTTTGTCATCTTTCCAGGTGGGCTTTTAAAACCTCCTGAAAAAAGTAAATGGAAAACTTTAATAAAACCGTGAAATAGATCTTGAGAAATCAACTGGAACTAATTGCTAAAGAAAAAAAAAATCATCTTTTGTTAAAGATAGAAGAGAAGAACTCACTTGGGCACAGCATTTATGGACTTTTTGCAAAAAAAGATACTTGATTAGTCCTTTCAGTCATTAAAAGGAGTAAAACACTAGCAACAACTAGCTGTAATGACATAAAACTCAATCATCACAGAACACACATTATGCCTTTATTTTTTCAGTGTTTCAAGCATAGGCAGTTCTTAGAAAAGAAAGCCTAAGCTGAAAATGCCACAAGCTCTCTAGGCTTAAAAATACCTGGTGGTAAGTCACCAACGGTACAATTCCACGATGTTCCTTATTAAAAGTCACTTAAATTTGCAATTAAAATTCTGGAGGCAAATTTTGTAAGCAAACCATCTCCTACACATTACAGCAGCAGGCTGCTGCCCCTGTCTCCTATCACTTGTGGCCATGGAGAACCACATGCAACCCCCAGTGCTTCAGAACAATGTCCAGATTATGCAGGACCACCAGGACTGCTGTAACCAGAGGATGCAAACACAGCCCCTCACGCTGCGCTCTGCTCCCTGCTCCCCACAGACCAGGCCCTGAAAGATGCTGCCAGCTGCTGAAAGGAGAAAAGCTCAATGAATTATACAAACTGCAATAAAGCAGCTTCACATTAGCTCCACAATCAGGTTTTGAAGTGGGAAACAGCATCTTAAAACACAGTGTTATCGTACAGTGGGATATATTGGGGGGTCTGGATTAGTCCCTGTTACCAAGTTCTTGTTATATTAACTCTGCAGCTGAAGCCTCAATACTCTGCATCCACAGCCTTTATGATTCTCATTTCCCCTTACCAGACTCAAATGGGAGCTACACGAAAGGAAGAAACAGCTCCAAGAATAGCAGAGCTAAAAGAAAAAGTATTATGTTGGTATGATGACCCTGGGACCATTTCACCCATTCAGTTTGGTTTTTTAAAACCTCCTTCACCCAAGTCTTTACAAATAAAAAAATAATTTTAAAAGACAGTTGTTTTAGTCATTGAAGTATGCAACAGGTCATAGGAAATCTAGTCAAAATTTAATTTTTACATTTAAACATGACAGAATCAGACATGCAAAGAAGGAAGAAGGGCTTGATACAAAACTTACCTTGTCCCTTAGGCAAAGGTATTTTTTGGTGAGCCCCAGCCCACAAAGCTCAGCACTGACCAGGATGGGTAGGAACAGAAATGAGCAGTTTAGATAGTGCTGGGGCTCGATGGAACTCACCAACATCCCCAGACGTAACCCTGGGATTTGAAATCACACAGCAGCACTGCAGCTGCCAGGCAGCCTCAAAAAACAGATAGTGTCCCAATTCATCATCCACTGCATGGTGCTGATTAGATTGACACTTCTTGCTGATGTTGCCAGAAACATTTATTTTAATATAATGGACTAAGGAGCTGAGGCAAATTTAAGTTCGACCTTGAAAGAAAAAGACAAAACTACGCACCAGATAGACTGGGTGTGCAATGAGATATCCAACAGAACAGGGAAATGAAAGCAGTTCACACACCAACTGAAATATTCAGCCCTGAGAGTTAACTTGATTTACCTTTATCTAACCAAATTCAGGATCAGGCCCCAAGTATGTTTCCAATTGACTAAACAATGCTATTGCAGCACTCTCTTTGCTTCCCACCTTTTCCTCTTCCCAAAATACATGGAAAGAAAAGCAAGGTCTTTGCTGGAAGTTGGGTTAGTTATTATCTAGGTGTATGGATTCAGCATACTGTACCTGAAGCCAAAAAAAAAACCAAAACCCAAAACCTCACTATCTTTGCCTTTCAAAGTGGCTGCATCGAGCCTCAGGTAACAGAACTGATACAAGACAGATACACAAATCACTTTCAAGTAGGCAGTCAATCCCACTTCTCCATCCATTTATATCCAAGAACCTAAATGATTCTCCTCTGCTTTGAGCAGAGACACAGTCTGGCTTCTCAAAAGCACTCTGACAGAGCAGAACAACGTACATGGGTATTTCTCAACCCAAGTTGCTCTAAGAGTCACGCATGTTTGACACAGCTTGTTGCAAACAACAGAAAGACACATTCGTTATTTCTCCCCCATAAGGAACCTTACCAACACACAAGTAAACTCCAGAGCCATTTCTGTGTCACACAAAACCCACCATCCTTTACTAGCCAACTTCAAAGAAACTATCAAAAAGCATGTCTGAAGTTGCAAACCTAAGCAGCTCTGCAAGGCTTTGTAAGCTGCTAACACAAGCCAGGGTCAACACCAGCTCTAGTCCAAGCTTCCCCAGTGACACCAGGGCAGGTATTTTCCTTTTCCCTTCTGCATATCTCAGTGCCTTGTTTCTCTGTTTTCTATTTAAGTTTGGTTGTGTAGCTCTTCCATAAAAATAAACCATCCTCAAACCCATCTCACCACTCCCATCCATTTCCTCTCCCCCAGACCCTGCACAAGCTGACCTGAACAAGTTGCTTTCCCTGAATACCAAAAATAGTCTGTGCTCTTACCCCAAGTTCAACCTGAGACCTACTTTCAAGAATCATTTACCACACAGGCAGTATCAGCACACTAAGTTCTCAGCAATAAAGCTTTCACAGCTGTGATCACTGCAGCCCCCAGCCCCCTTGGTCCTAGGGCATGAATGCTGCAGACCTACCCCAAAGATAATACCTCCCACCTTACCTTTCTTATCTGCAGAGAATTCACTATTCTGGCAGCACCATCACTGCTCAAGGCTTTAATAAATAAGTGGCCCTTCCTATTTCAATTGCCAGACCCTCACTAAGCCACCATCCAAGTACAACAACCAACATTCTCTTTCCAGGCTACACATAGCTAAGACAGCTCTCTACTTCCACCCCCAACCTGTTTACTTTTATCTAAATATCATTAAACTTCTAATACTCACCCTGTTCATTGTGTGCAGCTCCACTTTTAATTATTTATTCTTCCTGCATTAAATCCCAGAAACTACTTCTCTAACAGCACTGTAAAAACTGCTGCTTCTCTTTTTTCCACCCCTTCCTCCTGAATCTTTATAGGGTCCAGGTGTTTTCCAGCAAGTCCAAGGAGGAGGCAAATGATTGATGACAGCTGACCTGAGCTCTTTAATCACAACTGCCCTGAACTTTTAACACAATTAAAAATCACAGTCCTGCAAGATGCTGTGTAACTTTATCTATTATTCTTTAAAAACTGCATGATAGAAAGTAACTGCACACAAAATTCAAAAAAGAAGAAAAAAATCCCAAACCAACAGCTTTCTCTACTGCAATGGAATGTGCTTCCAGGTTGTAGACTGTGTGAGGAAATCACTACTTTTGGCAGTGTTTTGCTCTGAATATTCAGTGTCTCCTTGTCCCGCTCCCTCATCCCAGCCAGGAGCAGCCCATGGGGCTTCCTGGAAGGAGAGAAGGAAAATAAAGCAGATGTTGGTATGATCCCAGTACTTATCTGATTTATAACGGTGCAATGCAACACCCATGTGTTTTATGATGCTGGGGGAAGGCTTATATCCACTTTGAGCCAGGTACCTCGTTCCAGAGGAACAAGGAGCTTCTGCAGATCTTCAGATGTCTGATTACAAATCAGCAGACAAAGGATGGTTGTTGCATCACAGATCTAGACCAAGTGCTTAAATACTGCATAAATCTCACATTAGTGTCTAGGTCTTGCAGGGAAGATCCAGTGATGGAGTTTATAAAGTCATAATCACTGCCATCAGATGAAGCTTAGAAAAAAAATGATAGATATGTTCAGGCTATTAAAGAACTAAACAAAAAAGAATGGGAAATGATGTTAGTGCATGGTTTAAAAATAAAATTGATTCTAAGCTCATGCAACTTTCCTGCTGTATGACTTAATTCCTTTCTTGCACTGTTCATCTAACCCAAAAAAAAAAACATAAGTAGTGTGTAAAGTTCCACACTATGAGGATGGGGTATCACAGTTCCTAAAACTGAACAGCAGCAGTTGCCAGCACCTGTGGTTAATAGACCAGTATGTGGTTTTCCAGTATTCTAGATGATGTTTTTTCTTATTGCCTATCAGGATTTCCAACAAATTATTTTTCCACCCCAATCTGTGGATTCATAGAGCCCAGGGATGACCATCTGCAATTAGTCACTGGAAACAGCTTTCTCCTTCTTGTATTATTTTGGTTTTACTCAAGAGCTAATTCTGTGCTGGCTGCACTCGTTCTGTCCGTGTCCTGTACAGTTTTCTTGACATTTCTTTTAACTGATTAAAGATGGATATTAAATTAGTGTATATCTGGATACTTCAAAGGTTTTGTACTTATTGAGAAGTTAAAGTTTACAAGTAAATATAAACATCTTAACAGCCTATTTATGTGTTACTGCTCCAGCCAAGCAAGAATATTATTTTTAAAATAATTTTAGGTTAAAATACAGAACACAACAGAGCAAATCTGATGAAATCATAATTCTGAGTGTCAATATGATCTTCAGACTCCTGTAACAGAAAACCACTAACTAACTAACTAACTAACTAACTAACTAACTAACTCTCTCCAGGGCCATTAGTGAGACATTTCTGTTCTCTAAAAAGGATGCCTACAAGTGGATGACCCACAGGTCTAATTCTTTTTTTTCCAAAATTCACTTTTCCTTTTCTACCCTTTTTTTTTCCCCTCATGGTTATGGTGAACAGTGTTAAGGGTCACCATTATTTTTGTCCATATACCTTGTATTTTTCCAGAAGAAATCAAATACCCACATGCAAAGCAGAACATGGCAGAGAGGTCTATAATGTGACATCATAATTTGGTCTCATATTTGCATATTAATGGTACTGATGGGAAGAACAAATTGAAAGCAGTTATTAGAACATGTAAGCTGAATTTTCTTGCATAAGCCATTTTCATATCATGTCACCATAAAAAAAAATTGTGATGAATGTTCCCCCTGAAGCTCAGAAGTTACAAGGGCTTGTACTGAGGGAATAATAACTCCAAGATTCATAAAAACGGTAATTACTTTATCAACCTTCCAGTCACATTGCGGACACACACACTGAATCACTCCACAATAACACTGACATCAAAATTAGGCTTTATGTTGATATCACCCCTCTTACCTGAGCTTTCCTTTAAAAAAAAAACCCATGGGTCCAATATATTAATTACTAACCACCCTGGAACCAAAAACTCGGGATTCTGTGATACATATTGAAGCACTGAGGTAAGGCTGGATGGGATTGGAAGAAAAAGCAGTAAACATCAGGAGGAAAGAAGTATAGAAGGATGACATTGCCAAGGAGTAAGTTACTATATATTCTGTCTAGGAGTAGTGAAGGTTAAGAAGATGACAGCTCCTCCTAATTTGACACTGTCTTCTTGCACAGCCTCCCAGGAAGGACAACAGAGACACGAGTACACCATAAACACAATCACCTTAAAATGGACTTTGATTAATTAATAAAAGAGATTATGTGGTCATGCCATGATCCAGGAAGGTCTGCCTTGTGCCACATCCCCCTTGGCTTCATCCATCACCCCACCACTTGAAAATGAGAGCCACAAATGAGCCCAAACTAATCCTGAACCCACATTTTGTTTCTTATATGAAGCTGCCCGAAGTGTCTACAGCTGTGAAGACACAGAAAGGATTAGAGACAGCTACAAACATTAAAAAATGGACATTCCTGTCTTCAGAGGCAGACCTGGCAGGCCTTTTCTGAGCTCATCTGAAGTCTCCAGAGATGACAGCAGAGAAGTGCTATCTGCACTAGAGAAGACAAAATGCTAACTGCAATCAGCATGTTTACTACTGAGCAAGGTGGGGATCCCTGCACTCCATCCCCAAGCCCTGGTTAACTCTCTAGCACCTGCAAAGCAGCAGGGTCCTGCTGACACCTTTACCTTCTCAGACCAATTTATTGCTCAGCTGAGAGAGCAATGCAGCCCTTCACTGCTGGCAGGAGCATCATCAGCTCCATTTCCAGCACTTAACTCTCCTTGGGCAATCGATAAAGGAGAGCAAGCACTTCCCTGGGACCGTGGATACTAAAGGATTGTGGGGTGCTTTGCTACTGCCCTGCTGAGCTGAGCAGGTCCTTTCCAAAGACCCAACAGGTAAGTCCTTTGCAGTGTTCAATGTCTTTATTGGCATCCCTGGGAGATAAGTAATATTACCATAAAGGATGGATAGGAGAAGCTTTTAATTTGCTTGCTCAGAGCAGTATTTGTTCTGTGTTTCAGTAATAGGGCCCAACTGTGTGTTGGGGGGTTGGGAGGGGGGCAGAATGGAGATGCTCATTTCTTCATACTCATTCCTTTTACTCACTGTGAGCTGTTGGAGCAACTCAGAGCTGAACAAATGTCACTGGGCTGGAAATAAATGGAATAGTGTTTCCCCCCAATTTTTTTTTAGATATATTTTTTTTTTAAATTTAACGTGCAATTTGTGTCATCCAGCAAAGCAGAGTTTACCTTTTCCTAGATTATTCAGTTTGTCTTCTAAAAAAAATACAGCCTTAGAGCCTGGAAGAGTCATGGTTTCAGGCAGTTCTCCATCAGGGCAACAATGGGCCCTGAAGCAGAGATTCTGTGTGGGGAGGAGAGAATGGGATTAAACCTATTTCAGCACATAACACACACTGAAGTGCATGGGATTAGAAATGTATAAAATTAGAAATGTAAATACAATTACAATTTTTAAAGGTTACTAACAAGACCGAGACAGAAAACCATCCTCAAAATAATGCTGCACTTTTTGTGTCTGAGGTATAGTTACCTTCACTGCTGTCTCTCTGTGAGCTTGAAATGCCCTTTTTTAAACTACCCATCACATTATTTTAATTCCTAATTGGACCTTATGACAGAGTATAAATACAGCTGGACATTTCAGCCCTTCATGAAGAGTCTCTTGCAGATGGAAATCTCACTACAGAGTGACTGTGTTTTCCCTGTTTGCTTCTAGTCTCAGTCCAGCCTGAAAGGAGGCAATAGCTCAGCCTTTGTTCGAGTCCAGCCCTTGACCTCCTTGTTTACAGTGCTAATGGGGGCAGCAGTTACTCAGAGTCAAGATGGCATTTCCGAGATGTGAATAATCACGCAAGAAAACAGACTGAAACAGTCAGTACATTCACACTGCCTGCTTACCCCAGCCATTAGCTAGTTCTGATGTTCAGCCACACTACTGATCCGTATAGAAGCTGAGACAGTGACCTAAAGGAAATATAATCCACATCCCATTACCAATTCCCTGTGACATCTTTTCCTTTTCAAGCTTTTCAATGACACCCTTCTAAAAGACCCTCTTTCATGTCGCTTTTATCGTTCTGACCTTGTTCCAGTGGGAACTTCAATTCTGTCCTTTGAGACATGCCAATGATGCAACTTCTCACTCTTCTCTTGCTGCACAAAGATCCAAAGAGTCGAACTCCAGCTCATGATGTGGACTATGTGACCAACATGTGCTCCTGGTCACGATGCACGAGCTGCCCGTCCACATCACAGTCACAGCTGGCCTCTGTGCAGCACCAGCCATACTGCCACGAGAACACAGTGTAGGAAGGTCTGATGTATTGGACAGATTTTATAAACAAACTGTATTTACAGAACTTGGTTTTGCAGAAGTGTAAATTATCCCATTCAACAGTACAGTCTTTGCAAGTGGAGAAACACGACATTCACAAATCACTGTCTCGGTTTTTGCCTGGCAAAGTCACGGATTACCAACCTGGAGATATTAACACACCTCCTCAAGCTCCTTGGGCGAGCATAAACCACTCTGTATGAACCACTGTGGCCTGGATTTCCTTAATTATATAGGACTATGATGAAGATTTCCCCAAAGCATGGCCATGACTCAAAAGCACTCAGGTTTGCCCAGCTAATGGGGTCAAAACCTCTCCAAACATCAGGTTCATAGGTACTGTGACCCAGGGCTGTGGCCTTAAGCATGATGCACTCAGCAGAGTTGTAATTATGACACTTAAAACTCTTCAGAAGACCAAAACCATGTATTAAGTAAAATCAGCAAGTATCAAATACTGCACAGAGAGTAGCTTGTTTGTTAGAGCTCATGGTTTTAAGCTTCCTAATTCATAAAATTCAGCACTTATCACTGTGCTTTGCACTTGGCTTTTATAACAAAGACTGGTATTTATTGTTTCTTGGTGCCAGTAACACAAGAGAATCTGAGCAGATGATCAAAGCTATGATAATTTGAATTTTGGGTGCCACATTCCTTACTATTCTTTATGGTGGATTTGGCAAGCAAGATCCTCTATTAGTGGAGACCTTTCACCACCAGTGTTGGGTCCTGCACAATGTTGAGCATATGAGTAATTTTAGGACAAGTCCAAACACTTGGAAATAAAGGAAGAGGTTTTTGGGGTTTTTTTTTACTATTTTGTTTTTAAAGGTTTGATCAGTAAGTAGTAAAATTCCCTAGAAACCTCAGAAACCACTCCTAGGTATTTTGGTGGAATCAAAAGGTTGTACAGTCCTTGTACAACCAGTCATCTGTTCTTCCAAGTCTCATTTCAATGTGAAGAAAAGCCCTATTTTGATTTAGTAGTATGATAGGCCAGAGTGGTAACATGTACAGCACAAACAGTAATCCTTCCCTTAGAACAATGCTAAGGTTCCACAAATAAAAACTATCATTTACAGTCTCCTGAATTTCACAGATGAAAAGAGGAAAAGCCATTCTGCCTACTGTAGATTTTAAGAGGCTTGTGAGATGTACATAAAAATCTTAAATCATTTCCACAAGAAAAAAAAGAGCTTCTGCTCCCCTCTCAATTTCCCTGCAATTTCAATGTATTTAATTTTCCGATTAAGTTGATATAAAGAAAAGTGACATCACTGCAATGCTATTATCCATCTGACTTCCTAAGCAGAGCTACAGCCATGAAAGATTACTGTAAATCATGGGGTTAGAGCACCACAGTACATGTAGAAAATGTAGCAAGTAAGGTCAAACTCGCAAGCAAACTCACACGATAAGGAAGAATTGCTTTGATGATTTTTAAAACATCATAGTCATACTATATTGGGCCATCCACACTAGCCTGAATCTTTTTTTAAAGTTATAATAAATTGAAAAAATCCAATTTCTTGGATGAAATATTTTTATTTTTAAGTCAAATTCAAGCTTGATTGAAATGTACTTGCAGGATTTGCAAAGTAAGCCATGTCTGTAAAGCAATCAAGAAATTTTGATGTAAGCAGCTGGAATACTGTCACATACGTGATCTTCAAGTTTCCAGCACAGTTTCCTGGCAATGTACGAGGGAGGGCAGCTCTGTGGTTCAAGTATCTGTTAGATACATTCTGTTCTGGTGGAACTAATGTATTTAGCTGCTAAATTTAAATGGGAGAGATTTAAAGGTGTATTTGAAAATGTATTAAAAGTCCCCTAAAAGTTCTGCGTCTGATCAGAGGAGGTTGAATTAAACTAATGTTTCAAATTTTGAAGTACCTTTGAGCAATTCCTGTTTTTCCTATCAATCAATAACCTGTTAGCTACTATGCAAACTCTAATTTAAGCAGATAATATTGATTACACCAGTAATTTGGGCCTGACCACAGAAAATCTGCATCTGTTTCCCCGAGCCAGATCCAGGATCTGGACACCCCATTCGGTCACCAAGGCAAAGGTCACACACACCAGTTATGTGTGGCAGAACAGACTTTGGGAAGCCTGTGAGCACTCTGCTCTGTGCATACACCAGTGTGTGAAATTTCATACAGCTCTTTGTTTTAGCTACTCACAAACTAAATGGGAGATCTAACATCTTGTCCTCTAGTGTCTACTGGCTGCTTTTGGAGGGTTTCTGGATATCAGCATACAACCAGCACAATCAGAGTTTTTTCCTGAGAAATAAAAGTATTTCTCCTCTCTTTCTGGTTGGAATGTGATTATCAGGCCAGAGATTCAGTGTTATTTTATTGTCTGGCAGCTTTAAAATAGAACTGAGATATTACATATCCGTCTCCTTGATAGCCCTTGCAAGAGTTTTGCCTTTGATAGTGTATGAAGCTGCATTTTCCTTGGATCTCTTGCCATGAAGTGCTCTGACCCCTCTCTGCAGCATCCTCTGTGCCCCGTGCCTTGAAAGGAGGCCATGGCACAGCACCCTGCAGACTAGCCCGCAGGGTGCTTGAGGCCAGACCTGCAGGAAAAAAAATACCTTGCAGGTTTAGGACCATCCCCACAGCACTGGGAGGGGGGATGTTAAAATAGAGGGCAGAGAGCTGGGCTGGGAAGGAATTCAGACAGCAGGCTATTTCTGGGTGAAGTGAACTGGAAAGAGCTTTTGTTTCTGTAACAGTTGGCAGAGTCGCAGCTCGCTGGCGGAGAAACCCCAGAGCAGGAGATGAGATTTCTGAGGGAGGCAAAGCTCATGCAGAACTCTTGTTTTCTACAATCTTCTTGGAGGGAGATGGGTAAAGGAGATCATCCTTCAAGCAGACCCTAGTGTACTGCTCTGCAGGCTTGCTGCGTGCTGTTACTCTGAAATAATATTGTGCCCTATTCTGTATTACTTTAGGAAGGTGAAAAGAATAGTTGAGAACTTGGTGTGCTTACTCCTGGACTACACCCCTGTTGCTACCATCTCCTCTGCTTTACCTGGAGCAGAGGTCCAGCACCTGCATCATGTTGCTGGAAATCGCAGGCTCACACTCCAGCTTTGTGCCCACACTCTGTTCTGCCACTTTAGGAGGCAAAAAAAGAAAACTTTATATGCAGAATACCTCTGGCTCTATCCTTTTCTTTATATGGGCTACCAAAGGAAAAAGCAGTTTTATATAAATCTTTCATATCATCAAAGAAATCCTTGCATAGTTAGTCATTTACTGGGACAAAAATACCTACGTATTGCTTGAGGTTTTCTGCTCTCTTGCTGTATCTGCAATAACAATTGCTTCCAGAACTTCAGAGAAATGAAAACTTAGCAGAGCTCGTGGCAGGTATGACATACATGCCTTTTACAACAATCAACACAGGCTCTTTGCTGCTTTTTTACTCTTAAAATTATTTTAAATTGCCTTGTTGGGACCAGACTGGCTTTCCCCAAACTGTGTCTCTAATTCTGCCGTAGCTTTGGAGATGAGATAGCTGGCAAACATTATAAAACACCTGCTGTGTCCACAGGCTTTCTGGAAGGCTTGAAGCCGACTTCCCTGCTAGAAACCCCACCTCTCAAAGGCTTCCTTACTTACAGTGGTTTGATGAATGCAAAATGCTTCTTACACTGTGCATACACACTCTGCATAGGAAATGGCTGGGGCAAGAGGAGCAATAGGGAAGACTAGGGAAGACTACAGAAAGGTCCATACACCTCCACAAGCCTCCTGCACTTAATTACTCCTAAGAAGGAGAGTCTTTCAGGGAAGAGGTTGGGATACTTCTCACACTGACACCGTACCCCAAGGTAGCAGGGAAGGGAAGGCCATCAGCATGTGGGCTTAGAATTAAATTGCTGGTCACACCACGTAGGCAGCGTTACAATTACGGGCATCTCGTATCGGTACTGGCATCACTTGTATGAGGCAGTGCATTGCTGCACAAGGATTTTGGAAGTTTTCCTTAAGGTAGGATTTTACAGTACATTTTCCCTTTAAATACCCTAATACTAGGTGCATCTGATGTGAGTTGTTCCTTTGTTATTTTAAATCTTCCTGCAGTTTTTCTTTATATTTCAGACGTACAATCACTACTACCAACCCAAATGCAGGTTTTTTCACCCAGACACTCGCACCCATAATGGGTGCAGAAGGAATTCTGTACTGATATGAATCTGCTATGAACCCACAAAGGCAGATTTTCTTATTAAACTGCAGCTTTATTTGATGACCTGGAGGGTAGAGCAACATGCAACTCATTTCCCTACCAACTACACCTTCCAGCACACAGGAAAAAGGTGATGCATCACCTCCCAGAAATGTCACTAAAATTTGGGGATGTATGATAACTACAGGCAATTGTATCAGAAGGAAAGTCACCAACAGCTTTAAAAATGAGCAAACTTGAGCCAACAATAAATTAACACTGGAAGAACTAATTGGAAAATAATAACAATAATGTTCTACCTGAGGGAATCGGGTCACTACCAGCACCAGAGAAATGTCAGCAGAAAATACAAAAGCCCATAGGTAAAGAGAAATAGAATCAAAAAGTAAGGCCCCTTATTGTGGAAAAAGTAGATGACAGATGACTTTTTATTATTGCTGTAAGACAATAAACTACATTTCAGTATTGAAAAGCCTATTAAATACACCAAAAGGGTATACTAAATGTGAGATTCCAGTAAGTATGTATATGCTTCCTTCAGGTACTGTACTAAAAAACAACATGATATGGAAAGAGGGGACATGTCAGTAACCCTGGAAAAGCCAACTTATTAACAAATAGAATTAATAAGTAATACTTGAAAAAATTCCAAGACTGGATCATTCTTCTGTGTTTTGACTTAAAGTGCAATTAATCTTCATATACATAACTAAATAAAAACTTTGTAAGTACAAGCTTTTAAAGATGTGTAAAAAAACCTTCCATACAGGTTTTTGACACTGCCAGTAAGGAATTACAATGTACAAAACTCTCTCAACAAAATCCTCACATCACTAATAAGGGGAATACTCATGGAGAATTTCTGATGTAGATTTCTCTTCAGTTTTATTTCCAAGACCTCAGAACAATATGAGAAATAGACCCTTTTTGGAGACATGGGCTCTAGAACTGGCTCAAAAAAAAAAAAAAAAGGAACTTTTTATATTTTTGGACTACTATGATCATCCACCATGATCCCATATAGAATTGAGATATTTCACAATGAGAAACTTAGAAAGCTTCTACGCTAAACGAGAGGTAACACAGATACCTTTTAGTAATAAGTTGGCAAAGCAAAAGCTCCATTATCATCTGCAGTGAACAGCTCTATTCTATGATGATATGATCTCTGTCTAGAGAGAGGGAAAAGTGACCTATGATCCATCAGGGCAGTAAAAAGACACTTCAGCTGTTGATTCCCCAAGCAAACTCTGAGAAAGCTGCTCTTGTGTTCTGCTGGAACCAAATGTGTCTGACTTAGGGATGCAAGGCAGGTACATTTGCTCTGGCAGGCTTTTAATCGAATCTCTTCTCTGGCAGAGAGGCAGTTCTCGTGTGTGACAGTAATGTAGATTTATGGAAAATAATAAGGTGATCAGCTGCCCTGCAGAGTTATTACTTTGTTTAATTCAAAAAAATAAGACACTAAGACTAAACTGATGGGTTGATGTATGCAACGACATGCGGTGCTTGTTTCATAGTTCAATGAAGTTAATGGAAAAACTCCCATTGCTGTCACTTATGAATCAACCAGCAAGTTTAAAAACAAGGCAAAACAAAAACTTAGAAAGAAAAAAGACCATACAGCTACACAGTACCAGAACAGTAACTGTGTTATTAATATCCAGATTGTTAAAAGAATATTTTTGGCTCCGTTCTCGGCCCTTTGTGTTCCCTCGGTTACAATATTTTAGCAGATTTGTTTAAGGCAAGATTAAACACTGAAGTGGTGAATTTAAAATTAATGCCACCACATATGAATAGGGTATCACTAGGACATGAATTTTAAATATATAATCATGTTTATGCAAAAAATAATTATTACATTTTTTCACCCATCTACCTCCTGATAATAATCTCATCCTAATAACAAAGGCTGTCAGATCAACAGAAGTTCTTCCTTTGATTTCACCAGGTACAGCAGCAGACAACTAACCAGAGAATAAAACATGCTACAGGATCCAGTGCATCCAAGTGAAGCTGCTGGTATTTCAAATATCCAGCTACAAAAACACTCCACGTTTCTCATACACTAACTGTCCTCTGCAAAACATCCCCGAGAAAGAACTAGAGCAATGAATACTAATGACTAAACTCGCAGGGTAGAAATTAAAGGTGATGCAGTTACACACAGATATTCTCATCTTTTCTGTTGGTGCACAAGGAAATATCCAAGACAGCAACAAAAGCTGTAATGGCTTTGAGGCAAAGCCCTATGTTGAAACAGTGACTAGATACAACATCCTCTTTTTTTTGTTATCAGGACAGAGATATTTTACGGAATTCTGATTTTTTTTATTATTATTTTTTAATTAATTTTTCCAAAACTTCCTTCCATGCGCATAAAATTGCTTCTGCTAAAATAGCTGGAAGTGATGGAACAATCCAGCTGTCTTCACAAATATGAAACTGCAGCTTTTATCAAATAAGAGCATCAGCAAAAAAATATCCTTCAGTTCAACACAAGCAAAATACCACGGTCATGGGCAGGCCACGTTGGAAAGAAAATGCTTTTCCACCAGGACACAGCCTGGCTAGAAAACGAGATGCACCATGTGCAGCCATGACCACTGAGCAAGTCCCCTTAGTGGAGCTCATCTCTGCTCCCACCTCTTTTTGCAGAGTACCTCAGAGGTAGCACTTCTACCACTGCTTTTTAAACCCAGTGGCTGAGCCTTCGCAACACTGCATCATCTAATAGCAGGCATTATTAGGGATAATATGGTGGTTTTTCTGGTTTATCTTTAACAGGGTTCACGTGCACCCTCCTGTCTTGCCATCAGAGCTCCAATGCAGACAATGTAGGCAGCATCCAGTGCTAAAAATGTCCAAAGCACTCTGGTGAAGGAGATGTTACAGTAGCTGCTTTTTCTATTGACCCACACCTTCGGTACTGAATGGCAAAATCAAGTTTCTTTTACGCTACCAAGCCCAAATTGGGTGTTTTTTTTATCAAGAGACCAGTTCATTTTTGTAGACTTTCTTGGGTAG
>VXBZ01006509.1:34956-47896 GCA_013399135.1 Heliornis fulica
CTTTCCCTCAAAAAAATCCACTTAAGAACGTCTTTGACAGAGGGCAGCAACCTGACAGGGGTTGAGCATCTCCTCCCCCTGCACTGCAACACGAAATATTTTGCCTCTTTCTTTACTGAACCTAACTGGGGATTGATATGTGTCACCTTAATTTTATTCTCTGTAACTTTCATGCAGCTTTCAGCATCAGCAAAACCCTGCTGTTGATACTTAAATAATTTACTTCATGTGGCAAGTCATACAACATAAACAGAAAGTCTCTCATATTCCTTGTGGCAATGAAACCTGGAGTGGGAGATATTTTTCCTCCCACTTCATTAGGCTTTTGAGCCCACTTCTGCCATTGATTAGCTCACCAAACTCCGAGTAACTTCAACATAAGTTGAAGCTCACTTGAAAAATGGGATTTATTAGCAGGCTGGAAAGCTCACAGACTGCTGCTGCTGCCTTATTGATTGGATCCTATGGAATGGCATGGCTACCAAGGGAGATTATGGATAATCACATAAAAGCCACCAGACTGACTGATAATTTTAGAAATTTTGTATTGCTTGTTATTTTCCTGGTGCTGGGTGTGGGGAAACAGAGGCACTAACAATGCAGGAGGGAAATAATATCTAAAAAGTGAATATAAAATGAACTTATATAAACTAAGTGGTATTACCCTAGGACAGAAAAAATTTCTCTGGCTTTTCCCAACAGTGCTTTTCGAGGTATGAAGTCCTTACAATAGATCTTGAGTTTGGGGGTTTGTTTCTCACACAGCTTTAACCTTTCAAGCCAATCTAGCCCTCCAAATATATTTTTCCCCAATAAAAAGTCCCACCTGACATTGGCCCAGGGTCTACCTAACTGTTCTAGGATTTAGAAACCGACTTTGCTTTCCCACTCAATATGCCTGGGCTCAAGGCTTCAGGTGGACTTTAATCAAATGCACATTGCCCTTTGCTTGATCCAAACAATCAGCTGAGAAAATTTCTCATTATGGCTTTTGTAAGAAGAAATAATAGCCTGTCTTCTTGCGAGCAAACACAATTTGAATGAACAAAATTAATGGCTGTTTCTCTTAATTTTTTCCTCCTACTGATGTGATAGGTTATAGATGAGGTGTAATTACAGTAATGTCAAAGTCATTGTTGAAAGAGTTAATCCACCAGGAAAAGATCCCGAGGGGGGGAAGGTGGGAAATCTATGGTACCTCTTCTGTGATCAAACTGAAACTAAGCTGAACTGCTGAGACAATAAAACTAAATTGTTACTTGGGATTTGCAAACCTCAATTAAATAAATACTATATGGTAAACAACATTCTTAATTTTAATTAGGATAAAACTGCTAGAAAAGGGGTTACCATTTGTGGCTATCTCATAGTAACCTTCAAATACTTCTGAGAGGAGTATATAATGAAGAGGTTTAGCCTAAATAAAAAACCCACATAAAAGGTAACTCCAGTTTTACTTTCATCAGCATCAAAAAGTCATCTTAATGTACATTTCCCCTCCTGCAAAGTTTCTGTGAAAGTTTAAATTAGATAAATATGGGCATTGATGGTGGTTTTCTGGTCCCAGTTTTCCAATTACTTTTAAGAAAGCAGTGTATTTTGAAAATAATGTGATCAATTTGTTGCACTTCCTCCAACAAGAAGAAATAGCCATCTAATTATCCAGCCAGACAAAAATGAATGCTAACTGGGGGGTAACTAATTTTAAATGGCAGGTTCCAGGATGGAAAATCACGCCTCATTTTGCATTTTTTCTGGTGGATATAATGCAATGCAATATAGTATTTTTATAATCCTTTTGGGTTTTTTTTTTTTAACACTGTGCACTTTGTACCACAGTTGAATTCCTTGCTGAGTTATCAGGTGCCAGTATGCCTCCTGCACGGGAGTTAAAGTGGATTTCCACAGAAACAAGCTACGATCCACACACCATCCCTCACCAGTTCACTCCAGCTCCACAACTGGGTTCTTTCAGCAACCCAAAGCTGACTTCTCCATCCCAGAGAAGCACAAACTGTAACGTGCAATACCACGGCTTAAAGGGAAATAAGATGTCTTGTTATTCCTTCAAGTGGCACAGTCAACACACCCAGCGATGTGCCCTCTGGGTGATGTAATTATTTCCACGGGAGAGGCAGGACCGGGACATATACATCACCAGCGCCGCTTGACTGGCTGCGAAGCAGCACTTAAAGCACTAAGTGCTGCATTACTCACGGATGCCACCAGATCCCCGCTCCCGTGTCCCGATCGTTATTTTTAAAGAGTCTGTCTGAGAATGGCCGAAGGGGAAGAAAAAACAATGAAAATCATCCTGCCAGTGCGTAACAAAGGGGTGGACCCTTGTCACCTCAGGGAACATGCTGGGTGGGATGGGAGCTCTCTGAATAAAGCCCAATAGTTGGTTTCTCCTCAAGGTGCCAGTCACGTCTCTGGGATGGCTGAAGCATCAAAAACCTCCAGAATCTTCTGTTTTATCTGGGAACCCTGGCAGCAGGAGATGGGGTACAAAGCTCTCCAGCAGACTGAAGAACTTTGCCTTGGTAAAAAATAAAGTGTATTTATGTACATGAAATGGCAATTAATATCAATTAAGCTGTCTTTTAAAAGCTGAAATTCTAGCCACCTTATAAATATTGTTGCATTATTCAGTAGCAAGACAGTGCATTCTCGGTGGAGACAAAATTACTGGTCTAAAAATGAAAAGTTAGGCTAGTAAAGAAATAGCAATGACATTTCTAGGGGCTGGCATTTCTGTACAACATGGTGAGCTATTAATTTGCTAATTACTAACGTAACACTATTTCAGAAGGTAGTTTAAGCAACAATTTAAATTGAACCCGAAGATTAAAAAACTTGGCCTAAAGGTTTGGATTTCTACTTTCATTTTACACTACAATCTCTAAAGTAAATTAACAGGCTCCTTTCTCATGTGCCTTACCCAGGAGGGGACGACAGAGCCGCTACGGCCAGGTCAGTCCCTGCACTGCCCTGGAGCAACAGTCACAAACTGCCATTTAGTCTCCTGTTTACCAGCAGAATCACTGTATTTTGAGTTACTTTATTCCTGAAAATACCACCTGTTTCCATAAACACAACTGGAGTTTTTTTCTCCAGTTCAGTCTGCTGTATTCACACCAGGAGTAAAGCAATTGATAGGCTGCTATCAGACCTCCACTGTACCAGGAGCTCGGGATGGGATTGTTTCCTATCACATGTGTAGGTGTCAGTGCCTTCCGCTGCTGCCTCTTTAGGTGATGATTCCCTAAATCAGCTTTTAATTCCACTTAATTAAGGAGTTAATGCCTTACGAAATGTCATTACTCCAGACCTCTGCTGCCAGGTAATTTTCACCAACCCAACATAATGTTAGGGAGGGTTTGGGTAGGAAAATATATTTTCAGCAGCAGAATGGAAGAGAGGGAATTTCACACACACACACATCCCTACACTCCCCAAAAGTGACAGTATGTCCTGCACACAGTGGGCCAAAAGGTCAAGTCAGATTCCCAATGTGACCTCCAGCCATCCTCAGCCAGGACTGACACAGCTTTTCCAACAAGCTAAGTCAACACTGTAGTCAAGCCTCAGCTGATGGCAGTCCTCTTCTTTCATTCCCTAACTCTTATCTGCTCCTCTAAAGTCTCCTCCTTAGTCTTTTTTCCTCCTGCTTAGGGAATGACAGGTTCCTAAAATCAGGTTCTTGACGATATTTAGAGCTCCCAGCCGAGAAAAAGACCTTGGCCACCCCCAAGATCTCAGAAGTTTGGTTCTGAGTTGCCCAGAAGACAATAGCTGAAGGTTGAAAGGTAAAATTTTCCCTGCCTTTACACAGATATGGCCTTCACTTCCATACAACCACCAGCTTCCAGGTTCAAAGAAAAAATATTGGCAGTTCTGTGATGTGAAAAATCAAGCTAAACCCAACCTAATTCATTTAAAAGAAACCC
This sequence comes from Heliornis fulica, assembly GCA_013399135.1. Taxonomy (NCBI): domain Eukaryota; kingdom Metazoa; phylum Chordata; class Aves; order Gruiformes; family Heliornithidae; genus Heliornis; species Heliornis fulica. The sequence continues at coordinate 38,907 of VXBZ01006509.1, forward strand.
CATCATTCAGTTTTTCATTTGGTTGATTTTTTTTTTTTTTTATCAGCATAATCCAAGCCCATAACACTGCCAAGTTTGGAAAGTGACATTGGGGCTATTTCTTTCTCTCCTTGTTCCCAGTTCATCAATATGCTTTTGGATAATGTGTGTAAAAAGGAAAGTAAGAAAACAGTGAGAGGAAATCAGGCAGCTCCAAGTAACCTGGCAGTACATCATATTACACGCTCTCCATATATCAGCTTTTCTTAACTTCTCCAGTGGTACTGAGCATCAAAAGAAAATCCATATTTGGATGATTTAGAGCTCTCTAATTATTATTTAGTTATTTCTGTATGTCTCTTGAGGAATGCCATTTCCTCTTCAAATTATTTGCCTCCACCAGAAGTCATCTCTTCCACCTCGGGGAGCCCCATGCCAGCGTTCAGCCACCACTGGCTTCTCCAAGGCTCCTGCGAATGGACACACAGGTATCTCTGTGCCAGCAAGTGTGCAGAAAGCAATCAGTCATCTTCAAACAGTGTTTAAAGGGACTCATCTGACCAATCTCCCTAGCTATATTCTTTAATGGAAAGCTTATCTAAACATGTATAGATGCATGTGTGTATACTTACACTCCTTAATGCTCACACAGTNGCATATATAGATGCATCTATACATGTGTGTATACACTCCTTAATGCTCACACAGTATGAAAGCTTGAGAAGCTTTCTGCTACTCAGCTGCATCACCTGTGTTCTTTCTGTACACACACATTTCAGGGTACATTAGAGAATAGGATGCATACAACTAAAACCTCCTATGTTCAGCCTATAATCCACTGATCTAGGATCCCTCCACTGCTGTAAATTCAGAATTCTTTCATAAGGTATCAGAAAGCAGAGATGCAGCAAGCTCCCATTAGCTGGCTAATGTCTTTTCCCCGGACTTCATTGTTGCAGCCAAGCAGAAGCTCACAAAAAGACAGGTCAGCCAAAAGCTCCCTGTTCAGAGTCCTGGAAGGCTGAGAGTGACAGCCTCTGGAGTGAGATGCACCAACCTTGTTTACAGAGATGAAAAGGAAAGTAGGTGAGTTTCACATCAAATGCATATAAACAGACTGGTAGATAAAACAACGCATTTACAAAATCAAACCTATGAAAAATTAATGTTTAAAGCAACCAGTGTGATCTCATATGTGAAGCAGGATGGTTGAGTGTCTATGGGTATGGAGAACCAGCAATGATGAGAGTGTGAATTTGGGAGAGCGCCAGTACAAATTTATAGGAAATCACTGAACGCTCACAAGGCTGCACTTAAAAATTGACTTTCCTCCTCAGGCTTCTCAGTAGATCTTGTGATGACACCTCACTGCTGCTAACTGAACAAAGAAGCCCTGAATATATGGTTATACCACACACAATAGCAAACATTAATTAATTGATATTTGAGTAGCTTACTGAGAGTGTAACAGTTGTACAAGCAGGATTCATTGCATTCATTGCAATCTGACATCTTTGCTACTCTCAGTTCTCTACCTTCAGCTCCCTGGTGTGGTGAGTGCTGTGAGTTTAGAGACACACAATGCCTGATGTACTAGTTCCTGCAGCTGGGAGGTTAAGGTGGGGATCACGGTAGCTTTGTTTTCCTTGTCACTGCTGGAAGTACTCATGCTCCCTGTGCACAATGAGGGGATGCAGGTGATCTTTTACTTTTGAAAGTCTTAAGGCATGTATATTTTTATTCAATTTTTCTAAAGGTCAGCACCATTCAGATCACTTATCAATGGTACATCCTTGCCTATGTATCATTTTTACACTGTGGCATCGTTTTTCCTGGTTCAACAGTCAGCTCCTAATAAGAGAGGATGACATATATTAGAAGTAAAGAAAAATAGCTGTAATAATAGCACTCCAGTCCTACTTACTTGTCTCTTAACCTCGTTCTTTCAAAGGCTCCCACGCTGCAGCGCTCAGAAGAAAGTTACCATTGAATTATCTACCAGAAACCCATTGGCATCTATTGCTGCCTTGATGCAGCACCATTTGGGGCAAGAAAACCAGACAGAAAAAGACCAGACAGAGAAGAAAACCTTCTTCTCAGGTCCCTGCCCCTCTCCCATCTGAAACTGTGGGTCTAGAAATAAAACCTGTTGCAGAAGCTGAATATTTTTTAAACTGAGCTCCCAGTTTCAGACAGACACCAGTTCAGCCCCCAAGGACCATGGCACTAACCCACCGCCCCCCTGCTCCTTACAGGCATTGTTCTGGGGAAGAACTTCTACAAAATTCTCACTGATCATGAAAGGCAAATAAACTAAATCCCAGAAGCACAGGCAAAAGCATCAATACAGTTTTCTCTAGCAGCCCACTGCTATTTATACAGGTGACTGTGAACATTCACACATCAAAAAAGTGGTATTTTGGCATATCTTCCAGGAGCAATTGTCTCCCTAATGGATTGCACAGTAAATATGCTGTCCCTGATGAGGAAAAGATGCTTGAATCATTACAGCAATAGTCTGTAATGAAAAGGATGCAGATTCAGTTCCCTGTCAGATTTCCCAATACAAGACTTTTTAGAAATCTCACAGGTACTTTGGGTTTCAGTACAAGGATCTAGGTGGCTTTTAATGCCACAATTAAAATTTCTGTGCTTTTCCTAACTTCACAGAGGTATTATCAGGATTGATACATTAAAGAACAAGGGATTCATTAGGGAGCTGGGAGCACACAGCTCTGGTAGCTAAAGTGGATGGAAACTGGGACAAAGCCTCGAACCTGAAACTGAACCGGTTCCACAAATGATTGGTGGAAGAGAAGCTGTGGTCGGTGCCCTTCATAAAGGCACAGTACCTATAGAATTCTATATAATTGCCAAGTTACACCTCTGTCCCCCAACCCCCCTGATAGTGGCCCAGAAAACTTCCAAGCAGAGGCCAATTTGGTCTCCCTCTCTCTCCATGGCCTGATGGCAGCGTTTCCCTCATTCTTGCTGCCTTCCCAGCAACAGTGGGATAAATACATTCATCCATCATTTTTAAGAAACAACAAAGACAGTCTCCCATATATATATATTTTTTTAAAAGCACATCTTGTGCTGATCTTGCAGCCCTGGTGTTTGCACTGCAGCCTGTGCTATCTCATTTCTAAGATTAGGCAGTTACATAGTCTTGGCCTTATTCTTCCTAATCACACTAACACCACTTTTACAATGATGTGGGCTGAAAGGTTTAGTGTTAAGGACAACCGTCCTTTATTACCAGCCAATGCTCAGACAGGGCATTTAATCAGAAAATCGTGGTAGGTTTCATGAAGAGTAAGATCAGGTCAGACTCCTGTTGACATGGAAATACTCAGAAATGTTTAGCAAGTGTCCCAAGCACTGAAGTTCTCTGAATTCCTCGTTCATGTCTTAATGAAGACACTGCCACAAGTCAGAATTGGAGCTTGTCTTTTCTGTTGAATGTTAGTGCAAAGAAAAAAATAAGAATTAAGATATATTACAGTAATTTTGGCACTGAAAATGCTAGTGTGCTAAATGTCCTTGCCAGTGCTCCCCCATGGATATGACAAGAATAACCACAAGACTGGAGAAGCAGTAACTTTTACAAAGTACTATATCTGCTGCAGAAGAATCGCATTAAGTAGACCATTTCCAATGAATCCCAAATGCTCATGTTCATTAGCTTTTTGTGAAAGCAGAATACCATGTAAAATGTACATTGCACAGCATGACTTTTACTAATGCCCTAAACAGTGAAAAAAAGTCAAATCACATCCACAGATTAAACATTCACAGGGAAAAAAAAAAAATATCTAAGCAAAGTAAACATTGTTCTGTAGAATTGCAATCAAACAGAACTGGGAAGACCATGATTTCTTTACAGAGAAGCATGTAGTACATGTATTTTTAAATCAGCTAATATCTGCTTTACAGACCTTTAAAACAGAAAATAATGTATTTTACTCTTACTTTAGATAAATAGCACGTGACAAGTCTGGGGACAATGTTCAACGTGGAATAGGATATTAAACAGCAAACGTGTCAGTTACATTATCAAATTTAAATCACAGCATTTATATATTGGCTTATATTTTTTAACCTGATAGCACCTTACATAAGCAATGTTCTCCATAAGGGATGATGGCAACAGATGCTGAAAGAAGTAATCCCTAAGGCTTTGCTTAGACACAGGACCCTGGTAGCAGTTAGTTCCCACATCCTGGGATGGATGTGGCAGGATGAAGCCAAACTGGAGCCTTCCCTATTCCCCTCCATGCATCCTTGGGGTTGCAGCTAAAGAAACTCTCACAGTGTGCCCCAGAAGGACCTCCAGCTTGGACACCTGCTGGGAAACTTTGCTCTTTAGTAAATGTTAGGTATTTCTGCTTTTTACAAGGACAAATCAATGTGTCAGACATCAAGAGCTTCATAAACAATACTTTGATCCAGTGAAGAGATGGCATTCACTAAAAGGGATATGACAAATGTCATTGTTGACTGGAACAATTACCAGTTTCCCCTGTACCTTTATAGAAGTGCCATCTATCTCATACCTAGGAGAAGCATTTTTTGCCACATAGGTGAGCAAGACCAAAGTAAAGCTTGGGTTTAAACTGGAATATTCACTTATTATAACTGCCCTCACTGTATAGATTTTGCATGTGGTGAGCATCAGGATGCTTTTGAGTGCCGAGTGCTTATTGCCAGCCCTTTTTATTCGTTTATATAAAAGTAGAAAAATGAGCAAAAATATTATCTAACTCACCGGGGAGTTATGAACTGTCACCGTTATTGATAACAACAGGAAATGAGAGCTGTGCCCGTTCCCCTTGCTCAGCACTAACATGGTGACACATAAAGCAACTGGAAAACACAGGGCAAGGCAAGGGACCAGTTTCAGTGTCGTGTCACCCCAGTCTGACACCTCAGCGCCTGAATCATAGCACAGCGGTGTGTCAGACCCCCGCAGCAACTCCTTCTTCATTTTCCAGTTCACCAAGGAGCTTGGTCTACGGCAGTAGTACATTTTTCCCTGTCTCTGACTTTACTGAAATGCACCAGTGTCTACTGAGCTGTGGTCCAGATGTATCACTATATAGTAAAGAAGATGTAAGTGATCTACTTAATCAAATCTGAGGCCACCGCCAGGATGCTACACCGGATGGACTGTGGCCAAGAACAAAAGCTTCAGAAGAAGGCAGACTTGCAAAAGCACGTTTAAATTTGATTTTAGATTTGAAGTAATGCTTTTATCGTGGAAATCTGTGGTAAATTTACCTTCAAATATATTTTTAATTAGTATTTTTGAAGGAATCGTGAATCTTTTCTAGTAGAAGTCCAGCAGCAGGATACTCTGCAACAGGGAGACTGTCCCAACTGCCAGCATGGTCCAGACAGGGCAGCGTGGCTCAGTATGGCCCACTGGCTTCTCCCACCTGGACACCTCAAGATGACAGGATAGCCTCCATCTTCCCCACAGCCACCAGCATGACAGACCTGGAACACACCCTGCCCATTCCTGCTATGATTCTCCAAGCATGTGATGATGATATCTCTATCCCTGAAGAGCACTGCAAGCTTGATCTGGACTCTGCCAGGCACACACCAGGGACAGAGCAAGAAGAGCAAGACAGGAAAGGATGGTGAAGGAGACAGGTATGATATTGGGCAGAACAGGAAGCCAGCACAGATGAAGAGAGATGATCTCTGTTGAGTCATCAGGTGATATAACTAAGCAACATGAAGAGCAAAACTCAGTGGCTGATGCCCAAGACTTAAAAACACATGGTACTGGCCTAAAAAATTTCCCCAGAACAGCCTTCAAAAGGAGCAAGTTCAGGGCCTCAGTGCCCTGGAACTGAGTCACAGAATGATCAGAGTTGGCAGGGACCTCTGGAGATCATCTAGTCCAACCCCCTGCTCCGGAGCAGGATCACCTCGAGCAGGCTGCACAGGAACATGTCAAGGCAGGTTTCAAATGTCTCCAGAGATGGAGACTGCACAACCTCTCTGGGCAGCCTGTCCCAGTGCTCACAGTAAAGAAGTTCCTCTCATGTTTAAGGGGAACTTCCTATATTCCTGTTTGTGCCCGTTGCCTCTTGTCCTGTCCCTGGGCAACACTGAAAAAAAAAAAAGGTTAACCCCATCCTCCTTACACCCACCCATCATAGCATGAGCTCAGATGTCTGCAAGTGCTGCCATCCTGCTACAGAGGCATCAGTTCTGCACAGAAGAAAAACAAGCACTTGGCTTCAAGTAACGTTATTAAAAAAAAAAAAAAAAGCCACAAATTTGGAGAGCTGTGTTGCCAGAATGCTCTGTGAACACAGCTTTTACTCTTCATGTAAGTACAGAAACTTCTGCAGCTGAAGAAATGAATCAAGAAATATGGGTAAAATGGAACAAGCACTAGAGCCTGAAGATGTTCTCAAGTGCCGTCTGGTTCTTAAGCACAGGCACTCTGGCAGGCACACAGGTACCACGTTGGGCTGTTTTCAATTAACAGGGTCCTCACATCACAAATACCAGCATCATCTCAAACTAATTGCTAAAAACGATGTAAGTGCAGCGGTCTCACCTTCTTGTAAACCATCTGGCACCCGCAAATTACTTCAGATTCACACGAGCGAGAGGAAAACCGCAGGTGCAGCATGTGCTGGTGCTGCCCAAGTGCCCTGACCCAATGCCAGAGCTGTGGCACGTCCTCCTGCAGCATCCCTGACAGCCTCTGCCTCACATGAGTGGGTTTTGGGGCCGAGCTGCTGTGTCCTCTGACAACTTCAGCAGCACGAGCCTCTCAGAGGATGACATGCTGGAACTTAATAGCTTGTTGTTCTACAAACTGTTTGGCCACATTGTTGTCTTGAAACAAAAGCATTGGTGTTGCTACTATCTGTACTTCAGCATTTTGAAATAAAATATTGTGGGATATTTTTTCTCTTTCAAATTCTATTCTGCTCAATGAGCCCTCAGTTTTTCATCTGCCATCAAAACCACCATGTGCGCAACGATTCACGTGTACAAGATCTGTAGGAAACTCACACCATGCTTGTGCAGGTATACTTGATGAGTGAGGCTGGAGATTTCCAATTTGCAAAGTTATTATTCTGCAAGTACACTTTGCCATGTAGGAACTGTAAAATTCCAAAATATTTATTCAGAAAAGAGCTGATATTGATCTTCATCACATTTCCATTTTGGCAGAGATTTTCAAGCACCCCTCCCGTTATCTTCTTCCAATTACAGTACCAGAGCTCCACCTATAATGAAGCGAATCTCTACTATCTTTGCAAAAGCACAACATGTGAATCTGACTTCCATATTAATCCCTGAAAAAATGGATACAGCCTATGCAGTGTTAATAAGGCAATTATCACGCAAGCGGCACATTTTTTCTGTGATTTCCTAATTAACATGACTATCAACTGTTTATTAATAAAGCAGTTTCCTATGCTTTGACTCTCAGCATATTGTAAACAAATTTAAGATGCCATTTGCCACTCCATGATTTACATCACACTGTTAATTCACTCTCATATTTGTTTTTCCTATTTGCTAGTGCATTTCAGAGTAAACCGTACTTCATGATGGGAAGGAAAACAGTGTTAGAAACACAGCCACAGAAAGCAGATTGGTGGATTATTTCCTATTAAATTATGCACCCAGGGAATTATTTTCACAGTGCTTGAAACTACATGCTGGTAATCTGGACAAACTACCTCCTCCTGCATCAGTATTTTATTTGCTTTTCTCCAACAGATGCTACTGACAGTTTACTAAACGGTGCAATGCTTAATGAATTTAGTAGAGGAAAAATAACATTTATTTTCATACAAATTAGATCATGCATAAACCTACGTTAACTGCAGTGTTTGGGGAAAAAAAAAGGCTTCAGTCCAGTAAATGAGTGGGTAAACAAACAGGATTTCTGCTCTTTTTGATGTTAACACCAAAAAACTTCCAGCAAGACAACATTCTCCTGATTCACTGTTTCCTGTAAATGTCATCTTGTGGCTAAATTTTCCAAAGCCAGCAATTTAAATATTCAGCCCTTTGAAATTACATCTCTGATGGTGCAGCTGTCTGCAACCAAGCACAATATGACTTTGCTATACATGGTGTTATACTAAGTGGTGGTGTGTTGTTGTTTTTTTTTTTAAACACACCTTTGTGCATTCCTTTCTGATTGACAGTTTGATGTGAGAAAACATTTCTGACTGAACTTCTCCTGAAGGTTGTGTGAGCATTTAAAGGCTGGGGAAATAGTTTCTTGTAGTATATAACCTGCACCACCACAGGCTGACTAATGAGTCAGAGAGTGCTGAAACCCTCAGGTCCCATAAACATCCACTAATGAGATGAAACAAGATCTAAAGTGCTCAAATGTTGATAAGTACAGAATGTAGCTCACGATGTACTCTTCACAAATTAGTGAAGGGTTGCTATGGCTCCTTAATGAAATGTTATTATGTTTTAAAACTGAAACCAGACATCTGGGGGGGAAAGGGGGAGGAAATGGGAGCGAGTGTTTGAACACCGTTGTCTAGGCTTCCTTTCATCAGCCAGCTGAATTTGCTTACTTGTCCTGAATGAGTGGATCCATTTCTTCAGCTGGTGCAGCGCCTCACAATAAAGCCGAGCAGTGTGTGCCGTCTTCCGCTCCCTGGGAAGTAGAATCCTCTGGTATGGGAGAGCAGGCTTCTGAAGGAAAAACTACATGAGCTGCTCTCACCCACCTGTAAGAGTCTCCTGTCTTCCCCCAGCAACAAAGAGCATCCAGAGGATTCAACGAACTCACCAATATATACAGTATATCCTCCAAAAAGATTAGTCAGATCTTTAAGCACCAAAGTGTAGAGAATCACTTGTTTCAGCTAAACTCAGGTGTGAAAATACTATTTTAAACTAGTTCTTTATGCAAGACCTTTCCTCAACAACCTCAGTATACATGGGGAGAGGGAGAGAGAGAGAGAGAGAGAGAGAGAGAGAGAGAGAGACAGAGAGAGAGA
>VXBZ01006509.1:47916-83492 GCA_013399135.1 Heliornis fulica
GAGAGAGAGAGAAAGTGTCATACATAGACATACACACACATAAGTATATAAAATCTGAATGACAGGTTGGGTCCGGCTCCAGCTGCACCATCCCTAGGATCTGCTACCTCCCGGTAAACACAGACTTTTTAAGCACACACTCAGCTGGTTTCCTCCAGAGTTACACAGCAATCACTGTACCAATATCAACAAGACCTGTCCCAGTGTTGGAGGTGACTCTGGAATCACTTGCCTGGAGAGCAATGGGTTAAACTCCACCAGGGAGATAACAAGAAGCACACTTCCTCCAGCGAATCTCGAAAACATTTCTTTAAATGCATCCTTTTAGACTTTCTTCTCAGAGGATGAAGTGAGGGAGGACCACGCTGACAAAGATTAAATGAGCTGACATTCACTCTCCAGCTCTCTGGGATACAGAAGCCTGCTGCTGGCACTGCATATCAACGCAGTGAGTGGGCGGCCGGCGCAGCCCCCAAGGGTGGCTTTGAGAACTGATTCCATCTTTCCTAACAAACAAGCACACAAATAAATATCCGTTTTAAATTTGATTCAACTTAAATCAGTTGTAGTGAATTGATTTAATTCTCCCGCTCGTCTCTTCTGCCTATGGCAGCACCTCCAGCCTGAGGCCTCACCGGGACGTGATTCCAACATCCTGCATCGCTATGGCCTTTTGAGGGTCCCTATTTACCAAACTAAGGCTGGTTTTAATATTTCACACTACCTTCTGCTGGCAACACTGGTAATAGCTCTTGAGGGCAAAATTGAAAAAATGAAGAATAGAGCTGTACAGTTCAGAGGCCCGACAGCTCCTCCCGGGCCTGGCAGGGCTACAAATGACGCGGCAGGGCCCCTGTGCCCAGCTAATGACTGTCAGCCTGGATCGCAGCGCCGGGTTCGAATACCTCCCTATCAATCATTCTGGGTGCTGGATCAATTGAACCAATACATCACAGCAGAGGCCCGACCCACTTCTTATTTCAGTCAGTGAGAGATTTCTGTCATTAATTACTGAACTTCTTCTACAACTACTTGAGCTGGATCCAAAATGAGCAGATGACTTTCTGTAGCTCAGTTTTCACACACACTGTTTTAGGGTATTCTGGTGACTTCTGACCTTAAAAACTTGAGTCTGACTAAACCATTTCAACGTAAACTTGACCCTGTAAAACCTCTCACCCTACTCAACTAGACCTGGCTCTCAGTTCATGGACAGGAGCTCACCGCCATCAGTGATACCACAAGATCTGTGGAATATCAACAAATCAACATCGCACCGGCTGTGCATCTGATGAAACCTGAACATATAGATTCCTGGGGGAAGAGTTCTACATGAAAACAAGCTCTTCGGTATTCAGAGTGAGGAATAAATTTTGCCACTCACTCAAACTAGTCATCATGGTAAAAATAATAGATTGGATTAAAATCAGCTTTATTAATTACACTCTTTTCTCCCTCTAAGTGGAGTATACAAATCATATAGTTACGCATACATTTACATTTTAAAAGAAGGGTATGGGAAAGGAAAGAAAGTTGATGTGAAGTATACTATGAATATATAAAGTGCATATATAAATATATAAATATACACACACATTCACACAGTTCAATGATCTTTAAGTCATTACTGATCAAATACTGGTACTGGAAACCCAGGTTGGTACTACAATTAAGTTACCAATATTCACAGAATAATTACACTTCTACAAGGGGAAAAACCAAAAACAAACAAAAACCATTAAGAGACTCAAAGTGATTTCCAAATATGCATTTCAGATGATATATTAGGTAATTTCTGTTTATTACTAACTATTCTTTATGATTTTTAATACCAACATAGAGGTCTTGGGAGAAGATCTCCCACCAATTTGGTTTTCTTCCATTTGGCAAACACTGTGTCTAATAGAGCTTGAAGTGAAACCAGGTTTTTTGGTTATTTCCTCCTTTGCAGCATCTCAGCAGAGATGACAGGCTCTCCTGTTCACGAGCTGCTGCAGATGCCCAAAAGAAATATTACTGTCACTCTCACATCTATGGCTGCACTACTCTGTGAGGTTCAAGTCCATGACTAAGGTTGGTAAGAGATGCTGCTTTAAAAATGGATGAAATATAACAGTAATGAGTATTTTGCTTTTTGGCCAAAGTAGAAATGATTGTGATTTATCTATTTGGCCATCTATGCTGGGAGAAATGAAAGCGATAAACGGTCACAACAAATGACAGGTCATAGATGTTGTTACCACCTCACTTGAAATCTGACAATATCATCCTGGAAATCCCTGCCTCACTGGATTAGGAGTGCAAATAACTTAATTAAAGAGACTTCTCCAACTCCTATTGAGTGCTTCAGTCAGTCAAATAAATGCACTCACAGATGTGTTTAAGTTTGTCGTGTTCTTCTTCAGGGTACTTGATCTTTTCCTGCATCTCAGAATCAGTTTGGCCAATCTAATCTGCTCAGAGAGATGAGCATGTACACAATCCATGTTTTAAAATGTCTAAGAAACACTTGACAGCCACAGCAGAGCTTTTTTCCTTGTCCATGGGGGAAATTACATATATATTTAAGTTGGGAGTTACTCATGCTGATAGCTTAACAAATCAGTCCAGGCTTTTAGCTTTCACCTCAAACTAACAATAATATCTGGATATACGTACTAGCTATATCTACAAAGGATATTTCACTTTGATTTACAGTCTGGCAACAGGAAAAGTATTTTGCTGATTTTTCCATTTGTTTACTCCGTGCCATCTGTTAGTTCTGCATGAATACTTCATTCCACTGCTTCCTACATTGCAAATGGCTCCTCCTTTTCCAGTACACCCCCTGGTTTAGCACTGCAAAGGGGCTGGAGCAATCCCTCACGGATAAAAACCAGTCACTGAACTGACCAGCTGTGCTCTTTCAAACCACACAAAACTGCTGGAGGGCAGTGACAGATTGACACTGTCCAAGATTTACGCTCTACTTTCCAAACTTTTCCTGGGAGACCATGACCTTGTTGTGGATTTTTCTTGGGGGAAAAACTTAGAATTATTAACTTCACATGATATGTAAATATATAGATCAATGCTTCTCTCAGCAGACAATTTCCAGGCTATTCAATGTCTGCTTTTTTTGTGAAAAACATACCATCAACTCTCTACTTCCCTGAAAATCTCCTCATAAATGTCTCTGATGGCAGATCGTTAAATGCTGAGCTGTGGCATTTCCCTGAAGATATAATTATAAAGCTGTGGGAGGAAAAGAGACAACTCTTCAGACCACACTCTTCTTTCTTTTATGGCAGCGTAGTTCAGTGGCTAATGTGTATATTGAGTTTAATTTAATCACTTCTGTTATTTTTACTAGTTAGATAGCAGTCATTTCATTCAGACACATTATTAAATTATTTATATGGGACCTTCTACTACCTCAACTTCATTAAGACAGAGTTTATAAGCTCAAAAATAGCATGACTGACTACGGTCATGGCAAGAAAGCTGCACTACAAGAAGAATTGAATTTCCATGCCAGCATCCATATGCCTGTATATGAGCCAGATGCCTAAAAACCCATTGCCACCAGAGATCCAGCACATGCAGGCAGAGGAATTTGCAGAGCATCGTGACGGGGAGCTAGAGCCCAGCCTCTCCCTAGGGTTCATTGGCTTTATTGATCAGGTCTCCACTGGCGCAGCAGATGAGACACGTTGGCTGCATGTAGATACTGACATTTAAGTTAGTCTAGTATTGAATCCTACCAAAGGAGTCTGGAGTTGTGACACTACTTAAGAAGTTTTAAAAAGTGGGCTTGTTTTTATGTTCTTTGGAAAATAGTCTAGCTTTTTCATTGAATCTTTCTGAAATTGTTTTTCCTCGCTATTTAGATTTGAATAGTGATTGAATCCAAAAGAAATGTTTAATGGGTAATGGGTAATACCATTGTATTCAATTTTTGCTAGCCTGGTTAAAGAAGCACCAAAAAAAAAGAAAGGAATGCTAACCCAGGGATGCTAATCCATCCCACTCACCAGTACCACATAATTAATATAACAAAAAATTTACAATCTCTCTCAGTAATTACCTCTATTGCAGCCACGTTCTTCTGATCACAAACCTGATAAAGTATAGGAGCAAAGATCCCAAAAAAATGTGAACTATCTACATCAAGTTTTTGTCCACACATCGTGGAGTTGGGCAGTGATATTCTTGCAGCACTGACCCATTTTCATTCCCAAATGTGGTATTATCAAAGTCAACCGATCACACTCAGTTACCAATACAAGAACAAACTTTAGAGCACTGTCTTTTGAGTTTCAAAGACCGAGATGTTTCCTGGCCATTTAGCTGACTGGGCATGTGGTTAGTTCCCATGATCCTTCTGTACTATAGTACTATTTTTACAACAGTGAGCTGCAACTATCTTGTTTCAAAAACCTGTCCATCTCCCACAGCTGCTGGGGAAAGGGCTCAGAAGTTCCTGTTAAATTGTAGAAAAACATGTCATGTAATAATATACATAGTTACACGAGACTGTAAGAACAAGGCACATGTGAAAGAAGAAGATAGGAAAAGAAAATAGGGATTTATCTACCCCAAGTTGCTATTTTACTTTGCTTGACTTTAAATTAATCTAGCTAAACTGGTGAAAATACTTTTAAACCTCATAAACCATTTTTACAGTGGTTTAAATCAATTTAAAGAAAAAAATAAAAAAACAGATTAAAGTCTCAGACACAAGAACTCGTTACCATGAGTAACAGATTTCTGCACCACAGGCAATCTGTGGTAAAGTGGAATATGTCATATAAACTGAAATAACAGTGTCTGTGGAGGCACTTGTTTTAATTTATCTGAATCACCTAAGCCAGTATGAAATGGAGACCTCCTGTAAAAAGAGACCAGGAGAGGCAAAGAAACAAATGCACAAAAGAGAGAGCATGGATAGTGTTTCAAATTACACACTATGTGCATAGAGGTCACCAGATAAACTTTCATGTTACACAGATTTATAGATCTGCTGAGGGTTCTTCGTAGCATCAGAACAGAAGAAGAACAAAGCTGGAGTGTTTTCTTGCCAAAATGGGATTTTCTAGCACTTTGCTGATTGCTTGTTTTGATAGCACAATCGGTTTATTTGACTAGTTTCAGCCTTTCTGCGCTGTGGTTTCTGAACCTAACCTGCAGGAACACCAGCTCTTGAAAACTTAGTTAAATATTTCCAACCACATCAGAGATCGCTGCAGTCAGCTGAAAAATCACTATTAACCTCAGTGATCTTTTGTGTATGCGCTTACTGAGCACCACTGGCCAACGTGTAAAGATGCTGCTTTATAAAACACTGTGGAAAATCAGAAAACAAAGAGGTGTGTGAAACGAGCTGCTCTCCATTCTGAAGAAGAGGTCTTCATATAGAATCATAGAATGATTAGGGTTAGAAGTGACTCCCAGAGGTCATCCAGTCCAACCCCCCTGCAAGAAGCAGGGACACCCCCAACTAGATCAGCTGGCTCAGGGCCTCATCCAACCTGGCCTTGAACGTCTCCAGGGATCCAGGGGCATCCACCACCTCCCTGGGCAACCTGTTCCACTGCTCCACCACTCTCCCAGGAAAGAACTTTTTCCTAATATCCAATCTAAATCTCCCTCCCTCTATTTTAAAACCATCACCCCTTGCCCTGTCACAACAGGCCCTACTGAACAGCCTCTCTCCATCTTTCTTGTAGGCCCCCTTGAGGTCCTGGCAGACCGCTAGAAGGTCTCCCTGGAGCCTCCTCTTCTCCAGGCTGAACAGCCCCAACTATATTAAAGATAACCATATTCACTGTTAAAGGTGAGCAAAGGTAAACAACACAAGCTACTTATTTAATGATGAAAAGTTTCCTGTAATTCTTTGTGCAGTATCAGTAAGGCTCTATTAAAATCATACCATTAGTCTTAAGAACTGAGAAATTCAGTTCAGAAGAAACTCAAGATCATACACTGAAAGCACAAGTATCTCAGACTTCTGCATGTCTGCCATTTATTTCCTCTGCTAGTTATAGTCTTAACTTACAAATAACACTGCTTTAGAAAATTTATCGGCTCAGGCGTCTGCTGTTCTCCCTGCTTTCTAATCACACAAGTTTGAAGAATTAAATATATTTGCATGACATAACAGGGCAATATCAACATGTGCCACCACAAGTTTTTTCTACAGAAACCTCCTTCCCTTTTTGCCATGACTGTACATGAATAATTGAAGTCTGTGAGTCCCATCACTGCCAGTTATTTCCTACACACACAAAAATTATAATATATTTTTTTCTCTAACATCCCCTTAACTACAATTTTAGCCCTGACCACAGTTCTTCAGGGAGATCAACCAGACTCCTTGGAAAAAAGCACTTCATTTCTTTTTTCTTTTTTTTTTTTTTTAAATGAAAGTATATTCTCTGGATCCCTGCCACAAAAAAGAAAGACATTGAAAATTAAAAATTACATTCCTCTCTTGAGAAGAATATATTAAGAAACTGGTAGTATAGTTTCTTATGCAGCAATCTTATGCAGCAGTCTTGTTTTGTCACTGACCTTTGTGGTGCTCCAAGAAAAAGGAAAGGTTTGACACAATAAATCATAATGTCACTAATGTCACTTTTGGTGTAATTGTATGATACTTTTTTTTCCCCTTTAATCAAGGTGAAATACAGGGCTACCCTCTCTTTAGTGGGCTCAACTAAACCTTAAGTCCTAATAAAAATCTATTTCCTTGTCCTAATCAAATCCCCAGTTGATGTCTACTTGTTTATGGCCAAATTTGTTTTGGCACAATAACACACACAAAATTTGGTGCAGGGTACATTAGAAAACAAGGTAAAGTTTCACATTGCTCGGGTCCAGCCTATCATGTTTATCTGCAGTAAGATTTATATTTTTAATACCCTTATGTTCTTAGGGGTAAATTATGAGCAAGTTCATACTTGGCATGCTTACTCCAATTCGTTTTGCAGCTCATCACCTAATTTCTGAGTGGCTGCTCTATGTTAACTCCCATCAGAATTTCACCTTTATGGGGTTAAATAGATTGGTAGAGGGGCTGGAACCAGGACTAAATATTATTTGTCCTTTAACATCTTGGTAAGTGGTTTATTTCATGAATATTTCATACTGAAGAAAAAGACTTGTTTGTGCATGTCAGAGAATAAAGGTCTCAAGGATCTGCCATCTAGCCAAGAAAGGAAGAAAATCTATCAGAGCTCCTCGCCAGGGAGAAAAGAGGAAAACGCAGTCTCAGGAGCAAGAATCTGAATGATGCTTGAAACTGCTTCATCCTCCCAAACTTACATCCTCAGGCAGAAGGAGAGCATGATGCTGATGCTGCTATACCACCACCAAAGCCTGAGAAGATCAATTATAAGTGGGTAATTAAAACCAGTTATGTTTAGAACACTTTTGTTGATAGTTTGTGTATAACTTTTCAAAATTAGGTCTCTCTGTTTAAACCTCGTGTGTTTAATTATGAAAAAATGAGCAGTAAGAGGTAAACTTTCCCTATCAGCTGCCCAGAGAACTCCTATAGATACTGGGATCAAAGTCTTGGATAAAAGGGCAGGGACACAGCCCTAGAACAACCCAAAAAGGCCAGAAGGCGCTAGAAGAGAGGAGCAGCACTTACACCTGACTTGCACCACTGTCACACAGATTTTTTTTCACAAATTTGCACAGAGGGACAGATTATAACCCATTTTGCACATATTATTTCTGGCTTTACCTTCTCAAATTTATTGAAGTGAGCTGGTTTATTTTCCAACCTGCAATCAGACAGAATTCTGCAGGGAAATGCAATCTCTGGCATGTATGGTTTTAATTAAAGTCCATCTTCTGATGGTTTGTTTCAGACAGACGGTTGCTGAGGATTCACAATTTACTGTCATCCAAAAGATTCAAAACTCCCAACAAGTTTTTAACCAACTACTTTTCAGTTTACAGACTATTTCTAATAGTTTCAAAGACAAATAATTGCCATTTCAAGGGCAATGGGGCACTTTTTTGTTTGTTTGTTTGGGTTTTTTTTTTGTTTTGCCATGGAGACGTAAATAAGTGGAAAGGTATAAATGTCAGACTGCCTTGATCCTACCTGGAAATTATATGTTAATGCAAACTTGTAACACACATACTTCAGGGCTGAAATCAGCTGCATGCACAGGAAAGGCTGTTTAGTTCTGAGCAGCGATTCCAGGTCTCATTAATGTGATCCTGCTGCGATACTTAAATTCTACTAGGGTATTCTCATATCCCCTTCCCAATAAACAGAAAATAAATGTATTTATCCTTGTTAGAAAGGGGATGGGAACATTCATTACACATTTTTGAAGACTATTTATATATTTGCAAAGCCAACAACCCCCATCATTTTTTTTAATTAATAATGTGTGTCGTGGCCTTGATATTTATAGGTACAGGTTTTTCACAGGAAAATGTTAATTATATTCACCAGCCATGAGTGGAATATATAAGAAGCAATTTGTAAATTAAACACAGTAGTTTGTGGTTTGAGGAAATCAGAGCTAAACTGAAATTAGGTTTAGATTCATGATTAGAAATACATACTGATGCACTACAGCATATGAAAACATCTTCAACAGATGGCAGAACACTACTGGGGTTTGGGGGTTTTATGGTGTTGTGTTTTTTTTCTCTTAGCACACATTTATCTACATTAGATTGATAAGACAACAGTGACAGAATTTAACAAGGATTTGAGAATACATGTGGTAATTAGAATACAGAAGAAAGAAGAAAGAGGGGAGACTATGCACCTGTCATCTGCAAGAAACATCATCTACCTTAGATATTGGGGTAACTCAGTCCTAGAAGGTGGAAAGATTCAGAAGAGCGTGACAATACAAGATTGACTTTCAAAAACTCCAGCAAATGAGCGGAGAAGAAATCTGAAGGCAAGCCTAATTATTGCCCACATTCTCCTAATTTAGGGAAATGTAGAGAAAGTGTATGGGGAAAAGGCCTCTGGAAGAAAACTATCTTCAGTGAGGCTATAGCTTGTATTTCTGTGGTATCTTCTCCAGTCCAGACTATAAAACTACATTTCTTACACATGGGGAGCAGTGATAATGCTGGATTAGTATCTAGGAGAAGTTCTACCTTCAATCCTGGCTTAGAAAAAGAAAAACACATAAAAATGGCCTAGCTAGATATATATACACATATACATACAACTATACATACACACCTGTACTTCCAGTTGCTCACACTACACTCAATGGAAATGCCTGCAGCCATTCAGTAAAGCATGTTCCTGGATTTGGTGGCTGACTTACTCTGCATTTGGGAACAAACACCTGCAAAATTCATAGCAAATATCCCGTGCTATAACACACACAAGCTTAACAAGATGAAAGATGATGTCAGATGCTCCAGCAGCCCATACCAGGTCATTATGGATTACTGTGCATCTCCTGAGCTCTTAGCTCAGAGGTTTGGACATGTCACCAGCGTGGGTGACAGTGATTATAGTGTAGTCCAGAGTATTTCTAGAGGCTGGCTGCAGGTCCCAGAGGCTGAAGGGTTCCCCCCTCCCACCAAGAGAGATCTGCTTTGGTCCCAAGGTTTGCAAAGAAAATTTCCTAATCTTAGCAAGCCAGAGATTGCTGTACTTTGAGTTCAGCAAGTGTTGGATGAGGTTAGAAAAATTGAAGCACACCTGAAATTCTGAACCTGAAAAGCTGATCCACAACATCAGAACAGCATCACAAACACTGGGAAAACAAACTGTGGCACTTGAGAAAGCACCCAGAAGATCTAGATCCCTCATATGGTAATGTTTACTTGGAAAAAAGAGAAAATCCCACCTGCTCTGAACAAACTGCTAACAGAGAGGGAACTGTAGGTAAAGTGAGCAGCTCAGTAGGAATGAACAGAAGATGTTAATGAAGAAAAACACTTTCTGTCTCCACCTATTGGTCAAAAGTCAATTTAGCTGCCGGTTGGGTATGTGTTTCGTAATACTGTTCCAGAAAGGACATCTGTGCAGCGAATACCCCAACATCCCCATCTTTTCTATCTTGTGATGAGCCTTTTTGATGCCCCGGAGCACATTCTCCATCTGCCTGATAAAAGCCTTTTTGTACAGAATGCAGGTGTCCAACTTCATTATTTGCTCGTAAGGCTGCAATAATGCAGCAGCCTCTGACAAACTGCTTTTCCTCCCTGAGAAATAGAGTATGTGCCTTTACAAAAGGACAACATCACAGACAGGATCGTAAATGGAAGAGGTAGTTCGGGTTTCTAACTAAGCACAGGAGTTAGAATAGCATATTGACAGTGTCATCTTGATTTCTGGTGACCCTGAAACCAGGATAATTTAATTTTTGCTCTAAAAAACATAAATGTCAAGGTCTGAACGGAAAAGAAGTAATGTTTTCAGAATTTTTCAGTCAGGAAAAAGCATCAACACCTCAGGAGAGAAGGTGCAAAGGGAATAAGTAGCTATTTAAATGTAAGCTGCATCCCTTTTTTTTTTCCCCCTTATTTTTTAACATTAGCATCCACAACAAAACAACCTGTATGTAAGTTAATATTGGCATACTGTCCCTGCTCAGAAAGCATTCCTACTGCATTACAGAAGGCAGCTGGGTGGCACAGTAAATGTGTCATTTGCTATTTAACATCTCTGTGACCTGGATTTAAATTCAGAGTCGCACAAAATGAGACTTCATTCCCTCGGAAGGCTATTAAGGCACACACAGAAAGACTTGTGAGGCATCCAAAGCCAGCGGGAACGCGCTCCCCACGCTCGCCCCTGCGGACACACACCCTCGGAGGCTGCAGGGGAAGGGGGAACCGGGTAATTTTTAATTAAAAGGATGCCTTCAGTATGGAAGAAAGCACCCAAGTACTGTGAATAAATCTTCTGTTTATTTAAAAGTTTACCCACAATGCTTGAACCTCCCCATGAGAAAAGGCATTTGATATGTAGCTGCCCATCCCTGCGCCTCGTCGGGGCTTTATAGGTCTAATTGTTTTCTTGTCCACAAAGAACAAAAGGGAGAGCTGTGGAAAATGCAGAAATGCTATATTCTCTCCCTTAAAGCATCATTACCTACTGTCTACTGCATAATACTCCCAGCCTTGCTGGTACATCTGCATATGAGAATGAATTGCCTGCCTTACCTTTATGAAGCAAGACAAGTGCTTGTGATGAGGCTTATCTTTAAATTAAGCTCAAAACTCTCTTTTTTTATTAGTCTTACATCCACCACCTCAAAAAGATTAAAACCTCAGCTTCAGCATGAGTCATTTTTTCTTTTTCTCTGTTCTGGGCTCATTTATTGCCTTTTTGAGAACTGGGCCAGCAAGACCTGGACAGCAGCACATAGGTGAGTTGGCATCTCTTTACCATCACCTACCACAATTGATGTGAACACAGAGCATCTCACCCAACTCCTGTGCTCTCCATCCCACTCCTAGTCTGAGGACCCAGTTTAACCTTCATCCCAAGCCAACCTGGATCCTTACAGCTCCTGCAGCAATCCTGCCCTGCCTCTGCTCCAAGCCCCAGACACCCATCTGCTGCAACCAGCCCCATCCAGCTGCTGTTTCCACTGAAATCTTCTCTTTTTCTAAATATTCTTTTTTCTTTTGTTCTTTTGATGAATTCAAAGAGATAGAACCTTCAGTTGATCGGGTTCCCTGACTATCATTCAGGAGCCTGTAGTGGTGTTGTGTTGGCATGGAGGAGCTAAAAAGGTATCATCTACACACAGATTTAAGATTAAACCTTAATAAACCCCAAACATGAACCCAAAAAACTGAGCTGACAGCAGAGCTACTTGTGAAGTTGCCAGGTTAAAAAAAGTTTACATTGAGTTCTACTTTTGCCATCATTTCCTTGAAAAATGGAAACAAATAACGTTGTTTCAGATAGCTGAAGTTTAACCAAAGCATCTCAATTTGTCAGTCTAAACCAAATCATTCAATTTTAATGTATATCTGCCTGACCTGCCAAGGGGTCTTTTCATTTTCACTAAAAAGTAAAATATTGTGAGACATTTCTAAAAATAATGAAGAGAATGACCTGAGTTGCGAGTGATGCCGAGAGGTTCTGGAGAAGGGAGCAACTGAAAACACAGCTTTATTTTTCAGCCTACTCTCATCAGCCCTTTTACTGCTCTACCTAGAATTTAGGGAATAGAAATTTAAACAGGATTTGGAAAAAATCCCCTTGGGTTCTCAGGGGCCTGTAACTTGCAAAGTGCCAGTGGCTGTGCCAGCTTTTGCTCCCCACCTCTCTGCTGCCCTGCCCCTGCCCCTGTCTAGGTGTAAACCTCTTCCCCCAAACTTCACTGTTGTTATTTTTCTTACTCAATCAAATGTCTCCTGCAGCTCAGACACATCCCAGAGCAATCAGAGGCCTGGAGGCACCGGACCAGGCCGTGCCCTGGCTGTCCTTGCTCCCCACAGCCAGGTAGAAAGATGCAACCTGTACCGTCAGTCTCATTCCCGCTCTCCCAGTTTATTTTACTAACTGTTTCAGTCAGTTATGGAAAAGAACAGCTTTCAGCAGGAAAGCCAGGCTTCAAATCAGGCATTTTCTGCTGGCAGCATAAGGAGGTCCCACAGCCTGTGAACCTCATGTGGAAACAACTCTCTCTCTGTGTAGTTTGAGTTTATAGACATACGGAGTTAAACCCACAGGCTTGTCTATTTACATCCTTAGTTCTATCTGCATTTTGTCACTGTTACCAAGAGTTACATGTGCTAAAACACCTACGAGCCCCAGGTTTCATCAAGGATCTCTTTCTGGCAGAGTTTCCTTTATTTGTTTTATTTCCCTGCAGAAAGCTCTCATTGGGATGTTATCCACTGCTTTATTCAATTCCAACAGGACTCTTCAGGACCAGGGAGAACTACAAATCGAATGCTTCAGAATAAATCAAAGCATAAAATTACATTGTCTCCAGCAAGAAAAAGATTTGATTATCCGCATTTCCGTACAAAGAAATTACAGGAGAACTTGCATTTCAGTTTAAAGGCCTGACTTGCTCTCGATTGAAATGTAGCAAGCGAACAGATACGTCCCTCTAATCTTATCCTGACAGGAATCAGTTTGAACTGATTTGTCCCCTCCCCGGTGACAGAGAATGAATGCAGAGCACTTGGTATTGCAGATGTAGGCTATTTCGGTCCGCACAGCAAATCGGCGGGGATTTTATGTGTAGTAGGAATTGAATTGTGCATCTCTCCCAAATGATGGGAAAATCACTCCCCATGAAGGTGAGGCTATAGAAGGAATCAAAGTACAGCACAAAGCACGCTATAAATAAGGGTCAGCCTCCCTAGATATTTTCTCCAGAGAAAGACTAAACTTGGAGACACGTTGAAAACAGATAATTGTATTGTCTGATGTATTTTTGTAGCCTATAAAATCCTCTATTTCAAAAATATCAGCGAAGCTAAAAATGGGCTATATAAGGATTAGCTATAAAAGTCAGTAGTTAATGATTCACCATAATACATGATTTAGCTGTAAGCTAGAAAAACATAAAAATAGCTCAAGAAACTAATTTCTTATGCTGTTTCAGGCATACGGATGATTTAAACTCGGGCATTTCCACATTTTTCAGATCCCTGAGCAACGGCATCTGATGAGAAACCTATCTGTTTAGACATTCTCTTTGGGGGTAAATAACTACACTTTATGGCATCCTAGAAAAGATTGTATAGTTCCATAATTGGCAATTTTGTACAGCTTGCATGAGGTCTGTGTCATCTCACAAAATTCACAAAGCAACTGCTCTGACTGGGGAGGGGGCTATAATTGATGACACAAAATTGCCAGGATAGAGAAAGGAGCACACTGACAATTACATTGATAGAAAATTGGTGGGATCGAAAAGCGATTTATAGCAAGCACAACTAACCTCCTAATGGCAGGGCAGGCACCATACTCACGCCTCAGGCTCATTGTTAACTTACAGGCCACATTACAAGTAATTTCTGTGCCAGCAAATCAGCCTGGGGTAATTTCCAGCGGGACAGCGCAGCTTCCCAGTGCGTATCGCAGGGAGAAGCCAGAGCTCGGTGCTGGAACTCCTGCTCTTCGTTCCATGAAGCTGAATCTCAAGTTGTTTCCACAGCTCTCTGCAAGCACTGCCAGCCTGATACCAGCTTCAATACTGGCACCTTCCCTCTCCTGTTCACTTCATTCAGAGGTACAGCCCTCAGTCATCAGCAAACTTCTGCAAACGCAAGCTCTGCTGTGAAGTTCCCTAACCTTTCTGCCTGTGAGCCAAGGAGATTTTTAGGCACTGAGTTCAGCTCTTGTCAGATTTATCTCTGAGCAGAGCACTTGTGATTTCATGGGCTCAGGTGATGAGGCTCAAACGAGTTCCAATGATTTTCCATATGCTACAGTGAGAGAGGGTCTATCCTGCCGTAATTCATCACAGCAGCTCAAGTCCTGTAGAGAGTCTTTTTGCACCTCTGTTACAGGAAAGAGAAGACTGGACAGATGATACAGCAACAAATTTCCAGGTCTCCTCAGGTATTTAGGGTGAAATCTAGATGACCTCTGGGAGTCGCTTCTAACCCTAATCATTCTATGATTCTATGAAATCTGCATCTAGACACGGCATTTCCCTGACATTGGTGTGGAAAAGAACAAGCTTTTCAAGCAGTCTTCTGTAATTTCACCACATATTACTAATCACTGGTAGAAGAACAAAGAGATGTGCTACAGGAATAGAAATGTATAGTCTTGTTCATGTCTCACCTCCCTGAAAGTAACACTGCTACCTGTGCCGACCTCAGCCCCAGCCTCCTGGCCACTGCAGGCAGCCCTATGTGTTAACTGGTGCCCTGCTATGGCAGAGGCCATAAGATAATTAATGAGCAGAATTCTGCTGACAAACTAGTGAAGAAAAACTCTAATCAAGAAAGTTGCTATATTTATTATACACACAGATATAGAGACTTTACAGTGGTGCATCACAGACTGATGTCAGCAGGAGCTGCGCCAGTTGTTGAACTCAGACCCCTGTGTTTTTGCAAACACCACAAAATAACTGAAAGTGCTTGTAATATCAAATTCCCACACCAAAATCTTTTATGCAGCTTCAGAGATTCCCATAAAGACTTTAAGCACATTTATAAAAAGACTAAAGTCTTCCAGGAACTACACAACAATGACTTTTTTCCGACAACAGCCATCAGAAAATCTCCTTAAGATGTTCGATGTGGTAAAATATGTAAATGACATACAGTTGCTAGGATATAAAAAACTACGTGAACTTGTGAAAACATTGCAATCTGCTGCCTTTGAATCTGCAAGGTCAGCTGTATTTTTCATGATAACTTATTTATATTGTCTCCATACTACAAATGAGTTTCTATGCAGGCTACCTCTTTACTTAATACCAGCTGACCTACTGTACCTATAAATTGGTATTTATTACAAGGCTGGTTAACTTCCTCACAGAGTTTGCAGCCCTTTAATTACATTTTGCCAGACTAATTAATAAATACACTGCACACTACTCCTTTCTGCTGAAACAAGCAAAGGGTCTACATTCCATACTTCTGCATTCATTTATTTATTTAAGCATTTCATTAAATGCTAGCCGTGTCTCTTTTTTTTTTTTTAATGAAAAACACTGTAATGTGAGAATGAAAGTGTGGTTTACTGTCCAATTAACAAAGCTAGTAGCTTACTCTGTCACTCAATGAATGATAATGCATTGCTCATAAATCAGGAAGAGAACTACTTAGGCATAGACCTTGCAATCAATGCTACAAGTATTGGCTGCTCTCCATGTAATCCAGCACTAAATGTGCAGCGTGATTTTATTCCAGTAACACATTAGCAGGATGTACAACCATTCTGACTTCTGTAAATAGTCTAATGGCGTCGCCACAAAAAGCATTTGGCCATTTGGTAAAATAAATGAGCCCCGATGACGAACGTGTTTAGTAATTTTAGTGGTGAACCAGCAACATGAACTAACTATGGCTTTGCAGTGTTTTTTTCATCCCTGTGTTTCAGATGGGCTCTCCACCAACAAGGTGTCTTGGCTAGGATTCAGTTATCATATGGACCTTAATTCTTCTGTGTTTCCATGGATATTCTTGGGATTTGTGTACTGCTGCATCTGCAGAGGATGCGGCATCAGTTGGACTGTTTGAACATAAAAAGAGTGCCAAAGCACTGTGGGTTTTGGGGACAATGGTCAGAGGCTTTGCAGTATCACCATGCCAGAAATATTGGGATTAAAGCAGCAGTTTTCCTACTTCCATCCCCAGGCATTGTCCTGGTCCGAGGATTTGGCATTCCACTGTGGAAAGATGGCAACATTTCTCTTCTTGGGCTTAGTTACAAACCTTTTCTAATGTGAAGTTGTTGTGTTCTGAATGCTCAGAGGGTATTAAACAGGATAAGCACTAAAAAATAAAGCAGAAACTCACTAAAAGACTTCACAAACACAGCACTAGAAAGCAAAGGCCAAGACACAGAGCTTGTGTCACTTTCTGGTTGGCACCTCATTTTCGCTGACGCAGATGCCAGGTGGAAGCGAAGGCACTGGAGTCCCCAGTGAAATGACATGTGGCTTGATATGTCAAACATAAAAGCCTGGTGAATCCAGCAGTTTTTTGCTAAAGTGATCTCACTTATTTGCTAAGCAGCTTTGCTTGAGCTTTCACAGCCAGAGCTGCGGAGGAAACAGTAACTGAATTATGAAAGATCCCCCTGGGATATCTGAAACGGTGAGAAGGTTCCAGAGTAGTGGAAGAATAAATCCTAATTCTCATCCAAAGGAGAGAGAATGGGATAATCATGAAAATATTAGCAGGATAAGCGTGTTGAATAACAGCCAGAGGATCTTTACCAAAGTCATCCTAAGTAGGATTGAGAAAACACTGAAATTAATAATGTATGGATTAGTACAGTTGAAGGAGGAAATGATGGTTATGTATCAAATCTGCCTGATCCCACAAAATGGAGAAATAGAGGGTTTCTGGGGGACTTCTTTTGCAGAAGGTTCTTCACTTAAAGAAGTTATCAAGATGTGCAATAATGGAAAACTTCTGAAACAAGAGAAAACAGGTTTGAGACTGTTCTGCTGTACTGTCTACACATGTACTGAAGCTGATAATTTAGATTGGTTTAGAAATATAATGTCAATATAACTTCTTTTTTCCCCCTACTTTCCTCTTCCTGGAAGAAGTAATGCATTTCCTAAGGGAAACAGTTGATGTACTGCCAAGATGATTTGGCACTACCAGTAAAGAACAATCAACACATTATTGTAAGAACTAATGGGAAATAGGAGGGCAGAGAAAAAAGAGATGTATCTGAAATAAATCATGGCTTGGGTTGAAAGGGATCATAGAATCACAGAACCATAGACTGGTTTGGGTTGCAAGGGACCTCAAAGATCTTAGAGATCACTTAGTTCCAACCCTCTACCATGGGGTACACCCTTGACTAGAAGAAAAGAATTACCCACCTGAAAGAAAGGAACAACTACCAAAGAAAATAGATATTCTGTCACCAGAAAAATCTGATTACTTTTGAGATTACGTTAAATTGAATCAATGATATTACTAGACAAAGTCTCTACCACTGATGAAGGACTGAACCTTACTTCTTCAGCAGTGGAGCCATCACTCAGACATGAGATCTTACCAGACTACAGACAAACAAGAGCACTTACATTTGCACAAACTGTACAACTTCAGTTCTGCCATGAAGGTACAGTTTGACTGAGGTTTATTAAAATGTTGCTATCATTCCAAATCTCACCACTTGAGAATTACCATCTCTCCCTATAAGCAGTCAGTATAGTAAGGAAACATAAATGTAAAGAAAGAATTATGCAAACCCAATAGTTCACCAAAGTAGGAGAGTGACCACTTACCACCAGTGGCCAAACGTGTGCAAGATAAAACACAGTCTTTTGGAAATGTTTTAATAGATCCACTATATTCCTCTTCTGATCTCAGGCTTCACTACAAACTCTGATTGAGAGGGTACCATCATGATTTCCAAATAAAGAGCCCAATCAGCACATTATCCCATAAAACTAAAGAGTCCCAGGGAATGAGAGGAACCTCCGTTTGTCCCATCAACACATCCTCTGCCACTCTTCCTTCTTGTGTCCCTGTCAAAGTGTCTTTTGAAGTGTCCTCGTTCTGCAGTCACTCTATGTGAAGAATTTTGGTATAGGATAAAGTTATGGTGTGGCCTTTCTTCCTCAGATTTTGTTAATTAACCAAGGCATGTAACAATATAACCCCATGGTAGGTGGTTCATTCAGGCACTGGTGTTAATTGCCTGCGGGTTCCTGATGTATGACTGTCGAATGTGCTGGAACTGAACATGTTTGGGACTAGTCTGCTAGTTTTAATGGTATGATGAAAACAAAACTAGGAAGAATGATAAAACCAGAACAAACAAAACCTGCCAAATCTATTTCAACACCTCCCATTGCAAATATTCAGACCATCAAAAGCAGCGGTGCCACATGGGTGTCACTGTCACATCCGTGTCAGTGGCTTTCAGCTAAATCTCGTTGGAAGCATCTTCCCCAGCACACCACTTAAGAAATCCATTTCATAAATGCCATGGCATGCAACACATAAGTGATTGCATGAAGGAAACTGAGGCACAAATGCAAGTTCAAAGAATAAATGAGAAAATACCCCTTAGACTTTCTGAACTTGTCCATCTTAATGACCACTAAACCAACCTTCATGACCCCATCTGATATCACAAAATCACCTTTGCCTCAGTTTGCAAACATCTGAAAAATATAAAGATGTAAATATTGAAGATGTAAATTTTGTCATGTTCCCCTCTTTTTGTTTCCATTTAAGAATTTCACTTATGAAACTGAAAAAGTCATTATGTTAAAAACTCCAAAGCTTTGCAAAGTTTTCTATAATTATTTTGCTTTCCTAATTAGGTCGTTCACACCGTGAGGTTTTTTCCTTACTGCACCTACCTTCAAGAGCAGATCTGTTTTTCTGTTTCCCATTTTTAAACAAAAGGCAGACTTAATACTTTACTTAAACAGACTAATTAGTTGGTTAGATGCTTGTAGGCTGACTGCTGACGGAATAAGTAGATTGCATTTCATTAATCAAAATCAGCTTTAAAACCCTATTACTCATAAAACATTTACATTTTACAAATCAGCTGATATATTTGCAGGCTATCCAGTAGGGGTTTGCTTGTGCCTATCTGGGATACAACTTCCAACAGAGGTTGCTGTGTATCTAATGAGTACAATGTGTTCCAGTGACCTCCACAACGTACAAACGTTGCCCTTATTTAGACACAAATTGCTTTTCTCCATTTTACTTGGTGAACATGAAAGCAGTTATCACACTACTGGGCCATGCATAATTTAATGGTGTATTTATTATTCTCCTTTTCTGCTTATATGGACTTGAGGTGGAAAAATTTCAGGATTTATGCACTGAACTCAAAGATAACGTTAGAATAAAAGCCTGAAGATGGGCACACTAAGTAAGGGAAAGTTGCCTTTGAACAGTGGCTATGGACCAACACATACAAAACTCTGCAATCATGAGGAAAAGATTGTTGAAGGATTTAACCAAAGTGTTTCATGAGCTGAAGTGTAACACCAAATATTTCCAGAAAAAGATTGGTTCTAAAGAGTGTAATGGTTAAACTGCATCCACCGTGGTATCGCCTGGATATGGTCTTTGCTGAGCAACAGCAGTGCTCTGCCTTAGACTTCCCAGAAGCCATTTCCCAAATTGCACAATCTCTCTCTCTCTCTAAATCTCTTAAAATGAGAATAATAACAATCCTTATCTCCTACTCCAAAACTCTGAGAAGGTCTCTTGTCAAGTGTATGTGCAAGGAATTACACGGTGGCTCTCAGCGCAATTGAAGTCTTCGGACATTGTTGAAATTTAAATAAAATTATTACTAGCGACTATTACCAGTGATCACCATCTCACAAAATTTAACCACCAGCTGCCATCTGAATGGTCAGCTTGAACATGGCAATTGTAATTCACCCCATCCCAGAAATGATTCCTATCTATAATTTATATGGCTATAAAATTTAAATGGCTCAGCCTTTCCTCATCCGAGTTTGTGATTCACCTGAATGAAAAGACATGGTTTGCACGACACTGAAAGGATGTTGTCTCACCTACATAATGGACTTCTTCCCATCTTTCCTTCCTTCCAGGACACAGTTTTACAAGGATTTGATCTTACCCTGGAGGAGCCATACCACTCCTTTCCAAGGGTGAAGGAGGAAGCGGCGTGGACTTCACCCACAATCCAAAGGCCAGCTTAACCAGCTGAACGTTATACCCTACTGCTACCTGATAACTTACACAGTTTCTCCCTCAAAGCCAAGCAAACCCTGAATTCATTACAATATCATGAGCTTTAAATAAATTAACACCCAGCTTGTGTCAGGACTCGCTGCGCGCTGAGCAATTTGCATTCTGTTCTTCCATGGATGTTTCTTCTCCTCTGCAACTCTCCTGTCGGCAGGAATCAGACCAGGACACGAAGGAGTTCACCTAATTCTTATTCTTTACGTCTTTTACTTGAACTTTGCTTAAAAACTGGTATGAAAATTGTAAATTGAAGTTTTAATAAAATTTGATATTAATCAAGGCAGAAATTAAATAAACCAAGTGTGACAGAACACCCGTCAGACTGGACTGGCTTTGGCTGTCCTAACGACCTGGCTTAATTATCGGTCCCCCTTTCCCCAGGCAGGCTGGGGAATGCACTGAGAATCACAGAGAGTCTGTGGCATGGAAATCACTAAAATTCAACACAGTGTGGAATGCTGGAGCACCAACCTAACTGAGGACTCCTGGCGCATTTCCATAGCATACTCCGGTGCAGTCTCA
This sequence comes from Heliornis fulica, assembly GCA_013399135.1. Lineage (NCBI taxonomy): Eukaryota > Metazoa > Chordata > Aves > Gruiformes > Heliornithidae > Heliornis > Heliornis fulica. The sequence goes on from VXBZ01006509.1 coordinate 68,803, forward strand.
GTGTGTGAAGTACATTATCCTCTTACAAGCAGTTATATTTTCTCACAAAGCAGCCCTAGCATACTCCAGATGTAATTTAGACCTGAACACGTCTGACATTACTTGCTGCAGAGTTTTTGTATTTATTACACTCAGGTTTTCCTCCACTTCAAATGCTTTTTACTTGCTTTGCTGCTGGCTGCATTAACTTGGTGCAGAGAGGGAGGAAAAGGGAATGAAAGGTGTTTTTTTTTTCCTGCAGGTACCCCACATGCACCCCACAGGCTGCACACATGCATGAGTTCACTGCTCCTGTCTGCCCTCAGGGTTACTTAAGGAAGACCTTTAAGCAAAGGCTGCTCCTACAAACTTCTTGAATTACCAAAGAAAATTATTTCCTAATTATGCAGAAAGAAAACCGACAATAAATACAATAAATGGTTATTCTTTCTGTTAATTTAGGGACTTGTGTGTATTTTAGTGACAAAATCTCAAAGTGAACAAAACAATCCTTTCCTATCTTAAAAAAAAAATAAATATTAATTTCCTCACACATAACCAAGTGACCAAAGTACAAAATCACACAGGTAAAGTCTCTGTTCCTCTGATGATTTACCAGGGACACTGTGACCATCACTTTACTGATGAAAGAACCACAACCTTCCCAAAAGAAAGAGATGTCACCAGTTATTACTAACCTTAGGGATGAGAACTGTGCAAAACTCACTTGTAGATTAAAATAACAGAAGTATTAGTGTGATAATTGTATCACAGCCAGCCCTAGGTTTTCTATTCATCACAGTCCCTGCCTGCTGTGCGCTTCTCCTGCCCCTCTGGTTTCACCTGTCACAGGTAAATTAGGAAAGGACAGTGTGTTTTTCTCCCCCTCTCCAAAAACCCAACAGTCACTAAACATAAGGACTGCCAGGGTTTGGTATCATGCTGCTATAATCAACAAGGTTTCCCATGCCACTAACACATCCCCGTGACTGCTAAGTCTTGAGGCTTTAGAGGAATTTTTTCTGATTTATCTTGGTTTGAATGTAATTGAATTCAGTTATTTATAAACTAAGTTAGCCTCCACCCTACTCACACTACCAAGGGGCTGTTGATTAAAGATCCATCTATTCCATAGCAAGGTCATCTCACCCTTGAAAGCTATTTATGTATGGGATGCAAGCTCAGGACATATTGATCCGTACGATGAAGAGAGATCATAGGGCAAAATGCCCTGACTATTTTTAGTTGGGTAATTTCCCCCCACCCCCACCCCATCAGATAAAAGGAAATGACTGCTTTAATGCATTGTGCTGGCTCCCATACTTCTCAAAGGAAAAGCCATATATGTCTCTATGTGCTGCAGTTCTGCCGTCAGTTTTATTAGACTACAGGCTTTACATTAGCAACATCAAGACAGGATCTGAACGCTGGCCATTAGGTCAGATTGATGGTGTGCTCAGGGAGGCTCTGAAATCACCAGGGTGCCAATGTGACTTCAGGACAGTGAAGTCCTGAAATGCAAAACATGCAAAATATGACCTGTCTGGCACTGCTCTTCTCGTGACCCGCTGCCATGGGTTCTCGTGGCTGCAAAGCCCAGCAGCACTGCAGTAAATCAGAGGTGAGCATTTCTAGCACCCAACACTTTTAGTCCTGGCCATTCAGAACTGACTTTACTGGTGATGTTTAAATAGTATCTAAAAACTATTTGCAATAGTTATCCAACCACAGGGTGAAGTCATCTAACAGAAAAAAATATATTTAGTAAAAAGCTTCAGTTCCCTCATTTACCTTCTGTTTGCAAATAAAAAACACTTCAATTTATTTGCTGAAGCATTTCCATAAAATATTAAAACAACCACCGGCATCAATTTTTCTCCTATTGCATAAAAAATTTTGCAACTCGATACAACTCCAGTTAGAGAGCTTTTATTGCATTTATTTCCATAAGATAAAATCAGAATCTGCTCTCTTTTACAAATCTGATTGCTTTTGCCTTCTGGTCTGCTTTATCTCTTTAATGTTTATTCTTCCAGTCAGCACTTTGCAGCACTGATTGCTTCAGCTTTTTCCCCATTAGACAAAACTTTTTCACAAGTCACAAGCTCTGAGCTGGGCTTGGTGCTAGTACCAGTTCTTATCTGTGTCATGCAGGGCTGCACCTCCTTCCATTCACAAGTAAATTTCTTAAACTTCTCATCATATTCAGCATTCATACTTATAGCAGCATCCCCACTGTTCTTGTGCTTATTAAATATCACTTTGCCTTGATGGGCAACAGAGAGGCTGGTACTGAGCCACCCCACAGGAAGGGCAGGAGCGGAGGCTCTGTGGCTCCCCTGTGCCAGGGCACAAGGCACTGGGTTTGGGACAAGCTGGTTTAATAAAGGGACAGTCAGATTCAGCGTGATGGAACACTCTGGGCGAGAAATATCATCTTGTATCATCTACCAACATTCCCTGTCTGGGTACCTGCCTGTTTGGGGTTAACTCTTCGCTCCTTGAACACCAGAGCTGTTTCTTATGAAGCAGCCAGCTGACATGAGCTGAGAATTAACCTGAAAAAGTAATCCTTGAAGCAGCAGCTCTGCCATGGACCAGTCACAAGGAAGACATACAGAGAAATTTTCAAGTGATGGGAACAGAGAGACATTGCATTGTTAGCCCCGGGGCCAACTTGTTTCCAGGCTTTCAGGCAGGTAACGTTGAGTAAGTTTGTTGCAGATATTGTTTTATGCTCTGCAGAAAACATAGCAGAGGTTTAGATTTCCTACAAGCACCTTGTTTTAGAGAAGCAGTAAAAACTGTTTGAACCTGCACAAAGAAAGAAGTAAAAGAGAAATGACTACGAGCAACACTGCACTCCAGCATTTCAGCGTGGGGCTGGGGGATACCTGACTGGAGATGGTAGAGGCTGATGCAGATGCTCTGTGCCTTGGAATAATATTAACCCCACCACTTTCCCACAGCTTACATCCATCTACAGGGCTGGGCATGGGAAAAAATACCACCTCAGTGGTGTTCAGCACAAGCACACACACTTTGGGACCTTAAAGAGGTGAAGTAGATTTCCTCTTCCTACTTGTCCTGAACTTTGTCTGCAGTGCAGCTATTTAGGGAAACTCTTCTCACGAGGAAAGGTTAATTGTCTTTTCTGTCATTAGCCCAAATAAAATTAAAAGTTCTCAAGAAGTACAGAACTCAACCATCTGTGCTCTTTATACTTATGGCAGCCCATTGTTCTCTCTGCTCAGAAGGAGGATACAGGAGCTGCTGCCTGATCTCTGCAGAGCTTGGTGAAAAAAGGATGGAGATGGATGCTGCCCACTCAGCAGACGCAGCGGGGACGGATGGTGCTCGACGCAAATCAGAGCGGTCCCCAAGTTGTGATAAGCACAGTTCATCCAGGAATGGGCTGAGACAAAAGTAAGACATATGAAACCTTCTGTCATGCTGCTTGTCTCTTAAACACCAAGGCAACAGGCTCTACAGAGGAGCTCGTGCTGTTCTGTCAGAATAAAAATGCCTGTCATTAAGCAGCTGAGCATCCACAAAGGGAAAGCCAAAGAGCATTTTAAATGCTCTGCTAAGTTATGTATAACAGAGCCTTCTCCGTTCAACACAGGACACCTTTCCCTGTGCATCTGTTTTGCTTATTAGTATAATGAATCCTTAATGTCAAAAAAACCACAGAACAGTCCAAGGACCTGGCTTCCTTCACACTTGTGGTGTTAAAATCACTGTATCTGTGTATAGTCAGTATCAACACTCACTTTTCTCCATGAATACATCTCAGAAACCATCCCTTGCATCACACAGTGATCTTCATGCAGAAGCATCATCATCTTTGAGGGATGTTTTCATTTTCTCACCTGTGTGTGCAAGAGCTACTGCTTACAGATGACTTGGTGTGCACCAAGTCCTGTTTGACTGTCTGTATTGCTGACTTGGAAGCTCCTGTTCAAACAGCAGCCTGACAGAAGGAAAAAAACACTTTGACAAGGTTATGCAGAAGCACATTGCAACAAATAAATGAACATGGTGAACTGTTCCTCACAACTTTGCCTGAATCAAACTTATATATATCCTGTTATTCAGAGAAACAACATTAACATTATTCTCCTTTATTTTGTCTTCCTCAATTTTGAACCAGAAGGGATGAAATGATGGCAAGAGTCTCACTACACAGTCTCTCAGTCTGAATTCAGGTGTGTGGGAGGCAGGTGGGTTGGATGACAGAGGAGGAGGGCAGAACTTGTGAATGAACTTGGGGTGAGATGGTCCTTCTTGGTGGGGAAGGTCTTCTTGTCACTATGAATCTAGAGTGAGGCTGCTCCCTGAGCAAGGGGCTGCCATGATGGTTTTATAAATCGTAGGTGGACGTGATTTAGAAAAGCACTTCAAGATTAGCTTCCGAACAACACAGCCAAATTCCCCCAGCAAACTCTACAAAAATAGGAACCACTGATCTTTCTGATAATTGCAAAATGAAAAATGAATCTGTTTTCTGCTACAGATTGTGCCAGAACTTGCAATCTGCTCATAGGAAGCATGAAGACATAGGATGGAAAGTTCTCCTGCTATTGTATTTGCATTGCCCTCCTTCTGTCATAACATTTCCGAGCCACTCTCAATTTACTAAACTCTAAATTCCTGCTCCTCTGCTACCAGCCATAAAGAGCTTAGCTTCATTATGCAACTGTAATTTCACTTAATTTTTTGAGACTTCAACATCATTTTGTTCATGCAGAATAAGAAAAGTTATTGAAAATGACAACGTTTTAGTTGGGTTGGATGAGCTTATCTCCATTGCTCTGCTAGAGTTATAATTTTTGCTGCCTAATGTGGAAACCTACCTGGGTTTTGTCTGAAAACAAAAGGAAGGAACGTTTACTCTTGGGTTTGTGTATGCATTTTAGGTACAATAACATTAAGCATTCAAGGAACACTCAGATCTTTTAGAAGTTAATTTGCATATGAGCTTAATTTTTGTTAGTATAAGCAAAAATAATTTTACATTAATTTTCTAGCAATTTTTAAGGAAACATTTAGGGATTTTGGAGACAAAAATCCAATGTTTTAAAAAAATAATTATTCTAATAGGCTTCTGTGAATTATGGAGGCACTTAAGTTTCAGGTCAGCCTGGGGTCTGCCCAGCTTCTTTAAGGTTGACAGTCTGGGTACACATGGCACGGTGAAAAGCTCCAGACTTTCTCGATCCATCTTTTGGCTCATTCTGCACAAGTGACAGATCAGGCTGCCTTGGTCTGCAGGATGTTTTTTAAGGTCTTTTATGAATGCTCCATGCCAAAGGTGGAGACAGCTTCTCTATCACAGCCCAGGGTGCAGATCTGGCCTCAAAAACTGACTTTGGTCAATATTCTGATGGAAAGCTTGCCTTGAATCTTGAGTTCACAACTATGTCAAGCTTGTTCATGAAAATGAGCCTGACCTGATTAACACAGACACCGCTTTTGGTGTCAACAGAGTGATTTTTATGGGTGAAAGGCTGTCACAGCTAATGCAGCCTCTAAGCCTGTACATCTTCTTGGTGCAGTGTTATTAAACACTCACATCGCAGAGGAGCAATCTGGCAGCAGAGGACATTTGTCAAAGAGTTGCCTGTCAAATGGGACAACTTTGGCTGAGCTGTGCTGGGCATCCCACAGTGACCCCCACCAAGTCACAGTGGGTCTGTGGTGACCACCTCAGCCTCCTATTGCTGGCACCACAAAAAACACAGTGAGTCACTGAGTAACTGGCCCACCCAGTGATGTTAACCCCATGGGAGAAGCAATGTTGCAATATATTATGAATTTCTCTTCTCTTTTCCACTGCTAACAACACATGGAGGAAAACACAGGTTTGTTACTTAAAATCTCACTATTCCTGATACTGTCTCTTAATTAGAAGCTATGACTGCTCATTTGTTGTCATCTTCACTGCACGGGGCTACAAGTAAATGCCAGCTTTTTGGATCACACACACAGGAGTGATGCTTTAACACTTCCCAGTGAATATAGGAAAATGCTGGAAATTTGTTTCATACACAAAATACACCTCAAAGTCTTAATGGTCGCTGGTTTAGTTTTAAATTATCCATTAGCAGCTCTTAAAAACTCCTGAGGCTCCATATGCATAAAAAACTTGCATTAAAATGTGTTGAGCTGGGAAAAAAAAATCAAGAAGGCAAAAGAGACACGTTCTGATGTGCCATCATCTTATCCTTTCCCCTTCTGCATATTCACTTTGTCTATATAGGTAGGAGAACATACGTTTCTGGGCAAATGGAAAGAGCAAAAGTAGGCCATGATGTACAAAGCAAGATAAAAACCCCTCAGTTTAATGAAGACTGTCAAAAACTTGGAAGCTGTCTTCCAAAGAGGAGGCAAATGAAGCCAAGCTGTAGCTCTCACAGCCTCCCTGTGCTAGGCATGCCTTTCCCCCTCATCTCTCAGTGGTTCTTAATCTATCAGACTAGATAAGCGATGCTTCCCCGCCTTTAATATATCTTTTACTTTTCCTTCTGAAAAAGACAGACAATATATTCTGAGTAGCTAAAAAATAGAATTTTAACACCATTTGTCTGCTCTGGTTTTTGAAATAATATATTTTGTGTGAGAATCATCTCTGACTATGCTGGTAAATTGAGACAAATTACTTTAACAGCCAACAGAAGGACTGGGATGTTGGACTTTCTTTTTCTATACCCTGCATCTCCACAGAGCACATCTGAAAACGTGGCAAGGACAAATTTAAATGTGTGTAACATGTATTTACATGCATAAGTTGTATTTACATTTCATATAATTATTGTTTTATCACCATTAAATCAAATGCATTAGCTGTTTACTGCTTTCTAGATTTGATAAAGTACCATTTGGACCATTTTGTGTTTGTATAAATGTGACATAGTCTTTTAATTTTAATGGAACAAGAATGTTCTTAATATGAAACCTCTTCCCCCTGCTAAGAAAACACTGACTGTATTTTCCCACTGGAACTATTTTGAGTTACTGCAGGAAAAAAAAGCATGAAGGCTCAGTTTTAAGTCTCAAAATAGCAAGTCAGGTAACAGCTGGACCTGGTTTTCCTTAGTATATCAGTCTGTTTTCTTCTCCTTCACCTGAACTCCAGCAGCTCAGAATTTCAAATATAACAACCTGCCCATGAATTTAAGGCTTTTTCACCCCAACACATGTTGAGATGGGAGTTCACACTCTCCATCCCTGCACATGTAGGTGTCAGTGACCACCAGGTACCAAAGGAGAGATGCCTGGAGTGCTGGTGTGATATCCTGGCACAGGGCTGAAGACACACGCAGGGTGAGGTGAGGATGAAGAGAAAATGATCCCTCTGACCTCACACAGAACCAGTCACTTCTGAAGGTGCAAGTAACCCACTGCCAGTTTTCAAGAGGACAGGGGGCGCTGGCTGAGTAACTGCTACACCTCCCCTGCTCCTCCTCTCTTGCCCTGGGATGAAGGCTGCTCTGCTTGCAGACCTCCCAGACCGCACCGGCTGGACAGAGGCACTAAGATGTCCTCTGCAATTAGTCTGGCTGCATGATAAAAAATTGCTACATTGCAGGAATGCAAGTTTGGCCTCCCAAGTCCATTATGCTTTGACTGTGGAGCAGTTGCCAGCAGTCAGCATTTGTGAGAAATTAATATAAAGCACCATAAGATTCAAGATACCATTACTCTTCCTTCATCAGCCTTATATACTTGCCTTTGACAAGTCTGTGGTTGGAAAATCTGACTTTTAAGAGCTTCTACAGTATGCAATTTTACCTTCTGGTATGTTGAAATTTCCAAAGTGCATAATGTAAAAATAATACATCAATAACAAGGAGCATCCTAGCTATCCTGAAAGGATTATTTAGTGAGTGTGGAGGGGCTCATGGCAAATGCTGAGGAATGCAATTAAGGCAGTCCTGGGATACTGTGCTGGTAGGAAACACAAAAATGTCACCTCACAGAGAGATGGATGGTTCTGAAGAGAGCAGACAAAACCTTTAAATGTAAAATCACAAATAAAGATGCTCCAACTAGTACAACCCAGATATATTTCCTATATACAAAGGAGAGATTCACAAGTCAACACAGATACCAGCCCATCACATGAAAAAAATCTCTTTGGGAAGGGACACAAAGCAGGAAAGGACAGAGAACAAAACCATTTCTCCACTATTCAGCCCCATTCCCACCCCAAGCAGCAGCCACAGCAGAAAAAAGCAGCAAAAGATGCTAACTTATCATGCCATGTTCACCCAGAGCTTGTCGTTCTAGGGGTATTATACTTGCTATGTTCTTGTTAACCTTCTAGAACCAGTATGTCACAGTTAATTATTAATGAAAATTAGTTGAAATATGTCCCTCAGGGAGTACAAATACTCTTTAAACTCCAATCAGCACACTCATTCTTTGAAGTACACGATTATTTAAGATAAGAATTTATGGTACAATTTATAGGTCACCTTGCAAATGGATATAATAGATTTTATTAGTTTATTTTTTATTAAGTGATGAAGGCATTGGCTCCAGCAGATAACCCAAGTGGCACTGCAGCAACGGGCAGTCATTATTTCCGTGTCAATATTCATCAAGTGTGATGTCTCACCGAAAGGTGCTGCAGATCCACGAGGAAAACAAATGAATAACAGCTAGTTATAACAGCTACTAGGAAACTGCATTTATTTACTCCCCAGACTCTTACTTTGAGGAAATGCTTTCTAAAAAGCAAAGCATAATAGTCAAAGATTTGGAAATAGAAGAACTCAAAGTCTTTATTTTTTTTTTAACCACTGTATCCTATAAGTAAAAGGCATTAAAGCTGCAACGGCTGACCCCGTGCATGGGGATGCAGAACGGAGTCTCAGACAGAAAGAGTGAGGAGGAGTAAGGGAGATGCCACTGATTTGATTGACAACAGGGGTGACAGTGACGTGTGACCTTGAAATACCCTCCAGGAAGCTCAACCTGCTGAAAGAGCAAAGCAAAGCCTCTGACTGTTAGAGTGTTTCTCTGGGCTGCTTCCTCACATGCTTATTGACAGACAAGAGCATTTTTACATACAAAATCACTCCCCGCCTGTTCTTCCTCAAAGACTTGATGAGAATCTGTGCTACTGCTTAAAACTTATCTACATCCAGCCTGCTGCCATCTGCCCCCACAGCCGCTTCTGTCCCTTCTCTGTCTCTGCAAGAAGGCTTTTTTTTTATCTGAAAATATGGCCTTATTTATCGCTTTAAAATTAACCTAGAGATGGCCTGGCGGGTGTTTATCCTTACCAAACAATGGTTTATCATAATCCTTATCATTCCCTTTTTGAAAGATGCTTAAATGCTTTAGAGATTTCACAAGGAAGGACCACATCACTGAATATGGCCCTGATAGAGAGCTGCTTGGCAGCCCCTTACCTGGCAAGGCAACACCACACAACACTGACAACAACAACAACTGTCTCTATACATTCCTGATGGCTTTATGCAGGCAGAACAACAGTGTGAGTTATTTTTGGCTTACTCCTGCAAATATGTTTGTACCTTTGAGGCACAGACAGATTATGATCAAAGACGGTGTCGGGCAATGTCTCCCTTTATGCAGCTTTCCATTTCATCACTTTAATAATAGAGATGTCCATTTGTCCACAGTTGAACAGGGTTTTGTTGAAACACACTGAGGCTGATCAAACTCAGCCTGAAGAGAAGTCTTATGGATAATAGATCACTGCCTCCTTCCCCATCCCTGAAGAACTTGATGTTTGAGATAAGAGATTCTCCTCATCTCATCTTAATAATACTTAGCACTTTACAAGCTCCGCTTCAAAGCGTTATCCAGACATGAATTGTCACAAAGCCCTAGTGAGACAGCAAAGTATTATCTTCATGTAAAAGATTTTTATATGAAAAAAACCACCCCAACCTGGTGAGCTATCATGACATTTCATGATGGACAGAAACTCTAGGTCAGAGCTGGAGTGAGTTTGTGGAGGTTGTTTGCTGCCAGTTGAATCTCTAAATATAATTTTTAGCCCATCTGCCTCCTCTGGATATCAACTATTTATAGAAGTATTGTCTTCTCCTCCCTCCAGCCACATTCATCATATTCAATATTACTAGCATGATAATTACACAAAATTGAACTATTAGCACCAATTTCTATACAAATCTATAAACTGTGAAGCACAGCTTCAGTGTCACACTTGTCTACCAGAGAAAAAGGGCAGGATTTAATTGAATATGACTTTTCCTCTTTATCTAATTCATTTCAGAACAACCTTGTGGCACTGGTAATGCTTCTCTTTAACGGGTGGATAAAGTGCCTGTTCCCCTGATCCCATCCCTGCAGTGCCCTCCTGTAGCAGCAGTAGAGGACTCAGTATGTGACTGATGCTGCCCAGCCAAAACATCCCCTAGGGACCAGCCACAGACCTGAGGAGCTCCAGGCACTCGCTCCCACAGCTGGTCCTGCTGGCAGCATCTCGCATCTGGTGCCCTGCCTTGGCCACCAAATTTATTGGCAGTAGGGAAGAAAGCAACAGGATGATACAATTCCCCAGCCATCTGGCTGTGGTGCTGATTTTCTTAACCTTGTGTATGCTAAATAGTATAATAAATTTTGAAATAAGACTTTGAGGTGGCTCAAGGGATCCTTTATAATGACAGGAAGAGTCCTGATATGAACAAACATTGCCAGCCATGCCTCCCATAGCTCCAAGCGTGCCTGGCACCTTCTCATTTTAGCCTTAAGTTTTTTTTAGGTAAGCATCTCTTCTGGTAAAGTTTTCTGTTGTGTAGCTGTGTTCTGTGCACTCCCAGCTACATCTGTAAAATAAATACATCAGTTTGGAGCTGTAACCACACCACACACAGGGAGCAGCTTTCCTAGGGAGTCAGGAAACTTCAAAGTAATTTCTGCTTTCCCCTGATCTGACCCTATTACTTCAGCAGATGAGAAAGCAAGTGAAAGTAATTCCTCTGCAGGGTGAGACTCCTGCTTCAGACCCAGGTAAGCAGGGAGGCTGTGCCATGAATTCCTCCAACTCATCACTGCCAGAGCCTGCTCATCATGGGCTCCACCACATCCCTGGAGCTGTGCCAGCTCCTGGCCACGCGTCGGGTAGGGGTGAAGGACCTGAACCCCCGTCTCAAACGCTGCAGCGCTGGAAGGCAAGAGGCAGCGAGGGAGGGGACAGGGGGATCAGCACACCACTGTGAAGGGACTGGGCTCTGGGTCTGCTTTTCAGTTTTGCCACTGCCTTTGGCCATGAAAAAATTAATCTTCTACTGACACCATGTCCTACCTTGTATACTGGTGAGGTGCCTGGGCTAGAAACTGTCCCTAATATTTGGCCACCAGAGTTTTGATTGGGGTTTCTTGGCAATGATCTCAATGCTAATTAACAATCTTTTCATTGAGTTGAATTGGAAAGAGAAGGTGGAAAAAGCAATCCCAATCCCTATGCCAGCCCTGTTTCTGTACACCATGACACAGACCCAACCATAACCCACCATCTTCCAAGAAGATTCTTCTTCCAGAGCTACTGAAGACACAAAAAAATCCCCCCCAAAAAACCTCCAAACCCAAAGCTTTCCATTCTTTTTACTTCTCATTTAAACTCTACTTTAATCTAAATAGAAATGACCCAAAATCAGGGGACAAACACCTGTCACCCTTTTCTTGTGAAGCACATGGGTATGGTCTTGCTCAACGAGTCCTTTACAGAATTGCCAGTCTCAACTTCCCTAATGAAAACACTTTGTTCTTTCCACCACACCGCACAGCCTCTAAATTAATTATCTGCTGTAATTATATTTGTAAATTGTCTGAGTTGAGTTTGCAAACGGAACCTATGGAGAGGGAAGGAAAAAAAGCACATCTGCAAGCTCAGGATTGTTCCATGTGGGTTTTTCCTTGGTTCTTTTCTCTGTTTTGTTTTGGTTTTCCATTTTTGGTTTCCATTATCAACTTCAAAGCTACTGTTCATTGCTACAGTACTTCACAATTAATTGCAATTAATTAACCTCCGAGAAAACTTGTAAATTGCTGTTATAAGCTCCTTTTTTCCTGGTCTGCTTTTCTCATAAGACTGTTTTGGGGAGATGTTCAGCTAAGGGAGGATTAAAAAATCCCAAATACCAAGACTGAATATTAATTCATTTGAGGTTATATCTGAATTTCTCAGCTTAAGCTGCTGTCCCTCCTCTTTTTGAAAGTATCTGACCCCCAGAAAAGCACAATCATGAAGAAAAATAAAGGAATTAATGTTTTTTGTGGTTTCTTTATTTTTTTCTGTAACAAATATACGCAATGGGTTTGCAGTATTTCTGTAACTGCTCTTTTCTAGAGAAAGAGCCTCATCAGCAAACACAGACTTGATGGAAACCTGGCTAGAAGCAGAGATTTGAGGGAGCCAGTGCCATTTACACACACTACAGAGCCCATGGGGAGAAATCCTGCTCATAGCAAAGCCCAACGACAGCCCCTCTGAAGTGCACCATGACACCGTTTATCCCACTGCGCCCACAATGCCGTGGGCCTGCTCTTCACCAGAATTGCTTGTAGGTCCTCAAAACCAAAACCTCTTCTGAAAATCAGCTCATGTCCCTGCAGGAAGCCTGATGAGGTCCCATGGAGCTCACCACCTCGGAGCAGCGCTCCCGCCCCGGGCACACACTGAGTGAGAACTCATTAGGCTTAAGGAGGGCAGAGTCCTTCACAGCACAGAGAAGTCAACCCCATAATGTGTGTTCTTCTAGAAACCCTAATCATGACTGGCATTAGTTGGCAATATTAAGTATTTCTGCTGTCTGACATATTCCTTTGGGGAAAAAAAAAATCCCATGTTCTTCTCTCTAAGAGCTCAAGCCTGCATGGGTGGTCCCCACACATCAAAAGCTTCACAGGGTTTTCGATGGTACTGAGGGATTGTCCTCAGACAGTATATCTGGAATCCAATATTTCCAAGCATCCTCTGCACTGGTCTGTCAACAGACTGAGCTTAGAAAAATAATTTCATCAGATGAGGTGACATGGGAAAAGCATTGTTTTTCTATATTAAGATTGCAAGCAGAGGCACTTCTTGTTTTTCTTTCTGAAGGAAAGCCTGGCCTGCTGCTGTAGAATGAGGTGAGCTTAAGGGCTCCCAGACATGTCCCTATGTAAATCAGACTTCCTGCATTATCTGAAGACACATTTTGGAATGTAATTTATTAGTGGGTCATTTTTTCCTTAAAGTTGAGATTCTATTTCATGGAAGACTGGCTTTTGCCAAAACCTTTCAAATTATCTCAACTTCCACTACTGCTTTACCCCTCCTAATATGAATAGAAGGAGATGAAGGCTCATTAACAAGCATAAAGAAATTACATGAGACAATGCTATTGGTTTTTAATTCACCAGCCATTTCACCTAACCTTTTAATTTATGGTAGTCTGTTTCCAAACCTGGGGTGGGGGGGGAAGAGTTGCTGGGCACTCACAGATGTGCAGAGGGAAAGGGACTCTTTACCCATGGTCGCTGGCATCAGGACTATCCATCATCACAGCTGTGCTGGGCACACCACAGAATCACAGATTATTGGGAGCTGGAAGAGACCTCGAAAGACCATCCAGTCCAACCCCCTGCCGGAGCAGGATCATCTAGATTAGATCACAGAGGAACATGTCCAGATTTGTCTTGAATGTCTCCAGAGAAGGAGACTCCATAACCTCTCTGGGCAGCCTGTCCCAGTGATCTGTCACCCTCACAGTGAAAAAGTTCCTCCTTACATTAAGATGGAACCTTCTGTGCTCCAGTTTGGAACCATTTGCCCTTGTCCTATCACTGACCATCACTGAGAGAAGCATGGATCCATCCTCCTGACACTCACCCATTACATACTTATAAACATCAACAAGGTCACACATCTCCATGGGGTTTGCCAAAGGTCCAGAAGAGTTAGGATAAGGACCCCAAAGTGGTACCCAAGAAGTCTCCTGAGCCATGTGTGAACTACCCCTGATTTCAGCCACGGTCCCTAGCTTGAAGACATCCCTACACAATGTATGGTACCAGAAATAAGCTACAAGAATACCCTACATAGGAGAGACAAGTGGGTAAAAGCCCACAGAGATGTAGCACAAGAGATACACGAAGGGAAACCGAGGGCAGGTTGGCAGAGATTCTCTCTGCAAGTGAAGGGCACTGGCACACAGGAAGACAGCCAAAGGTAGCTTGAATTTTCATAACAGCTGGCCTGACCTCGTCAGTGTATCTGTGTGGCAGCAACAATTAAAAGCTCTGGTGTGGGATTAGGACTGGGGAACAACACTAAGTGCTGTACAAACAGCAATCCCAGACAGACAATCCCCACAACAACCATTTCAAAACCAAAGCATAAGGTGAGGCTGAGACAACAGATGGGTACAACAAAAGGTTAAAGCTGCACACCATGACAGCGAAATGATGATGATCCATACACAGTCAGCAGCTACAGCACTCACAAACACACAGCTGCTACCCAGGATGCTGTAAATCCCACAGCAGAGGCAAGGGTGAGGAAAGAACCCAACTGTCAATGTCTAACTGGGGCAGGAGCTCTGCTGAGCAGCCAAGACAAAGGTGAATTGCTTTAAGAAAAACTGAGTAAGCCTTGCAGGCAATGACGTAGAACTAAAGGCATAGGTGGTGGCAAAAGAGAGACAATCTTAGAATCATAGAATGAT
>VXBZ01006509.1:83743-99590 GCA_013399135.1 Heliornis fulica
GAGGTCTCCCGAGGGCAGAGTAGAGGGGGAGAATCCCCTCCCTCGCCCTGCTGGCCACGCTCCTCTGGATGCAGCCCAGGATGCGGTTGGGCCGCAAGAGCACATTGTCGGCCATGTTGAGCCTCTCATCCACCAGCACTCCCCAGCCCTTCTCCTCAGGGCTGCTCTGGAGCCACTCTCCAGACAACAACATACGGGTAGCAGGAGAACCCCTTAAAGATGACTACTTGGTTTTTGGTGACCCCATTTTCCTCTGCTGTGGGGGATGCCTTCCTCCAGACACGCCAGCCCCTTTCATCCACGGGGTTTTCAATGGAAAAGGCCCCCTTCTTTCAATATGCAGGAGAAAGTTGCCACTAATGACAGAAGAAAACCTAACTGCTCTAGTATATTGGTTTTCATTCTTTGACACATAACACCTGACTAAAAATCCATCTAATAGTGGTGCATTTCAGTCCGAAGGAGACTATACTTCCGTGCAATCAGTGTAACTGTGCTTAAAACTGTCGATATGGCTTTTCAAAAAACTATTTCCAAAGGCTGCTTTCAGACCCAAGGCTTTGGCACTTAAGGCACAGATGCTCTTCTGTGGCTTTTTCCCCAATTGCAGATCCACAGTGCGGCTTTGGGATGTGGAAATCACACGATCACCGACACGAGTCTGAGGGGAGGTGATTCCAGTTTGCCTCTTGCAAGGGGCTGCAATTATCATCTGGGGAAGAGATCTACATTTTACTTTTTTAAATAAATGGCATTGTCTTTACTGTTAATAGCTATTCTTTTACCCTGCACACACAAAAATGTCCCATATACTGCAAAAAACAGAACCAGCCATCAAGTGAGTCAAGGCAGGTAGCCTTGAGGCTAGTTGGGGAGAGGTGATTTTCCATCTCTTCCATATCTCACCTTCATTTATGTCTTTTTACAGGGGATTTTCTAACCACCTTTGCTCACCCAGCACCCAATCCCCTGGCTTGTCTCCCTTAACACCCTTCTAACCTGCATTTTCAACAAACAGGATTATCTGTATTCAAATATGAACTTTTCTGCTTTGTATGGAGAACAGGTACCCCAGCACAGGTAACTTCTCAGAAACCCTGGACAAGAAATCCAACATGCAGTCTGATGAGGGGTGGGAAAACCATATGGACATCCCTGGACATCTGTAGCAGCTCATTATTAAGACCACAAGGAACATCCCAAGACAGAACTGCTCTGTCTGGGCAATGGCAGTAATAATGTTTCCAACCTTAAACATCCACTGTCTCTTTTGCCTAGCTCAGGAGTGATTCCACATTAGTTTGATTATCCTATATGAAATTCACACTTCTTAAATGACTGGCTGGGGATTTTTGAGGCATGATTAAGTTAATCAAACCAGAAACCCACTGTTTTAGAAATCACCCTCACTTGCATCTCCTGTTCAGCTAGTGAATTGTGAATGAGGGGGAAAGGGACTTCATAATCAAGAGTGGATTCAATTTCCTCATAACGTCTGCTACAAAAGAATTACAGTCAAGTGGCTGATTTCTGATCATTTTGGCCATGAGCTGAAACCTACAGTAATTAGTGAAGTGAGCATCCTTCCTCTGCTGCTGAGCACAGCAGAAAGAAAGGGGGACAACACAGAAGTGGCCTCTGATGTCCAAGCCATGAAGAAGGAGAATGCTTATTTGCTGTTAAAACATCTTTGCTGTCAACAGGGGGAAAGTTGAGGGGCACAATATTCTGTGGTACAGTATGCTGAAAGATACATAATTTCACTGTGAGGGTAGCAGAGCACGGGAACAGGCTGTCCAAACTGATTGTGGAGTCACCTCTGGAGACATCCAAAATTTGCCTGACACATTCCTGTGTGATTTAATCTAGGTGATCCTGCTCTGGCAGAGTGGGGTTGGACTAGATGATCTTTTGAGGTCCCTAACTAACATTCTGTGATTCTGTGATTCTGTGTTTCTGTGATTTGTGAGACTTTTTTACCTGAGAGAGCATGAATTCAAAGGAGCACTTCACTTGCCAAACTCTCTGCCCATCTCTACCAAAGGAAAAGATGACACTCACTCAGCAGGATAACGCTGAGTCTCTTTACCCAGGCACAGGCCATCCCCATCCCACGGGTACTTCATGGCACCACAGCCAGGTCTGCTCCCACCCTATGCTCCAACACCCCCTCCAGCCAAGCACACAGGGCCAGGCAGTCAATCACACCTCCCCACCACCGAGCCCAACCCTGGCATGGAGAAGGTACCAACCCCAGAGGTCACTCCTTCAAACCCTCACCTTAGTGAGAACAAAGCCCCAAGAAGATACATGGCCAGAGGTTAAAGCACAGGGCTGGAGGCCTGAAAACACATATATAGACCTGCCACATATCTCAGGGGAGCATCACAAACTCTGCAGCTCCACAGTGTATTTCTGCAGAAACTGATGAAATGCCACGTGCTTGCTCACCACAATACCCTCAACTTTGGCACAAAGAGCACTGAGGTCCAGGCGAAAAGACCATGAGTTATCATCTCAGCTCTCCCACTGACTGCCTGTAATATTTCTCTGCTCTATATAATTCTTAATAACTGAGGTCCCCAGTCCCTGCCAGGGGA
The DNA here is from genome assembly GCA_013399135.1 of Heliornis fulica. Lineage (NCBI taxonomy): Eukaryota > Metazoa > Chordata > Aves > Gruiformes > Heliornithidae > Heliornis > Heliornis fulica. The sequence continues at coordinate 86,344 of VXBZ01006509.1, forward strand.
CAGCTAACTGTCATTTACCAAATGTACAGTGTCGGTGACGGAGAGGTTGGGCAGGTCACAGCAGGCAGACCTGCAAACAGAGTCCAAACTGCTGTGATGGACTCACCTCTCATCTGTTCCATCTTTCAGGAGTAGGCAGAAAATTGTAAGAATGCTGAATGACCATGGAGCTGGCTGGCAGGTCACCTAATGATCACCAAATGAGATCATGGGAGGAGATATATGAGTCTAGTCTTTTCCATGTATGACATTACAAACTGTTCTAGGCATCCAAGATGTTAATACTCATTCAGAAATACACAATCTGGAACAATATAAACAACAAGTTCCCTTGCACCAGGTGAAAATCACATAGGACAAAAGAAGGACTACAGTGAGTGTTGGCTAAACACCCAATTAGCAAAAAAATCAGTTTGATGAACCAGGCAAGGTGTCAAAAAGAGCCTAAACTCTTAGAAAGTTACTCTTTCTTAGAAGAAGAAAAAAAAAAGAGAAAAACAAAATTGTTTTAAGCTGAAACAGGGTAGGTTTAGATTAGACATTAGGAAGAAATTATTTATTCTGAGGCCCTGGCACAGGGTGCCCAGGGAAGCTGTGACAGCCCCCTCCCTGGAGGTGTTCAATGCCAGGATGGACGGGGCTTTGGCCACCCTGGTCTAGTGAAAGGTGTCTTGTCCATGGCAGGTGGTGGGACTGGATGATCTTTGAGGTCCCTTCCAACTCAACTCCAACTCAAACCAGTCTGTGAGTCTGAAAATGAGCAACACAGAGGTGAAACTGGAAGTTCATGGATCTCAGCACATGCTGAAGAGCTTGTCAGATGCCATGGTTGATGAAATGAGTGAGGACAGCACGAGCCTTTATTCTGTTATAGCAAATGGAAGCTTTTGAGGAGTTCTGATTCAACTTAAAACCTCCATTTCTGCAGTGAAGATGCCTCTTTAATGAACATCCAACAACCAACCAAAGTTGAGAAATCAGAGTTCTGAGAAGCTTTCACAAGTCTGAAGGCAAAGGCCTGAATCCAACCCAAGCACTTAAATGGTAACAGGCACTGCCATCGAATGGGTAATTCCTGACTCTGGTAAGAAAGAAGTTCTCTGAAGTTAATTTGCAAGCTCTTTCTCTCCTTTGCAGAGTTTAGTAAGAGGTAACCCATGAAGGCAGCTTTCAGCACAGACAAGATGTTCACACCAAGCACTATCAGGATGCAACTGCAAACTATTATACACACCTTGGTTTGAAAAAGCACAGCTACCTTGTGGCATGATGATTAAGGAGGAGGAAATTAAAAAAGAGCTTGGCCTGTTTAGCCTAGCAAATTGAAGTCTGAGAGGGGATACAATTATTCTTTATGGGTATGTTTAGAAGTAAACAGCAGGGAGGGAAAGGAATTATTTAACTTTAAAGGCTGATGCTCATACAAGACCAAGGGGCTATAAATTGTTCAGGAGTAAATTAAAGAGGGGAATTTAGGAGATTTCTGACCATTTGTAGACCTCCCAAAGATGCCAGTATAGACAAATTGATTAGAAAGGAAGCGTGATATCTTCTTGTAAAAAAATAAGATAGAGCAGATAGGATCTTGGAGGCAGAAATTAAAGTTTTTGATACAGGACTCAGGAGTTTGATTTGCTGTGATAGTTCAGATTTGGCTAAAGCAATCTTGATAGCCCTGTGTGACCTTTTACATGGTCATCCCTGATAGTTTGATCTTGTTGACCATACAAGACAGCTGAACTGAGTGTCAAACTCTCAAGATAAGGAAACAGTTTCCAAGGTGAAATGCTGCTTATCAAGGAAGTGGCCAGTCAGTTTTGGGAGTGATTTTGCTGGGATTTACTATCTGTGCCTTCTTTCATGACATGATTTTCTCTACTGTATAAGAAACTCTCCTGCTTTTAGTGAAACACAAAGGCAAACTGGGCAGTTGTCATTTGTGAATCTAATGTAAAGGTGTTTTTCTAATGGCTACATGCACATTTTCCACAAACTTGTTTAGTAATGCATGAAGCTGAATAATACTGGCAAATGCTGCATTTGCCACCAAGATACTGCATGATCTAAAAGCTCACTGATCCTGTGCTTTGTTCCTTTCTCATTTCTAGGTACAAATTATATATGAAACATAATTTTCCTTAGACACAAACATCTGCATGTATGATGTTCACTGTAAACACTTCTAAGCAACCCTATTTTTAAATTTACTGACAAGCCCTTTAGCTACACCCTGTAAAGGCTTCTAAAACCTCTTAACGTTTTCCCAAAGTCTGTCCACAGCACACAACACTTCTATTACAAATTACAAAAATTAAACTGTAAAAGGGATACTTTTGCAAAAAAATATATTTTTCAAAGCTCAGTAACAAGTTTTGATCTCCGGATTTAGACGTTACTTTAAACTTAGGCTTCTCCCTAATATACCCATACTCCTTCTAAACCCAGCACATGTCACCAAAACATCTTTAAATATTCTTACATACCTCTGCACTAAAACCACTTTCTTTTCCAACACATTTCAACCCAGGCCATTGCCACAGCGAGGGGTTTAGTGCAATCCATCAATCTCACGACATTATGAACACCAGCAATGACAGAAAAAAAACTTCCTGGAATTATTTTTTTTGCTTATTTGGAGAGGGGAATTGATGAATATCATGATATGTTTGAGCACAGCATTCAGGAATTGATTAAGGCAAGCAGATGGAGAAGGCTGACTCAGGTATGTGATAACCCCTGCTAACCTCTGGAAGGGCTCAAGGACTGATGCTCAGCTGGTGGAAATCATGGTAGCACTACTAAAGTTGATGGGTTATTCTAATTTATGTGACATAACATCACTCCATGATTAACCTTAATTGGAGGTAAAAAACCAAACAAACCAACCAACAAAAACCTTAGGAAGAGGGAGAGGGACAATGACTTTGTGCTGTTCTCTCCTCCAGCAAGAATATGGGTCACATTGGTCTGAAAGAACCTCCTACATGAGCGTGCGTGCTGGGCAGGACACCCATCTATCTTCCCAGGTTTACACAGTCCTCTAGAAATCTCCTTCTTGAATTTCTTCCCTCTTTTATTCCTTCAGCTTATTTAAAAACAGCACAGGCACGTAAGGATAAAGATAACTCTCCTGTAACCTCCGCAGCACGCCCAGTAGCTATCAATGTCAGGCTGTGTGTTCAAGGTCTGTGGTGCAGGGATTGAATAATGTGTCTGCTAACATGATCTAAATGTAAAATTATCCATCTATCTGCCTAAAAAGCTAAGTTGTTAACATGTCAATAGCAAAATCTGACTTTGGCACCTATTAATACAGGATAACAATATATGCTGTGAATTAAAAACGTAGGCATGCCTGCATGTTTTATTTACAGGCATCAGGAAAATGCACAGACTTGTATTATTTTTAGTACTGTAAACTAGATACTGAATCCTATCAGTTTAGATAGAGTAGAAGAAAAGGGTGAAAACAAAGTTCCAGTTCAAACTTCCACTTCAAATGATGTACAGACGGATGTCAATCTCTCATCTGGGATACAGAAGAAAATATATTCAACACCATTTCCTACCCACTGTAGAAGGAGAAACAAATTAAATGCAGTGATAACAACATTAAAACTCCTACAGTTTCCAAGAACTTATCATTACAGAAAGCACATCCCTTTCAAGTGTCAGCCCTCCAGCGCTCCAGGTCCTTCTACTGCATTGTTATTGCTAACCTCTGATCCTCCTGCATTCAAGAGCACAATAAAGCAATCCAATTAACTAACAACAGACCCACTGATGATTTTTTTCTACCACTGTGTTAGAGATGTGACATCATACCATCCCTGTCCAAATATGTAGCCTAATCCCCTTGGCTCCATACACCTCATGGAGAGCAGAGAGGTTCCTCCAAAGGCCAACTGCCCCCAGTTCTCGTGGGAGGAGGTGAGGAGATGAAAAGTATGAGCATCGTCCTCCCTGCCTAGATAGCAGCAGACACACTGGAGTTTATTTTTCTATTTCACCTTTTTAGTATCATTAATATTAAATACCTATTAAGCCAAAAGGTAGAAGTTGAGATTCATTTACTTTAAAATAAACCACTTGAATAGTTTTTCCTCACTCTGTGTAATTATTAATTACTCTCACGGTGCTGTATTTAAAACTGGTGTGATGATTAGCAAGCTCAGAGAAAGCCCTGGGCATGCAGCAGGGTGCACTGCCCTTCCACAGTCTGTCAGTCAAAGGCCTGCAGTCACTGTCCCTGGTAATGGGAGGCAGAGCAATCCATACAGCTCTGCTCAGGACACAGCCACTCATCAAAGGGCAGACAGGCACAGAGAGGCTGGAAGGAGTATGGGAAGACACCTCTTTAGTTGCAGGAAAAATTAAGTATAGTTGTGATAAACATGGATTTTCTAAATTGTTGCCATTTATCTTGCTGCTACCACCCTGGAAGGAAATGCACCCACACTTTCCAAAGCTGGGCAATGAACCTCTCTTGGGCATCTGAATGCAAAACCCTCCTCCTTGTGCTGACTTTATCCTGAAAGCACATCCCTACACACCATGTAGGGATCAGTCTATGGCAGGAGCAGTAAATACTTGTGGAAAAACCTACTCAGAGCAAGCACATCTCGTGGCATTTTAAGAGATGAATAGGTAGAGAATAGCAGCTGAATTCCTAAGGCAGCATCAGGATTGATCAGGAGAGGACAGATGAGGTTAGAGAGCTGCACAGCTAACTGCTGCAAACTGCTGATGACATCGAGCACGTGGGGTTCAGAGAAAGACTGGAAAAAAACTAGTTAGATTAAATGATAAAATGACTGGTTAAATGTGTAGTTACTGCACAGAAAAAATATCCACCTTTGTAGAATGGGATCTTTTTTGCCAACTTGTGGACTGACACGATGCTTCCTCCACAAGACAGAGATTATGGTCTGTCTTACTTGCTAAAGAAGAACAAAACATGTCACAGCACTTCCTTGTTGTGGTGTGTACAGAAAATCCTGAATGCCAACAGAAAGGGAATGATTCCATTACAGATAGGGCACAGGAGCAGAACACAGGGACCCTTGACACCAGTCCCTGTGTCCCATCCCTCCTCAGCTCCAACCATCAGCTACAGGCAAAACCCACTTCTGCTGGTGCTGTAAACTCTGTGTGTTGCTTTGACGTTAGGGAGAGAGAGGATTAACAGACCATGCAAGAAGTGATGCTCCAGTTTGGTCACAGCTCTAGTGACATAACCCCAAGCAAAACCAAAATGCTGAACAAGCAATTGCTGGTTCTGGCTGGGTGGCTGTTTGAGAGAGCACTTACGGGGTGCAAAATCTGAGGGGCTTTTGTCTCGTGTTACCAGCCAAGCTTAACTACTCCATAGCTGGTAATCTGTGCTCAGAAGTCAGTCCTGTTCACAGGATAGTAACTCTCACAAGAAGGTCTCTGGAAAAAGCTCCAGGTACTCAAATCAGAGCAATTAATCAATTATTGCAACACAACAAACTGCCTTCCATCACTGAAACGTTGCTGTGACACACCGCTAGAAACTGCATGTTTTTCAGCAGACTATTAATATCATATCACAGACAAAAAAGCATTAATCTAGAAATGATTTAAAATGGGTAGGACTATAGGATCTGAGCTAATGATTCATAAAATCATTTGCAGCTATTAGTCTACAAGGATAAGTGCTGCTAGTGCTTTTATTTCAGTGCTTGGTGTGGTACCATCAATTTAAAATCTATCTCGTGTGCTGTGATGGATTTATGGATGCTGTGGAACCCATAGCAGCCTTGTCAGGATTTTAAAATCTAGATTGCTATATACAATTACAGGTGTCACAATACAAAGTAACAATTGAAGACACTTAGAGGAGAACTCTGAAAATTCCAGCGCATACCAAGCGGGAAGGCAGTTGTTTAATATTCCTGCATCAAACCATGATTATTTCACTTGATGGAGTGATATATTTTTACATAACTTGATCTAAGGTTGTATCTCTCGTGGAAATAATTTGCAGTCTTGAAATCCCTGAGGACAAGTAAAAAGAAGAGGGATATTTTTAATGGGCAGATGTCATTTCTATGAACATTTCACCAGCTGTCAATAGTAAATCTTTCAGCTGGACTCTACCTTGAAAAACCAGTTGAAAAGACCTTAGTTGGCAGATATTTTCATTCCTAACCTTTTTCTCAAGCAGCAAACAAGGCAGAAATATGCAATGCTTGGCACATCAAGAGGCATTCGTGTTAGGTAGGTGAAACCAGTCACTGAGCTGAAAAGAGTGAGCAGGTTTAAGGATGAGACTCTCTGACGATGTGCTGTGGTCCCTCTGGGTGGAGGTTGGGGCTCCCAGACCTCACAGCACAAAGGAGCTCATTTGCTCCCTCTCCCCAGTGTAACCCAAGAGCAGTACCTCATTTCTATCTGCATAATAAATTAGATGAAATGGTTGAGTTGTTGGGAGACTCATGAGCCCAAGGGATTGCTAACTTGATGAAGACTTTATTTTTAAGTCAGTAATTGACATCCAATCATGGGAAGAGTAATGAAGAAATCAGTTGTCTGGAGACCACATGGAGCTGACAGACACATTCAATCCATCCTCTGCAGGACAGATTTGTGAAACACAGTATTATAAAATACATTGCTGTATGGGGCAAGGACAACCTTCCCTGGAGGGGGATTGAAGGGGCAGAGAGAGGTGTCAAGCACATCAGCCCTTCCCATATAACGCCCTTCTTACAAGTGCAAAGGCCCTTGCTGGGGTTTTTGGGGGTGTTTTTGGGGGTGTTCTTGGACTGTCCCCATTCCCTGGCACTTCCTTGCACTGAGCATGCTGAACAAAGTAATCTCTGGTGAAGACAAGACAGAGACTCTGCCTGGCAGTATAAAAAGCAGTACGTGTGGTTTCTGAGGACTTTAATTTAGCAACGTTCAAACTTAATTATTTGTATTGTACAATTAATTATTCTAAACTGCCTAAGCCCTGAATGAATGTTCTTTGCCTTTTAATCTAAATAAAACACACACACATAGCAAAACAGCAACATCATAGAAGTCTGCAGCTGATGCCAAGACGAGAAGAATTTGAGACTCAGGCAACCAGGACAACCAAAACAACCAGAGGAAAAAACCCAACCTACAGTTATACAAGAAAGCACATAAGACATTTTCTGAGAATATAGAGCATCTTGTCATTCAGTCACCAAGAGAAGTAAACAGACTCTACCAGATACTTTGAGCTGCTCAGAAAGTTCTTTCCACTGTCAGTTAAAGAAGCAGTGAGGAAACCAAAGCTTCCTTTGAGGCTGACCATCCTCATCCCTTGTCTGGAGAAAGGAAGCCAAAAGGACAGAGCTATTGAGCTGCCTGTTTCAACTGGGTGGTTTGCTGGGAATGAGCCACTAGTGGAGTCACCATCCCTGAAGGGATTTCACAGATGTGTTTGAGGACATGTTCTAGAGGTGGACAAGGCCACAACCCAAGGGATTCTATGATCAGAGCTAGGCTGGATTAGAACAGAGGCCTCAGTGTTTACACTGAGTTGTATGAAAGATTTGGGAAATCTCCTTTTTTGAGTGGGAGGAATGATTCAGTATGTGAAGGCCTGGATATGATTTTAAATTAGAGAAGAGAGATAAACACATACAACCTCAGTAGCCTCTAACAAGTGTTAACTGTCATTTTTATTCCAATATTATGACTGTAATGCTGTGGCTGGTTAATGCTTCTGATATTTAATCACAGAGTGCAAACCCTAATTGTTCTGCTTCTAATATGTCTCTGACCTCTGTCCACCAGATGATAAACTATGTAACTAGTTTTCAAACAAACATCTGTAGATTTTCACATACATTTGCTTAAAATAAATATTTGAAAATATTTTTAAAACATTCTATGAGGACAAAAATATTGCAAGATTTTGAGCTGTGAATAAAGATGTTCATTCAAAAATTTTAAGACTACTGGTAAAAAAATAGAATCTTGCACTGTCCATTTCTATGTTAGGCAGTCAGGGGGGGAAATTAAAATGCCCTCTGCTTGTTCTAAACCAGATATCAGTAGGTTTAATCTAAAATGTTAAGATTCAGTCAAGTCCTTCATTTTCTTTGGCACGCTTGGATCTTGCAACCAGTATCGATTCAGTGTTTGTGTAAAAAACCTCTCTTAACATCTCATTCACTTGATAGGTCCTTTGGGGCATAATATTGTTCCTTCTGCTATTATGGACCATTGCCTTCAAATACTGTAACATCTGTGGTACATGATTACCAACTTCTTGGGCCAAATTAGTCCCTGGTGTAATTTCACCGAAACCGATCAAATTAGGCCAGGGTGAGTCTGACTCTTTGCCTTTCCACATTTCTTCTTTAAAGTTATAGTGCAGTCCTTCACCTCTTTCCACCCTCCCACCCCACCCTCCAAATAAATAAGCCAGGAACATTTCAGTTGCCTAGAAAGATTAGTTCAAGCAAAATCTACCATCATCATCATTATTACTATTGTTGTTGTTGTTGTTATCTTTTTTGTTTGTGAGTCCCAGCTTTGGGTACAGGATCCATCATTATTAATTTTCCCTATCACAGAATGCAAAGTGGGGAAAAAAAGAAAAATCAAGACACTTAAGACTAATTGGAATTTGATATTTCTTAAACTCTTTTGGACAAAAGCCTAATGTCCTGGCTGTGCTTTCAAGTGTAGAATCTTCACGAGACAAAATGATGTGGCAAAATCCAGATGGGGAAGAAGAGGAGGCGCTTCACGCATCCTTAGGAGAGCCTCTCACATCTCTTCACAGAATTCTTCAGAAAAAAACAGGCTATATTCCGAACCACACACTAATGCAGGTTGTAAGAACCTCAGTAGGTCCAACCCCCTGCCCACAGAAGGGCTGACTTCAACATTAGATCAGGTTGGAGAGCTCTGTCCGTGCCTGGGGTTAGCACTGCAGATAGCCAATGTATAGGAGGAATCCTTGATGGGGTTGTACTTGGCATTACTTGATTTATAGTGAAGGCTGGCTCATCAAGAGGGGTATTTCCCACAGATGGAAAAGTGGTAGAAACTGTGAGTTACTACAAAGCTGAAAAAGCAAAACCTGTGCCGTGGCTGTGATGAGAAGGGACTGTAGTGGAGAACAGGGTAGAAGAAATACTGCCCGGGGCCACGCACAGCTTGAGTGGTACACAAGCAGAGAAAATATGAGAGGCTGGAGAAGGCAGCATTTATCCAGAGGAGGGAGGAAAAATGACAGAAATAAAACACAGCAGAGTGTAGAAATTTGTCAGAAATGGCAAAGAAGGATTGCAGAGGAAGAAGAAAAATCTGGGCTTAATGGTAAGAAACAGATTCTCTGCTACACAAGATGCACTGACTGCAAGTTTCTCATCAGGCTTGTCTTCTACTGACTTACAGCATCAGAGAAGAAAAGAAAAAGATTGAAACCAGGAAATAATTAATATGGTTACTCTAAATATAGATATGTAAAAATACACCAGAGTAAAGTGATAACACAGGCAATCATAAGTCTAAAACCTATCACAAAGAAACCAAGCAGGATCTTTTTTAATAAATCATTTGTGCAGACAGATATAACCCAACACACATCAAAAGCTGTCCAAAAACCTTTGTATAGGAAGAGTAGGAAAGCAAGTAAACAGCAAGGAGTGAACTGAATTCAGATTGGCCAGGACTTTGCACAGAAGCCACCAAGCTGCCATCACAGCACTGCAAGGCAGAGGTTTCTGTCTGGTGATAAACGGTCTCGGTTGCTGCGGGCATGGAGAACCTGTCCCTTCACCTTCTACCCAGTGAGTCTGAATAAGGTTACAAATGAGCTGCACTGATGAAAAAATCAGACTGATAATCTATAAAGACACTTTCTTAGTAGGCACACAATAGGCTTATAAAATTCTCTTATATCACAGTTTATTTGTACCACAAATTCTCATAATGATTTTTTCCCCCAAATAAATACATACTAAATACTGCAAACCATGCAATATCTGAGAAATATATTTCCAGAAAATATCCCTCACCTTATTTCCAGGAGATACAATTTGCAATACCTGTTATTGATGGAAGATTCAGGGGTCTCTCTTCCAGCTTCTATGATATTTAAGTATTATTAACTTAAATGATGGTTTCTCACAATCACAGAGAAGACACCAGCTCCCTGTTGTTTCTTAAGAGTTCTCCTGTTCTACTTCTAGTATTTAATGATGTCACATAATTTCACAGAGAACTAGAAATTACTGCACCCTTGTAATGATGGATAAAAGTAAGTTATGATTGACTAGGAATTACAGAGTTATTGATTAAATCAGGCCACTAAAACCTTATGATGCATTTTTTTCGTGGCATGCAGAAAATAACTTATCAGTTACACAATCTTGTCTTTTTAATATGTGCAGAGCAATTTAACTTTCAGGAATCTTCAGGATCAGTTTATGACCTCAGCTAGCTATATCTAGAAATAAAACTACTTAATAATCTGTTAGAATTTACATACTTTTTCTTAAAAAAGAATATATGCTATATTATAAGTAGATAATATATGCTGAAAAAGATTAAGTAATTTACAGAGAAGAAAGAGCAATAAAAGATACTTTAATTTAAAAAAAAAAGGAAAAAAAATGGGGAAAATGAGCTTTTTTTTAAACCATGGGATAGAGAACAGAGATTCACAACTTCCTCGTGACTTCCACTGATAAGGCACATGAAGGGAAGTAAAAAATGCTGAATATTTAAACATCTTCCAAACATCATTTCCACTCCCCTTAGCAGATGCTTTTGTTTCCTTTCTTACCAGTCTGAAACGATCATGCTTTTTAATATCATTTTGTAAACTTACAATCATTGGCAGCAAGCAAGAGTTAACAGACTAATTTTTATAAAAACATTATGCATTTGCTTAAAATACAAAACTTTTCCATGACAAGCAGTTTGTCATACTTTTGGCAAGGTTATACATGATTGCCTTTTTATTTTTGGCTGTTACAGAGGCTAATGGCATACTAAAAATCTTCTTTCATGTACAAATTAATTGTGTCCTTTTGCAATTCATATTAGCCTGCCTTACTTTCCGTTCTGAGGCTTTTAAAAGGTTTATATGGAACCAATGGATGTTCTCATTTATTGTGCACACCACTTCAATTATCCACTTTCCACAAGTTGAAAGCAGAAAGACTGTAAATGCTGGATACAGCCCATTGTCAACATGCAGTGATTTGGCAGAATATATTTTTTTTTAAAGTTCACTACAAAAGAAAATGAAATTTAAAAAAAAATAAATTCTTGGAAAGCTTTGGAGACTGTTGGCAAATGATTTTTATATTTAGAAACTACAAAGAAGCGTGTGCTTCTTAATGATGGAACTACATGCTAAAAATTTGCAAAGCTTTGAGTTTTACTACCATTTCTGGAAAAAAAACACAAAATAACCCATTATCCACTCCTCCCTCTCCATTAACTCAAGTTCAATGTTCTTTTCCACACACTATTTTTCTGCAGAAGGGAAAAGATTTTCTTCCAGACATTAGAAAGCCCATGTCAAGCTGGAACCTTGTTGAGTAAGGCTGAACACACCATGTTGGATGCAAACATCACGTTGGCCAATCACAATGCTGAGCTGGGAGATGTGATGAGCTCATATCATCGTGTCTGGGCTTGGTATTTGTTACAGGCTGGAGACTTCTGCAAGTGTTTATGGGATTTCAGTGAGCAGGCAGCAAACACAAGGTTGGGCATGAGACAGGACAACAAACACCCTTGCCACCAGCAGCAATGCTGGAATCCTGAAATGTTTATAATATACCTTAACTTGTCCCATCTAAACAACTGCAGGACCACACAGCTGTTAAACCCACCACCAGACTTGGCATCCTTGCAGGCTTACTGCCAAGGACAAACTTGCTGTCAAGCACAATGAAGCCACCCTTTAATTTCTGTGGTCATTTAAATATTACACCTTCATTAACACAACCAGAAAAACTAACAAGGGGGAAAAAAAATAAATCTATACTTAAAAGAGGCATTTAATCTCCCTGGATTCAAAAACACAAATTCTTCAGGCAAATGCTGACTAATGTTAGAAAGAAAATTCAGTCTTCTTTTTTTTCTTTCCTTTTTTTCCTAAATAATACATTCTATGTTCTAAAGAATAGTATTAATTTTTCAGCATTTGGTTAAAACTTGTTCATCTATTCTATAATAGGAGGTCAACTAAGCTGCAGAGATGAGTCAGCCGCCTTCCACCCAGCCCCTGTTGCTGCAGTGCATCAGCAGGAGAGTTGGGAAACCCTATTTCTAAAGGTAGAAGGGCCATTGCCTATCAACCCTGGTAATTATGTGTCAGGCTATGAGATCCTGACTACCAGGTAAGTGCATTTTCAAGTACTGCTATAATATAATAGATTAGCACTGGGTTGCCTCGTTTCCTATTCTCTGAAAGTTAAAAAAAAAAATCATGTAACTAATATGTATACACATGTATGTATTGCTCCTCTTTTAATTTTACCTTCACCCAAACCCCAGTATTTTCTGTACTAGAATGTTGACATTTTTAAGGAAGGAAAAAAAAACAATTTTCTGTTTCTTTCCCTCTTAGCTTTTCATGCTTTGTGTCATTTGATAATATACATGACTAGGTTTAATACTCAATCGTTTCCCAAATCCAATTTGACTACCTAACAGGGTTTAATTTACATGATGATACAATTTCTCACACCAGAAAGCATAGTAACCCTTCTTCTTTGGAGGTTAATGGTGATCTAGCTTACAGCCCAAAAGATAATTACAAGGAATGTGCTTCAGGTGACAAAGTACTTTTGACAATCCCAGGCTGTTGATAGCTTTTTAATTATACTTCTTCCCACCATAGGAAACAGTATGCTTTCTCCTAAATAGTCTGAAAGCATTTCAGGTTTATTTATTTATTTTTCAGTAAATTGCCATGCACTGTAATCAATATTTTAACTGACTGTTACCCCAGGCTCTGCTCTCTTTCTTTTATTTGGAGGAGAGATTAAACGTTGGGTTAAATTTTTTTTTCCCCCATATAAAATGAAATACAAAAGAGCATCAAGAGAAGAATACAAACATTTATTGACTTGCTTCTTGTCTTCTGCACCCACTCGATATTTTGTGACATTTAGAAATTGAAACTTTGCAGGATTTTCAGGCACGAGCTCTGCTAACAGAGAAGGTCAGGCTCTTAAGCAAGAAGGCACTTTATGATTATTAAATATGACCAA
>VXBZ01006509.1:103038-116415 GCA_013399135.1 Heliornis fulica
CCCCCCCCCCCCCCCTTTTCCCTCTGCCATATGCATAATGATATGGTGACAGCTGAGAGGAGGACGGGCTGACATGTTCATCGCTGTGAAGGATGGCCTCCTGTCATCTCAGCTGTGACAGAATGGTCACAGCCTGAAAGGGTCTAATGAATAAGGAAGGATGTATTTTGTCCTTAGCAACAAGTTGCAATAAAGCCTTTTTTCCACTTAATGCAGCCATGCACTATTACAACAAGCGCCGCGGCACAGATACGTTTCCTTCGGCATATTCAGTGTCTGTTTTTATGAAACTGAAGTGTTCAGCAAAACAAAAGCTGCATGAGACATCCCAGGAAGCTACTTATCACAGGAGAAATGTATAGGGTAAATATACCACAAGGCAATTTTCACCCACGCTACCTGAAGAGGCCAAGCAAACAGGCGATGCTCCTCCAGTCCATGGCAAACGTAAACACCACTGTGTTTTGAAGGAGTCCTAGAGCTATCAGAGCCAGGAAAAGGTCATTTGTCAAGGTACCATCCAGCAGTATATCTCATATTTCTCATAAGAAGGATTTCTTGCCTCCCATGACAGCAAAAGAGAAACAGGAGCACTGAGCTAAGATTTCTCAAATTGACAGGAACTATGACTTCTATGGGTGCTCTACGAATATGATCCATGCATTTGTAGGAGCTAGAAAAGATTCTGTAATTCACTTGGCATTGCAGAAGGTTGTCCTGTTCCAGATGGAGTGGGTTCCCTATGTCCTTATCCATACACTGATATAACCATACATTTGTAAATGCATTTTGCTTTATGGGGTTTATAGGTATAGCACATACGTAATATGCATAATAGCACATGCTGCCACTGTTAATGACTCATGATGTATAGCTTCACAATAAATCACAGACTTGTACTGGTATGGGTTGAAAGGACAGCAGGAATTAAAATATATATTGCCTGATAAAGCAGACAACTTACTCTTACTCAGCAAGGTTCTGAAATGCTGTTAGATCTACGATCTCTTAGATGTCTGTCTTTTAAATTAAGTAGCAGTTCAGTCCTAACTCTAAATGCAGCACTGAGAGTAGATTTAAGTCAGATAGGATCAATGATTTATCTTCTTGATCAAGAAAACAATATACATTATGCATTCAGTACAATGTTACAAATATATAATAATGCAAGTGTTTTATTAACTAGCTTGGGCTGGGTCATTATCATTTGGATTCAGTGTAGTATAGTTTTACTCAAATCAGATCTGAAACACACAGCTAATATGTTACATAACCGAGATACTTGGAAACCTTATTTTGGAACCAATTCTGGACAATCCCTAAATTTTCAAATTTGCATAAGTGATCAATCTAAACAAACAAAAAAAAAAGCAGGCCCAAATAACTGATTTTTAAAATGCTCTTGTTTTATCTTATAAATGCAAAATAAACCACTTAAGAATAATTTCAAATTGAAATGAAGAAACTGTTTTTTAAAAATGATTAAATTAGATGTTTCAGAATTGCCTCATAGAAAATCCTTCCAGATTTCCCTCTGAACCAGTGTATCATAATGTATCTTCACACAGCCTGAGCTGGCAGAGACTGGATGCCCTTAGGGTTATTTGGTGCAAAGTCCCCAGCGGATCAGGAGATGGGTGTCCCTTGGCATTTCTGCATCCCCCAGGCAGCCAGACATTCCAGGAACTCCAGTCCTGCAATCCTCTTTCCTGGAGCTGTAACCTCAGGTCTCAGCATAGATGAGCCCTATTTATTTTTCCTTAGGCATTGCAAAGCCCAGTCCAAGCATAACTTGTCCTACCCACTGCAACATGACTTCCAGTTGCTATTTCTAAAAGGCTACATAGGCTTTTTACCTGGAGCACATGACAACTCCTCCAGGCTGCAAATCAAACCTCCTAAACCTCTCCCTGTAACTACTAGCATGTAAACGATGTGCCAGCACCTTCCCTGAAGTTGCTGAGGCAACCCAAGAGAACTGAAGCGAGCACCGTGAGCCTCGGCAAATCTAATAACACCTCGCACGGCCGCCTGCCAGCCCTGCAGTAACAGGTCTGTATTCAAAATCAACTTGAGAAAAAAAATCCCAATCATGGAATCAGACTCCCAGCCTTTGTGTGTGAAATTTGGTTTGGTTTAGAGATGTTGAAGCCGAGTTAATATGCAGGTAAAGGACCAAGGATCAAGCTTGAACCGCAGATCTCCAACATGCGAGCCTGAACTGCTTCAGTGCACAGTGCAAGAGTCACTCTAGAAATAAATTCAACTATTTCACTCCTATTACCTATAAAACCTGATTTTGCATTACCTTTTAGCAGTGGAACGAAGTCAAATAGAATTCATTATACCAATTATTTGGGATAAATTGAGATTCCAGGGACAGAGAACCTCTTGCCTGCATGAAACACAAGAAATTTCAGAGGGAACATGAGTACAGTGGGGACAGCTCTGAAGTAAGTCTCAAGCAGTAACATACATCACTGCTTTAACAGAATGAAAAGGTGGTAACCTACTAAAGGGATGAAATACAATTGTGCAATTTTATCTTGCAACAAATTCTGGAAAACACAAGGGGTTTGCCCATAAAGAAGTTACTTGCAGATGTTGGTTTTAGGAAGGAAATTAACAAGAAGAGAGGATGAGGACGATATAATGCTCATTGTGTAAATTACTGGCATATACTTTAGCAACTTGCTATTACATAAGATGTATAATTAACGAGTTAAATTGCTTCAAAGCTCATACACATAGTCTAAACAACTCACATGCACACTGTGGTGAAAGTGTCAGGGATTGCACTAAATACAAATGTAGTAATTTACACTTGATGACTAATTCTACCTAGAAGTGCTGTACAGAGAGGAGCAAGGCTGGATGCTGCTCCACCTTCCTTGGTCCTTGAACTTGTTTTGCCAACCTTCAGTGTGTCAAATACAAAGAAGTTTTAGGAAAAGTCACAGATATCTTGGCAAGTCACTAGTTTTTATGAGAAACACAAACTATGGGATATTTTGTCACCCTGTTATCGAAATCTGAAGAGTTATTCCCTTCCCTAAGCACCTTGGCAGAGATGGCAACCAGAGAAATCAAAGGTGATGCTGGGGGACTGCCCAGGCTCCTGGCAGCCAGCAGCACTTCTGCTGATCTGAGAGTAAGCAGAAAATAATCAATTCTGCCTCAATCCCATCAGCATCTTCCTGAAATCAAATCATTGCTGCTAAATGTTTCCATTCTGACAATTCAGACACCTTCCACTGTAACAAAACACCCAAAGTGGTGGTATTCATTAGGTGGAATACTGGGGATTACACTGGGGGCTTCCTCAGGCTGGGACACTCCACAGGTGTCTTGCAGTTTGTCCATGGATATCGACATTCCACATCAAGTAATGATTTTGTGGGGTTTCGAGTGCTAATAACAAAGCAGATTAAATCCAAGGACCCAATTTCATTCCTAAAGTCTTTTTTTCTTAAGGATAATTTAATTTTCTGTCATTGCTAAAATAATCTAATCCTTCCTGATGTTTTTACTTTTATTTTCAAAATATTGGTAAGCAACCCATCTGTAGAAAAAGAGAGAAAACACCTTTTACCGAGACACATGAACTGTCAAAAAAGTGGCTTTGCATGAAAAATCATGCTGCAAACATGTATGATTTGGTATACAGAGCCCACCCACAAAGGAATGTTTGTAAAACTGCAAATTAGGAAATTCTTATTATACATATTTTTGTGAGCAACAGAAATTAAGTTCTTATGATTTTTTTTACATGGTTCTAAAAATTAACAAAGGTAATAAATGACCATAATCCTCAGAGTACTTAAGATCTTAAACTTTTTTTTTTTAAACTTGGGTTTTCATCATAGATTTTGATATAATATAAAAATATAAATATGATATGTACCAGCCTTGAAGATTTCAGATTTTCAAAGTCACAGGCTTGTTACATACACATCTGTGGGTGCATGAGGGGATGAGGCTGGTGAGAGTCTTTTTTAAATCTGATTAAGACCAAAATGTGTAGAACTTAACATTAGATATAATGGAGACACTGGTAGGAAAGCATCAATAACCATTACTGTTAAAGGCTTAGTAGGAACAATATGCAACTCTCATCCCACACTCCCTACAAAGACTTGCAAGGAACCTTTGCCATAGCACTGCAAATGAAGCCTGTTAACGAGTATGTATCTTAGCTTTTCTTTCTAATTAAATGGGAAAATATTTCCTCAGGAAGCAAAGAGCACGGAAATGCAAATGGAAAGAACTGACACATAAAGCTAATACCCTGTTTCCTCAAACATCAAAGAGTTTCCTAAGTGACACTTTGTATGCTATTGAGATTTTGTGCTGGTTACATTAGAGTTTTATGACTGTTTCTCACTGTTTTAGGTACAAATGTGACATACCTGGAACAAAGAGCAGACAGTCAACAGCCCTAACTTGAAACCAGCATGGCACAGCCATTTATCAGATCTCTGACAAAGCAAGTAAAAGTTTTTAAGTACTAGAATACTCTACTGGGGTTTTCCACTGAGCATTTTATCCCCTACTAAGTAACACTCATCCTTACAGGTATTTAATTGCTACTTTTGCACCACTGGAGCAACAGTTCTGCCCATTTCAGATTTAAACTCTTTATTTGGCCAAGTCTTTTTTTATCTGAAAACAGAATTCTTAAAAGCTGGCTACATCATGTCACTGCTCCCCAGCCTTTCGAAAGTCATGGGGTTCTTTATTATGAGTAAGCATTAAACAACAAGATTTTCAAACTCAAAATTCAACTTCAAAGTACTATTTAAAATACACTGTGTGCTTTGTGAGATTCTTCATCAGTTTGTTAACAGCCACTGCCATACTTCATCTTCAGCCCCTACACGAGCAAGACAGACTGTTCAGCCTTCAATGAATTCAGCTATACATGCAGCACACCAGAACCTGGCACGTTAATAATCAGCCTTGATTGACAGTTCTTTAAATTAATGGCATTTGGACAACAGTAGTGAAGATGATCAAGTTTAAAAACAACATAAAAATTAACTGGCAGAAAGTTCAGCCTGCTGTAAAACCACTAAGTGTCCCATAATGGCCAATATAAGCTTCCTTGCTCCTGCTGGTGTTTGAGTTAACTAGCATGTTAATTTATAGACCATTTTGCAGCATGGTATTTTGGGCAAGATCTTTCTCTTGATGGCTTCCTTCCATAACATCTTTTATTTACGATTTCATAAAATGCCTATAACGTTGGACAGTGTTTGACACTGGGAACTTTTCTACTGCCACCAAAACTTCCCACAGGAGCATCACCTTTGACACAAAGGCAGAGAAGAAAGAGTAGAGGGAGACCTTTCTCACGGCAGCAGACCACCACCACCTGAGATACAACAACCATGCTGTTACTACTGATGATGTAGGGCCTACAACACCCTGACAAGAAGGTTTAACATCACCTTACCCCTCTGAGTTTGCAAGACTTGGCATTACGCACCCCCTCCTATCTAGCCTCCAATTCTCTACAGACAACAACACCCACGAGCCCCAACACAAGCACACCTCTAGTGCTTCACAGGATGGATCCACTCCTCTAAGCCACCTTCAACCTAAGGTTTGCAAGAAACATGTCCATTGTGGCAGTGCTGGTTTGCATTTGTCCTTCCCCAGCAGCACGTGCCGGTCGATCCCGCTGACTGCATCGATCCCACTCGCAGCAGATACTTAGTTCATCGCTCCAAGCAGAGCTACTGCTAAAGCTGCTGCCATCTGATCATAAACACAAGAAGAAGCAAACTGGAAGAAACAGCACAGACAGACAGTTCAGCAAGAAGTCAGGTTTTTCTTCAGGCCCTTTGGACAGACAGAGAAGAACAGCTTGCAATTTAAAAACTATGTTAAAAAAAAAAAGTTTAGCTAGTTCATAGATATTCCTAACTAATTCAGCCTTCAGAAGTTCATAAGCAATTTAAGTTCTGTAAGGTCACTATTTCCTAAAGGGATTTTAATTTTTAAAATTTTACAGATGGTTATTCAGTTCAGACCTGTAGGTTCATAAACAATCTTTGAAATACATGGTTTACAGTAGTATTGTAATTGTACCAAGATGAAAGAGGAAGGGTTTTTTTCCCCTAGCTTCGGGCAGACTACTTTCCCTTTGAGCTATACATTTCACCTTTTCTAAGAGCATAGCAGAGGCAAGAGAACTAATAGAAATAACATTTTTCTTCCTAGAATCCAAGTCTTTCCACCTGCTGCCAAATGTGTCACAGTGAAGTTTACAGGTACTTTGAAAACATATCTCTTTTCCTCGACAGCAACAGACACACTTGTTCATTTCTTTTAATTGTAAGTGCTTTCTGTTAAAGTGTCAGCTCGGAGGTGCAAGTGGTGAAGAAGCTGCACCAGCCTCCACCAGCTACATCCACAACTCTTCCATTTGTGTTGCATTTGAAAGCAACACTGAGCAAGAGATAAATGAACAAAGAATGTATCCATTAAAACATGCTAATTGTATCTATAGTCATCCATTTTACAATGTTTTTATTATTTCTGCTGAACTGGTAATAACTTCATTAACTGGGAACATTTAAACATTCTCCTTGGGTGCAATTTGCCCTAACAGGAACACTATTACTCAGTTATTGCTCACCGGGGATGACACGCAAACAGTGGAGGCATTATTCCCCCTAAAGAGACCTGACCACCATGATTTACAGCCTCTAATGACAAACAATTTTTTACTTCTACTTTTCTTGGCCAACTGCACCCAAGTTCTTACATGTGACATCATTTAATTGCCATTAAGTGGAAATGTGTCATCCTTTTGGCCTTGGGCCTCATAGGTCTATCTTCTATTCTGCTTAGAGGCCGATAACACAGAATTGGGTATTTTCATTGTTAAATGTACTAACTTATAAGCACAACCCCTCTTTTCTGCAACACAGAACATAAAGAAAGCATCTTCTTACAGGGCCTTTAAAAAAGGGTTTCCTCTACAACTACACCAGCCCACCAGCTTCCCTTGGTCTTGTACTCAAAACAACCAATCCATCCCAAATCAAACAACTTCTTCCAAACTCTTCTCCCTTTCAAGTTAAATCCATAATTCTTCACGTTTTTGCAGCCATTTCCAATGCCTCCAACTCCACAGCTCAAATGAGTGATGTAACCTATTTAATTTGTCTTTTGGGACTGAATTTTTCCTAGAGAAGTTCTGTACTAATTATGGCACTTTCTTTTAACGGTGCTGCTTTATATTTTTAACTGGATTTTATACTTTACTGAGTACATTAAGAATACATGCATAGTAAGATACCATCAGCATTTTTTACAGTGAGTCACCAGCTTCCCAGTTGCTGTTTGGAAACAATGTATTTAAGCTCCATTTTTTGCAGCTGTGTCCAAGCAAACCCCTGCTCCTACACTGAAACCCTTTCACTGTAATGGGTATTGTGCACATATTCCCATCGGGGGCAAACGGCAGAATAAAGTCTGCCTGGCTGCCTTTTGTATGTGTCAGGATCCTATGAAGATGTAGAGGTGAAAATTGAAAGAAGTGGGAAAAAAAATGACATTGATGACACCCTGGGCACATGTATAACACCTGAAAAGACACGTGGAGTATTGTAAAAATATAATTAATTAACTGGATTTCAGGCTGATGATGTTCCCTAAAATAATTAGGGAACATCTATTCTCTACCAATAGCAAGTGCCTGTCCTCATGTCCTGATTTCCTTTCCAACAAGCTCCCTTCCTTGCAATTAGGAATATGTTTAATGAAAAGATGACATGTACCCCACTGTCTTCTTCCTGCAAAGGATGAAATCCACGGCCTGATAAAAATCAATGAGCCTGCGTAACACGAGGCCAGTTCCAGCGCTCTCTCGAGGGGGTTATGATGGACTGAGGCAATTGGAGACACTGATGCTATAAGCTTATACAGTCCACTAGGAATATTTACTCTGTTTCATATCTGCCACAAAAGCCTTAAAACCTTTCTGCTGAATGTCACTGTTTCAGTTCATCAACACCCAACACAATGAGCAAACTCTTTGCAGCGGGGACCTGGCATTTCCTCTGCCTTTCCTCTCTTGAGCAGCATGGGTTAATAAACTGTGAAATGGCTCATGACACCTCTTCTAAGAGGAATAATCCCTTTGCCTTTTCAAGTTTTCAAAATTGAGTACAATTATTTCAATAAACCAATACTTACTTAGGAGGATACTATGTCCAACCAGACTTAAATATTCCTTATTTTTCACTTTCATTCAAAGACACCAAACTTCTCAAACTAAAATCCGACTGCCTTCCTAAAGATAAATAAATGGTCTCTCTCCATTTCAATAATAAAGAAGTGAAGAGTTAGACTCCAAACAACAAACAGAAACATCAAATCATCTCCTGGTTTTTAGGAAGCTCTGTGATACCAATGATTTAGATTTTTAAAAGAATTTAGAAGATCAAGTATTGCTGTTTTATTTCCAGAGTTATGTGCAGTGATTGTTTAGGTAATTCTGGAACTCAAAATCAAGTATTCTTGCCTATTTACTGAAAGCAGAGTGACATGGCCAAGAGGGCTTGTTGCACCAGACTAAGGCTGACCTTGCAGGAGCTTTGGCTTGTTGAGTGACACCCAACCAGTGTCACTCCTCCACATGCTGAATTAAAATAATGTTATTAACAGCATGTCTCACTCATGCTGTCACTGCCATGTGGCTTCAATTTGGGCTTCTGTAGCTACAAGCACATGTTGCTGACAACAGCCCTGGTCTCTGCTGCTATCTGGGTGATCACTGGTACAGATTCAGTACTGTACCGCCAGCAGAAAGGGATGGAGTTCACTGCCCATCACCTGCTTTGTGTTTCAGGCTTTCCTAGGCTGGAAAGGTTCCTATCAATAACCATATGCAGGCAGATAAACAGGGAAACAATTCACTGTCCATGAAAAAACTCTGATGAGATTTATCTCCATGTAGCAAGCACATCCAGACCCCTTTGGAAGTCTGGGCCAAATTAGGCTTAGTCACCAGTGCAGAAAACATTGGAGACTTCAGGAGGGACTCTGCAGAGGGTATGCCTGCTCCAAAGCACTGACAGGACAGCCCAGCAAACAGCTTGGAAGCGCTGGCTCCTGGCTGCTCCTGCCGCAGGAGATCCAGACCTGGAACCACCACAGCCCAGATCCAGCTGAACTGGCAGAAAAGGAGAGAGATGTGCCCAAGCACCTCCCACCTCCAAACCTATGTGTATCTGGCACTATCCCAGTATGTTCCTCCTGGGTACATAGATGACTGTGTCCTAAAATGCATCCACGTCTTCACAACAGGAAAAAATCCAAAACACAACATAAAAACAGCTGAATGCTCATGCAGCACAGGTTACAGGCCTGATTGAGCCTCAGATTATGCAAACAGAGCAATGAGTTCTCCCTTTCCATTATCTTCCCCAACAATACCTAAAGCTGGTATTTATTAGTGACAGCCTTGAGTGTAAGCCCCTGAATCCTCGATCCCCACATCCCACCCTGCTCCGATGCCCTGACCTGACACATCCCTGCGCCTCGGGAGCACCCCATAAACCACAGGACTTGGTGGGTACCAAAACCCTACTGTGTCTGCACCTCTCCTAGGGAGAATCCCTGAAGAGGAAAGGAGAGGAAACCCCAGGGGCCATGCTAATTGATCTTCCATATAAACAAATTAGTCATTAAATAAACAACAGCTTGGTGGTTTTACATGCATCCAGTTAATAGCTAAATGCTCAGAAGGAATTATACTGAAGTCCTGGTTAACTCTTAAATCTATGTATGTTGCTTATGCTGCAAACTAACATATGCTAGTCAGGAATAACTACAGTATAAAAATATTTATTTCCTGTATTTATGTGAAAACAAAAGCAAATGGAGCTATCTGTCACAACAAAGCTACATGTTTCAGAATAAACAAAGCCAACAGCATAGATTTTAGATTTATCAGGATGGTATTTCAGTGAAAGACACTGTATTTATACACTTACTATACATTTACTCCATGTTTACACATGTAAAAGTGTACAAATTAAGTGAAATGACGTCTGCCAGGAAGGAGCTTAGCACCAGCCTGAGGTTTCTAATGTCCAGGAGATCTCTAGAGCACAGAGGTATTTGGTACTAACTCCCCCATGAAAACCTCAGGCACTGGGGAGCCTTTATCACTGGCTTATCTACTGGGTGCAAACACAGTCACACCAGAGGGCTTTTCTGCCCAATCCTTTTCTTCTTTTCAGTCTTTTTCATCCCCACAACTTCCTAGAATATCAATATCCACAGTTCTTGTTTTGTGTGCTCTGTAATTTTTATTGCTTTCAGCATCCAAGATTCTCTTGGATAAACTACAAACTCACAAGTTACTGGGCACACTGCTCAGCACAGTGTTTTCCTATTAAACACTTTTCTTCTGCAGGTCTTTAGCTTGCTTTCAGTTGCCAATCTTAGTTGCAATACCATCTATTTTATTTTGCAATGACCATTTCTATCCACCAACCAGACCTACAGCTCCTGTGCTCATCACAAGGAGCATCAGCTTCTACGGCCAACTCTCCCATGTTATTTCACCTGTAGTATTTTCTTTAACTCCACATCATCCCAACATTTGGCTTCTGCCAAGACCTCAGTAATGACCTTTTGAAACAAGCAAGAGTTTCAAAAAAAGAGTTCAAAAAGAGTTTTACTCTTTACTTCTATATGTAGCCAATGTTCTATGTAATTTTGGGAAGAGAAAAAAGCAAAAGTCTTTATTTATTACAAGCAAGACTGGAAAAGAAACCATATCCACAAACTTATTTATTTAATATACATATAATTTCAAAGCATAGCCACAACCTCACAATCTCTCTTATAATTTAAAGCAAAGCCTGTGCCTGTACAGGGAAGCAGTATGATGCCACAGGGCAAGTACCACTTGCTGGCCTGAACTAAAACCTACCACCAGCACATCACGACCGAGGGCAAGTCATGTTCTCTAACGCTGGAAAACACTGTTTTCCACATTAAAAAAAAGGGCACAAACAGAATTAAAATATGCAAACATCAATAATTTACACAGGCAATGCTTTGCTGAGGTCCCATATTTCACCCTCACCCCGATACTACTAAAATTCCACAACTATTTTTCCTGCGTCATCACTATTCGTAAGACAAACGTACCTCAGAACTGCAAGACACATGCAAAAAAATTGCTATAAAAAGCAAAATGTTTCTTAATTTCAATGTTAATAATGTTTCTAGTAACTGTTTTCATTCAAAGTATTTCTAGATATTAACTTTTATACAAAACTCATTAATTTTATGAATTATAAATTAATGCAATAACTTCCAAACCTTTGGTAGTTTCTGCTGTATGAGCAGTTCTGCATTGCTTGACTCTAATTTGTTGATGACTGCAACAGGCCATGATTATAAGCTTTTTAAATACTGGCATTTTGGATTTTTGAAACATTAAAATCAAGTGAAATATCTTGAGTCTCCTGATGAAACTGTTTCTTGGTCGCTCCCTACAGATAGTCAGTCTGCACAGTAGGCAGATGAATGAACTGAAAAACATCCTCTGAGTCAGTAAAGGATGAAAACATGTCTGTCTTAAATTGAATGCAAATGTTTGCACGTCCAGAGACAGAATGGTACACACAAAACTCAAACTCCTTGTAGCCTGGGCTGCATTATCTTCATCCCCAAACATAATTCAGAGTCTAACAGATGACTTAATGGCAGCAGTCAAAAGCCATATGGCAACAGATGCAGCTGGTGTTAAAAAATAAGTAGTATCTAAGCTCTGGAGGACTTTACTCTGCTGTGAAATCTGCCAGGACCAGCTTGGCAGCAAAGCACCAACCATTCCCAACAGAGAACAGTCCTAGAACCCAACCACCCATGCTTAGTGCTGCTCCCAGAGGTGATCCTCAAGGGCAACTGGCTGATGCAATCTCAGAAGACAGCTGGTTATTGCAAGATCTCTTAGAGGCTTGCTAGCCTGGAGCAATTTCCCTTGGATTCAATGAATTCATACAAGAACACTTATTTAAGCACAAAGTACCTACAGAGGTGTACCCACCATGGGCTGCAACACTTTTCAGTGATGATGCTCTTAAGCAATCATTCTTTAATTTGACACTTTCCTGTATTTTCTAGTAAATGCTGTAAATTATAGGTCTTCATCTTATGGGCAAAGAAATGTTGCACAAACCTTGAATATACCTTTTGCTTTTTCAGTCACTTAGTGCAAAAAGGGGGGGAAATATGTATTTTCTATTTGAAAACTTGCATTAGAGGACCAGCACAAAAGGAAAAATGGTGCTAATATGCAAACCTCAGGATTTGATAGGTAGACCATTCAGTGGATAAGGAATTGGCTGGATAGTTGCTCTCAAAGTGTTGTGGTGAACAGCTCAATGTCCAAGTGGGGACCAGTGACAAGTGGTGTTCCTCAGGGGTCAGTACTGGGGCTGGCACAGTTTAACAGCTTTGTCAGGGACACAGACAGCAGGACTGAGTGCACCCACAGCAAGTTTGCCAAGAACACCAAGCTGGGTGGTGCAGTCGACAGGCTGGAACACCATCGAGAGGGACCTGGACAGGCTGGAGAGGTGGGACCATGCAAACCACACAAAATTCAATAAAGCAGAGTGCCAGGTCCTGTAATCCTGTCAGGGCAATCCCACAACTACAGGCTGGGTGGAGAATGGATTGAGAGAAGCCCCAAAGAGAAGGACTTGTGGTGATGGTTGATGAGAAGCACAACATCACTCATCAATGCATGCTTGAAGCCCAGAAATGCAATGGTGTTCTTGTCCACAAGGTCAAGGGAGGTCATTCTGCCTCTACTGGTGAGACCCCAAGTGTGTCTAGTTTTGGGGTACCCAGGACAAGACACGCACTGAGCTGTTGGAGCAAGTCTGGAGGAGGCCACAAAGGTGCTCAGAGGGCTGCAGCACATCTCCTGGGAAGACAAGCAGAGGATTATTTACCCCGGAGACCAGAAGGCTCCAGGGACATCTTGCAGCCTTCAGTACCTGAAGGGGTTACAGGAAAGCTGAAGAGGGGCTGGTTACAAGGGTATGGAGAGATAGGACAAGGGGAGAATGGCTTAAAGACAGGAGATCTAGGTTACACATTAGGAAAGAAATTCTTCCCAGGGAGGGTGGCACTGTCTAAGACCAGGTTGGATAGGGCTTGAGGCACCCTGGGCTGATGGGTGGGGGTGTCCCTGACCAGTGGAGAAGGGTGGCACTAGGTGGGCTTTAAAGGTTCCTCCCAACACAGGCCCTTGTGTCAACAATAAATTCCAAATTCTGTTCTCCTTTGAAATCCCACAGTAAATGACTTAAATGGCAAAATAAGTTCCATGAG
>VXBZ01006511.1:12646-52066 GCA_013399135.1 Heliornis fulica
AGGATATGTCAGAAGAAATTCTTCCCCCAAATAGCTGTGGGGGTGTGGGACAGGCTGCCCAGGGAGCATGTGGAGTCCCCACCCCTGGGTGTATTTAACAGACAGGGGGATGAGGTGCTCAGGGAGATAAGTCAGGAGAGGACAGGGATGGCTGAACTCAATGTTCTTAAAGGTCTTTTCTAACCTTGTCGTTCTGTGATTCTGTTGTGGAGTCTCCTTCTCTGGAGATCCTCAAGACCTGTCTGGACGCCGACCTGTGCAACCTGTTCTAAGGAACCTGCTTTGGCAGGGGGTTGGACTTGGTCTCTGGAGGTCCTTCCAAGCCCTACGACTCTGTGATTCTGTGATGATTGATTTCCTCTGTGTGGAAGGAACTGCAGGGTTTTTACTTCTGCGTGGAACAGGATAAAAGTACCGGTGTGTTTTGTTGGGCCCAAAGATTTGTATTGTTGTGGGGAGGAAGTATGGATTAGTTGCCTGTATTCTGCAGGCTGTCTGGCAACTCCTTGATGTTTCCAGGGCAATGCTTGCTCTTCATGCTTTGCTCTTAAAAATGTTCATGTTCTTTTATTATTCTGCTGATACTAAGACTTTGTGAAAGAGTACAAGTAGGTAAAAATCTAGAGGTTCAGTTAAAGCTGAAGAGAGTTTTTGGCTCTGTGGCTTGTGCTTCTTCAAAGTGTCAGTTCTACTGTAAATAGAGTGGGTGATCTAGCATCTCAAAGAAAAAGGTTGAAAGAGACTTGTGTTTGACAGTCTTGATCAGTCTAAATACAGAAGCGAGGAATTGTTCTTCTTCAGGATGAAAAAGAAAAGTATTAAGAAAGGGATGACAAAAACCTGTAGTATGAATGAGCAGTATGGAGAAGGTGCATGAGAGAATATCTGCCCACTGCTGCTCCAGCTGTGCAAGAATATGGCACCAACTGAAGGTAACAGATGGCAGGTTCAAGATGAGCAGAAGGAGGCAGTCACACACCTATTGACATTCTGGAGTACTGTGCTACAGGCTGCTGTGGGTATTAACAGGCAACAGCTCTCAAATGCTCTCAGAGGCATAATATGAGCCTAGGTGGACTCTTGGGATGACCTCATGTAATAGTTCTTGTGACCTTGTGGAACATAGTGACCAGGTATATTCCTGATGTTTCTCACGTAGGTAAGACACCAAATTAAAACTGCAAAACAGGAATAACAACTAGCTTTTAATTCCTATGGTATTATTCTAAGTTAAATATTTCAATTATATAGGTGAAAGCTAGAGTGAGTTCCACAGAAGCAGACAGTCCAGTAGTCCAGTAAATTTAGTACAATTACTTAAAGTTTCTTTCAGTTATGGTTTGCCTGCATGAGTTACTCCCAATTAAAAACTGACTTTTTCATTTAAAGGTATGCTTGCCCAGTTGTGAGGTCAGATCGTTAGGTCTTCCCTGGAACCTATTTCATATCACCTCTGCTAACTTGTCTGGAAAAGGGAAGATGGCCGGGGGGGAGCGGGGTTTAATGTAGCTAATGTAGTTTAGCTGATGTATTAAAATACCAGTAAAAGTTGTCAGTATCATAAGTTGATACTGTCTTGAAACTTTGATGTGAAGGAGGTGCCCCTGGAAGTATCATCTGTTCTTTGATGTATCAGTTTCACCTCAGACAAGATGGGATGGCAAAGGTCAACTTCCTAAATGGCAGTTCTTGCTTACAGTGGGTAACACTTGTTTTTGAAAAATCAACATGAATATGCATCCTTTATTTTTACTTTTTAACTTAAAAAGCACAAATTTACCATACTTTGAAAAGCTGAGAGCAGTGGCTCCCATTCTGCTTGTGGCTAAGCCCCACTTGGAAAAAAGCAGCCATGTGTTCAGGCCTTGTGGATCCAGCTGTGGCCTTCTAGGGTTCCTTAGAGCTCTGTGCTCCGGCTTTACAGTTGAAGCTCGTACCATGCCTCCGAGACCCACTGCACTAACTGGGAACTCCTGTGCTAGGGATAACTCCTTCTGAACACAGCTGTCTAAGGGCTGGGAAGGTGTCACTATTACTGCTCTGGAACATAACAGAGTCTCAGGTCCAGTGCTTGGATATTCCTTGCTTCCTTCTCAGATCCGGGAGCTGGTTCCTGAGTCCCAGGCCTACATGGATCTGTTGGCCTTTGAACGCAAACTAGACCAGACCATTATGCGGAAGCGTGTGGACATTCAGGAAGCGCTGAAGAGGCCGATGAAGGTATGTCATGAAAAATGTTTAGGTGGAGTTAGGGGGAAAAGAATAATCCTTGTATTAAATGGTGGAGTGATCTTTCTGGTAAAAGTCCTGTTAACAGAAAGATTTTGAACTGGCTCAGGCAAAGCTCCTGAGTGAGCAGCTGCGGAGCAGCATGCATGGAAAAGCAATGGAGAAAAGTCTGTGCATACTACCAGCTCTAGATTCTGAAAGCCCTTAACAGGGAGAATAACAGCTTCTGGATATATAAACTCTGGGTTTTTTCAAATTTGTGTTAGAATGATTTTAAAAAAGAAGAAAATAGGAGAGGAGCGTGCTGAAGAGATGTATTAAATTTCCTATTAGAATCCAGTCAAAAGCCAAATTTGTGGAATTGCAGAACATATCATGGGAAGAATTACTTGTAGAAAAATTGTTAAAGATCCAGAAAAAATGTGCACATCTGCATAGTCTGTAATAGGATGATTCACGTAAGAAAAGAATGGGTGACATTTTCTGAAACTTCTGTTAGATCAAGTCTAGCATTTCACTGTTCATAATGTTCCACTGAAATGGTCTTTTCCTAAGTTTTCTGAATCTGTTCAACTGAATCATGGAAGGGTTTAGGTTAGATAAAACTGTGGAAGTCATCTAGTTCAGCCTCATCAGAGCAGGGTTGTCTATGCCTTTTTGAACTTTAAAAATCTCAAAGGATGGCAGTTTCACAGCCTCTTCAGGAGATCTGTTCCAGTCTTGCTATGACAAATTTATTTTCATGTCTTATTTAAGTTCTGGTGAATGTATTGAGTGTTCATACTCATTCATATAGTATATTCCTGTAGTATGAAGAGTTTTATAGCTGTATGGCTACTGTGAACTAAAGCTGTCATTCTTGTCTGTACCACAGTAATGGGTATCAGCCCAAGCAAGATAAAGATTCCATTGTGTTTGTCACTGTACAGGTATCTGATAAGTTGTAAAAGGATTTTGCCACTAATGTTTTTCCAATTGATGTATATGAAACAGAAAAAAAAACCAAAACACTGTGAAAAAAGGGAAATTCCATTAACAGCTATTTTATATGTAGGAATCTGAAGTTTAGATGTTTTAAATCACAAGTTTATAGTCAAAAAGGGTTGTATATTGTAGATTGCACTCAGAAGGAACAGTTTGTCTTGGTTTCTTCATGCGGGTAGAGCACTATTATTTTAAACCATCTAGGAACTTGGCCATGTTTAAAAGTAATGAAGACTTATACTCGCATTCATAAATCTGCAAGAAGATGTTTATTCTGTGCCAAACTCTTTAATGAGGGAGTTGACCAGTGCATTAGAGATATTCAAGACCTGTAATGTGAGGAGAAACTGTGGGTAGAGAATTCTGTTTCCATCTACTGCTGAGGAAACCCATCAGTTATTCAGCTAGTTAACATCTAAAGTATAATCAAACAGATGTTTTTCAAATTCATGTCTAGACTTAGCATGTAGCAGCTGTGAAATTCAAGACCTGTCAAAATAGAGCTAAGCCTGGATAAATTTGGGTTATTCTGATGTTAAGTATTTTTATTATAGTTGGAGCATGAGTAATATTAATAAAAGTTACCTCAGTATGTCATTCTCTTAACAAAGCTATTGAAATTTTGAAGTATTTGCCTTAAAACAGGGGTTCCCAAACTGGGATTGTAATCCTGGAAAAAAACATAATTTTGTTGGAGGTATGTGATATTATGTAGGGAATATGCAGGACTGCTTAGCATTATCGTTGTAATTGCAGTTATCTTTGTGGTCACAGTGACTGAGCTGTAGTTAGGAACAGTCTTTGGGAGCCACGGATTTGTGTTCCAGTGTTGCCTAAGATGCTTTTTTTCTGTCTGAAAACTAATTTTTCTGAAGAATTTTTAGGGGGAAATATTAAAAAATACACTTCTGATTGAGGACAGTGCATAAAATGTGCTGGGCTTGTTGATTCTACATGGGTCTTCTGTGAACAGGTGCACTGTTGAAACAGTTGACAACTGTAGGATTTCTCAGCAAGGAGACCTTGAGGTTGTGAGGTGGGTTGGAGAGGGGAGAATGGCCTTTACCACCTGCCAGCTCACTTCACCGCTGTCAGCAACCCCTCTCAGCTACCGGTCTAGATCCTGCCTTGTCTTTTCTCTGCCTCTTGGCTAGTAGTGTATTTTCTTCTGTCAGTCCTGTTCTCTTGGACTACATCTATGAAAAGAGTCTCAAAATTCCTCATCTGCAGAGCAACATTTGCTTCATGCCACTCATAGCAAGAGTCTTTGCACTGAGTTTTTGGAAGACCCACCTGCTCACACACTCACAATTCCAGAAAGGACAATTTTGGATGGCGTCAGTCAGGCAGGTTTGTCTGACTGCAGAGTGCTAGAGGTACAGATATAGCAATGTCCATGGCCAGAAGGAAACAGAAACCACATGGCTCAACTCCAGATGAGTAGATGTCATTAAAGAAGAATGCATTGCTGAAAATGTGGACAGCTAGGGCCATGCTGGACTTTAGGAGTGGGATTTACTTGGCTAAGTATAGATATCTACAGTTGTTGTATTTATATGTGAGCTAGTCTCTCCGTGATCTCTTTGGCGTCAAGAGATTTAGTCAGAGTAGGCAATGAAGCTGAGGGCACAGTTCTTTTCATACAGAACTAGATATTTAAAAGAATAAATCATGCTGTAAAAAGTGCCTGTTTCTGTCCATATATAGCCTGATAAACTATATGTCCATATAAGCCTGAGATAACTAGTTAGTTGTGGATATAAACATAATTTTAAGACTCTCATTATTTTCATCCCAAGACTTTAATCGTGGGCCATCTGGCTGAAAGAAAGGCATCTCATGACCCAACCCACAAGAAAGGCTCCTACTTCAAGCCCTGGCACCACAGACAATAGTTTGGTTGCACGTGTACCAGAGACTTACCCAGGGACTGTGTGTAGTTGCAGTTCCTCAAACTAAATGGATTTACTCTCAGCTTCTCTGTTTTTAAGTTAAAGGAGAGTTGTAATGTCTGAATACAGTCACAATGTCTCTCTCCCTGGTTGTGTAAATTGAGATTATTTCAATGTGTTCAAGTTTTACAGTGACTGAGAATTCCTATCAGATTGTTGGCAGAAGGGAATCTGCATTTTGTTCTGAAACACTAAGGTTTCTGCCTGGTCCTCTTCCCTCTTGGGCAAGATCAGTATTTTTCCGTATGCCTCACGTCCGCAGCGCCATACCTGAGCTCTGCAGCCTGTGTCATAGTCTGAACTCTGTCCTTTCCGTGCTCTGTTATTGAGCTCCTGGAATCAAACCTGCACTCACTTCAATCAGAAAATGCAGAAGGTATTGTTTGCCCCAAGTTGAGCAAAGCATGTTACTCATTTTTCATGGAATGTCATGGAAGAGATGAGGGAATTACTAAAGACAAGGTTAACGTAAGAGCAGTGGCAGCTCTGTCACTTTTTAGCTGTTGTAGGTTCCCCTCTGCACTTTGAGGTCTCTGACACGTGGGCAGTGTATTTCCTTTTCCCTGACTGCCATGTTGGTCTTAGTGCTGGATGGGATTAACGGGAGGAATTTCTCATATAAAATAGTTGGCAATTTGAAGCATAATTAAAGGTGAGAGTTATTATTTTGATAATAACAATCTTACACTTAATGTGATGTGGCTGAAAGAAAAGTGTTTTAGGACAGGCTGGCAACTAGAACTCCCTGTAGCAACAGAAAAGTTGTGGTGATGCTGCAGAAGACCCTTGTGACACGTCAGCTTGATTGTTAAACATGGAATGCAGGGCCATCTGTCCTCCAAGTGAACAGTTCGTACTGGAAAGATCCTGCGGAGAAAGGAGCTTCTTGAGCAGCCTCAGGAAGGGAAGATTCATCCTGTGGCTGGCGCTTGGGTTGTCTGTGTGAACACGAGGAAAACTGGGAGGGACTGGGAGTGGCAGCCTTTATGGCAGAGGATAAGAAAAGTATCAACATTTACACTGGAGGACAGTGGCCCTGCAAGAACAAATGGGGAAAAGGTGAATGAATAAATATTAGGCTTGAAATTAGAAAGAGGTTGTAAGAAAAGGAGGAGAAACAAAAGATTTAATTATTTGAAAATGTGCCTGTTTGGGTTCTGAAAAGCATTTCATGATACAGACCTGGGACCTGGACTTACTGTTGCTTGCCAGCTCAGTGACCCTGGGGCCCGCTGGTGTGCTACACCAAGGACTACAGTGGGTTTTCACATGATACTTTAAAATTCTTCAGGGAAAATGTCTGCCTAAGCCATTTAAAGTATAAATATGTTGAAGGCAAAACAGAATTTATGGCAATTTCAATTTAAACAAAATAATTTATTGAGGGAATTTTATTAAGAACTTTCTCATCTTTAATTATTAACTGTAAAATTTACAGAATAAAAGAAGCTAAATAGTTTACAGTTTTGCTAGTATGAGAGTTTTCTAGCAACAGCTATATCCTCTGATTGGTATGCAGCGTTGCATTGGGAGGATTGGATCATGGCTTGTGATTGTCTTACCATCCACATCCTTAACCTTTACAACAGCCTGCAGTCACCTGGTCTTTGAGAGTCACCTCAGAGTCAGTGGGCTTTAGGTGAGTCCATGTCCTTTTGGACACCCCAGAACTTGTCCCTAGCAGTTTCCAGGCTTTCTTGTCTAGACTGATCTGGGGGTATTACACATGTTACCACAGAGAGGACTGCGTTGCCAGTGGCACCACACCACCATGTCGCTGCACTACTAGTTGGCATGTTGCTGGTATCGCTACTTGCTGTCAGAGACTGTGCCCACAGCCGTACCAAACCACACTGCTTTTTGCTACTGGGCAAAGTCTTTTCAGCCTTGACACAGGCAGGAAGCATATGTGTGCATTCTGAAGTCCATGAGCTCTCTGGGTAATGTGTTTCGGTGCTCAGTACTTCATAGAGAGGTGCCAGAAACCCTTCCAACTGTACATAACAGTTCCACCTAAATTCCAGTAATCAGAGATCTGTTTATATTTTGACACAGAAAGGCCTGACATCTTGTAAAATTCTCATGTATTGAAACGACCAGGCATTCCTGAGATCTGTACATAACAGAGCCACTCCAGCCCCTTCCCTGTCTCATTCCTTTGTTTGATTTGATACTGGTTTTGTGTGGGATTTTGGTTTTGTTGTTTGGTTTTTTTTTTTAATTTTGTCTAGACCAAATGATACCGATTAATATGAATATTTATGGCCACTAGAACAGGATATCAGGGATGCAGTATTTTTCCATTGTGTCAGTTCTTTACGTCAGCACCGGCTGTCCTTTAGGAAGAGCTCTGTGTTTGATACGTGATGAGAGCCTGTGTCACACAGGAGGTTGAACTGGACAATACAGTCTCTTCTAGCTTAAAAGCCTGTAAGTTTTAAATCTGTGTTATGTGACAGAGAGTTCTGTGAGTTAACTGTGTGGCATACTTCCACTGATCAGGTTTGAATTCATGGTCTTGTGGCACAATTTTATGTATTAGCTTTTTGTGTTGTGAGGTAAGGAAAACACAAACACCCAGTCTCCTTTCCATAGACCAGCTCATACTTGAAACATTGAAATTCGTCTTTCAGGCTCTTTAATGTTCTCTTTTCTTAGGTAAAAAATTCAGTCCTCCCAATCACTGTAGAGAAAGAATCTCGTGAACCTAGGTATTCTTATCACCTGTCAGCACACACCTCCTGATTCTCCTCCTGAGACAGTGTAGTATACAACTGCAAAATCACAGAATCACAGGCTGATTGGGGTTGGCAGGGATCTCTGGAGATTATCCAGTCAAACCCCCCTGCTAAAGCAGGATCCCCTTGAGCAGGCTGCACAGGACAGTGTCCAGGATCATGAGTTTTGAATGTCTCCAGAGATGGAGTCTCCCTGACCTCTCTGTGTGGCCTGTACCAGGGCTCTGCCATCTTCACAGTGAAGAAGCAACTCCTCTTTCTGTTGAAGACAGGGAACTACTGGAACTCTTTCCAGTAGTTCCCTGTCTTCAGCTGGGGAGCCCAGCACTGGACAGAACACTCCTGCACTCCTGGCTTCACCAGGGCAGAGTAGAGGAGAAGGCTGACCTCCCTCAGTGTACTGGCCACGCTTTTCTTAATGCTGCCTCGGGACCCCGTTGGCTTTCTGGCCACGAGGGCATACTGCTGGCTCATGGATAA
This sequence comes from Heliornis fulica, assembly GCA_013399135.1. Lineage (NCBI taxonomy): Eukaryota > Metazoa > Chordata > Aves > Gruiformes > Heliornithidae > Heliornis > Heliornis fulica. Next base: position 21,030 of record VXBZ01006511.1, read on the forward strand.
CTTCTTGTCCACCAGGACTGCCAGGTCCTTGTCTCTGCAGTGCTGCTTCCCAGCAGGCCACCCCAAACTGAACTGGTGCCTGGAAACTGGTTATTCCTCCCAGGGTGCAGGACCCTACACTTGCCCTTGTTGAATTTCATTAGGGTCCTTTCCACCCAACTCTCTAGCCTATCCAGGTCTAATAAGCAGGCTACTATAACTGATTTTATAGACTCTTGTGCATACTATTCTCAGTTTTATTCCCCTGTAACATTTGTTTTACCTTTGGCCTTTTTTTTTTTTCTTCGTCTTTTTTAAAAGTTTTTATAGGGCTGCCTACAAGTGTTTTGTTTTTTTTTTCATGTGCTGGTTCAATTTTGACCTCAGTAAATACTAGGTAGTGCTGTTCAGTATTCATGATACTTTGCATATTCCATCAAGTCCCTGATTCTCCTGCTTTGAGTTGGTCATTTTTAAGTTCTTGTTCATCTTCTGTTGATGTGAATTACCTCACTAATTTTGTTTCTTCTGCAGACTTTGACATATCTGCTTGCTGCTACTCGGAGTGATACCTCTATATTCCAGTTCAGAAATGGACACTCTGTTTAATTTGATTCTTTTATAAGGATCAGACGTGAACCATTCTTATTAGTGGTCATCGTTCTTTGTGTCTCTTGATTTCTAGTCTCCGTGTTACTTTAGCTTCCATTGCTGGTGGGTTTTTTCTTCCTAAAATGTTTTTTCAAGATTACAAAACAGTTACTCTATGTGCAAAGACAGAAACACAGGTTTCAGTCTGCCCTGTACTTTGTGCATAAGGTCTGGATGCTGTGTTGAGGTACATGGAAATCCATCCTTAGGATGTGCATGGAGAGCTCTTAACACAGCGCTAGTCATAGGATCGGTGGCTGAATTTCTTTGATTCACTCAGCAATAGACTGTCTGCTGGTGTCAAATTAATTAATTTGTTTAGAGTGCCAAGAACAACTTCCCTGAGTGTCCTGAAGGTATTGTGTCCTACCTGACACTGAAGGAAACGTTTTAGCTTCATCAGTCTGTGGATATTTGTCTTGGGGATATCACACAGATCGTGGTATCTTCAGATTCTTAGTTTTCATGGAGTCACAGAGTCGTAGAGTGGTCAGGCTGGAAAGACCCTCCACCCCCGTGCCATGGGCAGGGCCACTTCTAACTAGACCAGGCTGCTCACAGCCTCCTCCAACCTGGCCTTGAACACCTCCAAGGAGGGGGCAGGCACCACTTCCCTGGGCACCCTGTGCCCGGGCCTCACTACCCTTATAGTGAAGAACTTCTTCCTAATGTCCAATCTCAATCTGTCCCCTTCCAACTTAAAACCATTTCCCCTTGTCCTATCACTACACACCTTTCTAAAAAGTCCCTCCCCAGCTTTCTTATAGGTGCCCTTCAGGTACTGAAAGGCCAGTATAAGATATCTTCAGAGCCTGCTTTTCTCCAGACTGAACAGCCCCAACTCTCTCAGCCTGTCTTTATAGGAGAGAGGGCCCCAGCCCTCTAATGATATTCGTGGCCTCCTCTGGACCTGTTCCACCAGTAACATGCCTTTCCTATGCTGAGAACTCCATACTGGACATGGTACTCCAGATGGGGTCTCAGAAGAGCAGAGTAGAGGGGGAGAATGTCCTCCCTCGACCTGATGGCCATGCTCTTTTTGATGCAGCCCAGGATACAGTTGGTATTCTGGACTGCGAGCAGCAGTTGGCTCATGGTGAGCTTCTCATCCACCAGAACCCCCAAGTCCTCTCTGCAGGGCTGCTGTCTAGCTCATCATCTCCCAACCTGTACTGGTGACAAGGGTTTCCCTGACCAGGGTGCAAGACCTTACACTTGGCCTTGTTGAATCTCATGAGGTTCACGTGGACCCACTTCTCCAGTTTGTCCAGGTCCCTATTGATGACATTCCGTCCTTCCAGTGTGTCAACCAGACCACTCAGCTGAGGATGCACTCAACCTCACCATCAGTCTCACTTATGAAGATATTAAATAATACTGGTCCCAATATTGACCCCTGAGGGCCACCACTTGTCACAGTGTCCATCTGGACATTGAGCCATTAACATCTACTCTCTGGATGCGACCAACCAAGCAATCCCTTACCTACTGAACAGTCCACTCATCAAATCCATCTCTACAGCTTAGGGAGGAGTGTTTTGTGGGGGACTGTCAAATGCTTTACAGAAGTCCATAATTTCATTCCATTTAATGCTAATGGAAACTGAAAAAAGCACGGCACTATAAACCAGAGGTGTTTTCCTGAAGGATTTGATGGGTTTCCAGCATTTCACCCATTTACTTCAACTTAAATCTGTGTTCATTTGTGTGAAGATGGCATTGAAGGACTTGGAGAAAAAGCTGTAGATCTGCTGCTCCAGCATTCCTGTCAGCCTCCTGTTTAGATGTGTTTCATTCCACTTGAGCTCTCCTGCCTTTTGTGTTGCTGTTGTAACTGAGACCTTTGCAATAGTTCATCACTGGCATGACCAGTTTTCTGTCACATACACTGCTTTTTCCTTTTCCTCAAAGAGGTTCTAAGTGGCATACAATGATTTTTGGGGCAAGGCTTTTCTTTTTGATATGATTGCTATTTCAAGTTTATTTCTCTGAAGACCAGTCAAAGATGCACATTCAAGATGTGTGTTTTATACTTGGAGAATAAACAGATCATGTATTTATTGATTTTTGGACAAGAGGTTATTTGATTCACAGAGTTGATCAAGTCTTGATGAAGTTGCATCTTGTTGAGCTTTGCCTTTGTGGGTGGTGAAATTTCAGTGTGCCAGAAAAGACGAATTGTGATGCTTTCTTCTTGCTCTAAGGCTGAAAGTTTTCTCTTCAGTTACTTTTCTCCAAGCTACTGAGAATCCTACTAGTAAAAATCAAGGCCAGGATTCTGGTTGGTTGCTTTTCTGTTCTCTGAGAAGCCAGGATGCAAAGTTGAGAATAGCTTTTAGATCTGTGCTAAAATGTGAATTTCCAAGAAATTTGCAGAATTTGATGAAGGGCTGTAGCTTCTTGCCCAGGGATACTGCACTTCTGTATTTAAGCTGCAAAGTGCCCACGTGCTTGTAACTGATCTGTCATTTCCTGCTGGATGACTTGGAGTTGCTCAACCAGAGATTCATTCTCGGAGCCTTCTGGATATGGACCCAACATTACTGTGGAACCGAGTGCAGTGATTTTGGATGTGTGTCTTTGGCTAAGGAAGCTTTATGGTCCATTTAGTGGCTCTAAAACCCCAGCCAGCACTGTTTTGGTAATTTTCTTCCTTGAATTCAGCTTTGACTGGCTATGTCAACTAACATCTTCTGAGACTGGACATCCTTATGGTAGGAGTGTAGCTATGAGTGCTGAACTTATTACTCACTGGATAGGTCCCCAAAGGAGGAATTCAGGCTATACTCTTGGTTCTCTGCCGGTATCTTGCTTCACTGGGTGGGATGGTAGGGTCTCACAGCTGACAGGAGAAAAGTCATGGTAGAGGAGGAGCCTGCTGGTCCAGAGAAAACACTCATTTGTAGAGCTATAGGTCTAATGTTTCTCTAGAGCTTTCCAAATGTGTTTTCTTTATATGCTACTGCTCAGAATACATATTACCTCTGTTGGTGGTAGCTGTAGTTAGTGCAAATTGAAGTGCCATTGTCTAGTACCTGGCAGGTGAGACGGCCAGCCTTCCAGAATGTCTGGACCAGAGCTGTTCCCAGGAAGCTTTTATGAGGAGTGGTGCTAGCGACGACAGTAGACACGTCGTGCAAGGAAAAGGTGGTCTTGTGAATTTTGGGAAGGGCAGAAAGAAGTAAAAGAATTGATCAGCAACTTGGAACAAACAAGAGGTAGACATGTTGGTAGCAGCTTCAGACGGGTAGCTGTGGAGGCCTGAGTGTTTCTGGGCTCGTGCAGTGCTGTGTAGAGGAGGACATCCTTGGCTGTTCAAGCAGTGTTAATGGCAAAATGGGTCGTTCACAATTTTTTAGACTGCTGGCCAGAATGCCCATGGCAGATCTGCTTGCACTCTGAAGGTCAGGTCTGGAGTTACTGGTTATGACAGCTGTGGTGGTTGAAGCCTGTTTGTAGTTTTTTTATGTAGGTCCCCTTTATGGGACAGCAGCTCAGCTGTAGAAAGGAAGGCGAGGGTTGGTCACCCTGTGATCCTGTGTTCTAAGGTGCACTCGATCTGGTAGAGCCCTCAGAGGCACCTGGACTGCATGGTAGGGCAGTCAGCAAGACAAAAAGGGTGAAAGACTGCCTTGTTGAGTAAGAAGTTGGAAGAAAAATCAGAAATTAGGAGTCTCCTGAGAGAAGGCAATAGCACAAACACATTTGGATCTTAAGGAACAAAAAGAGAGGATTGTCTGTGTACCCCCAGAAGTGACTCAGCTGAGTTTTCTGCAACCTAGGAAATGACAGAGTTGCTGGAAGAAGAGCAAACCTGAAGAAAAGAAACATTTTCAAGGGCAAATGGGCGGAGAGAATTTGGTTTACAAAACATTTTTAATATATGTCTTCTATTTTACTCAGCAGATGTGAGTTTTCCTTCTTTATCTGTGTTGTGTTGGGATCCTCTTGCAGCTCTGCAGTTGCCCAATTTGACTGATTTTCTGGATATTTTATGAGTCAGAAGTAAGGATAATTAGGTGGTTGCATTTGGGAGATAATCACTGTCTTAATAGTGTTGCAGATTTGCAGAACCGTTTGTGTCAAAGTGACAGCCCCAGAGTGCAGGGTGACCATTTGCTTGTTGGGGAGAATGTCTGCTGAGCAGGGACTGAAGGCTCAGCACTTCACAGGTTGTCAGAAGTGTCTGACATGATGGAGTCAAAGGCTAAATCAGGCTACATAGAAAGTAGGACAAAACTTCAGGGAGAGACATTACTTAAAATTTTTACTCATAATTATTCTAATTTGCTTTCTGATGACAGTGTGGACAGAAATGGGCTCATTTAGAGGGGCCACAGTGAGGAAAATATTAAATTTGAGAAAGATAATCTGTTGTGTACAACAAAACACTGTCAGGTGAAGAGAGAGATGTGGGAAAAACAAATGATACACAGACCTGACTTTGGAGGAGCACAGAAGGTGTAACAGTACCTAGCAGGAGACCAGTTCTGCAATGTGAGCTGCACCTGGCCTAAGCATGACTTGAAAGAAAAATGATAAAGGGTTGGCAAAGGGAAACTGTGGAAATCATCAAGGAGAGATATTTTGTATTTCACAGTGGAGTTACGGCGTTGCTAGCATGGTTTTAGGCAGACTGCACAAGGAAACCAGAGCCTGAAAGCTAGGGGGCAAAAAAACACCCAACATATTTGGATTCAGGTAAGGATGTTATTGCAGAAACTTATCTTAGTGATGAAATGTCAGACTTTGGACTAAACAGACATAATTCCTATTTGGATGCAGGAAGGTGTGATGAGAGTAGTGTGTAAAGGGAAGAATGGAGATAATGTCTGTGGAAATCAAAAGAAGACAAAATGGAATCAGTGATATAAACCTGCAATATCAGCAGAGTATCCAGGAGGAACTGTTAAGAAAAAAAGCAGCTTCTGTATTGAAGCAGCTAAGACAGAGTTTTGCAAACAATCCAGGTGGGGAAGAAATTTAGGGAAGGTACATAAAATGTGCAAGTTAATTGGAAGAGTTGGGAATTTAGAAACATAAAGTCCTTCACAAGTCACTCACACCAAATAAAGATTCTGGAGCATTAATAAATAAATAAGTAAATACGATGAAAGAGTACTTTAGCAACAGAAATCCTGTAGGAAGGGGTAGAGAAAGAATATGGATGTCCAGGGATGTTTTCCTACCTAGCTGTCTGTTTCCATCTGTGTCAGCCTGTTATTTTCTGGACTCTGCTGTTGACAGTCCTGTTCCCTCCCAGTGAACACGATTGACACTTCATGTCCATCAGACCTTTCTGTCACTGGCTTCTCTAGATTTGGCAAAATGTAGTCATTTTCTTGTTCTTCTTCAGCCACCCATCTCTGCTTCCTGCATTCCTCCATGCCATTTTAAATGGTTAGGTTCATGACCTGGTATGTATATATAACTTCTGTCTCTCTTATGTGTGTGTGGGCGTGAAAGCTTCACGAGACTGCTCCCTTCTCAGGGTGTATGGAGGTTGTTTGGGCTGGATTACCTTGACAAGGGTAGCCTTTTTCTCGTTTTATTACAAACAAGTATTTGAGATTAGAGTTGCAAAGGCATTTTTGGCAGTATCTTTTTTGGGGTCAAGGAATCAGGGCTGATGGCCAGGTTTTCCACAGAGTGGACAGCAGAGACAGGTCCTGAGAAATACTGTAGGCACAAGCTAGTGGCAGGGAGGCCTTAGCCTGTAACTGGCGACAGGTAGACGTGATTGTATCTGCCACAGGCTTGAGTGCCTGGATAGGGAGGAAGCACAGTGCCTTCCTCCACCCACATCCCACAGTTGGAGCCACAGCATGCTTGATTGGAGTGACAGGCAGTTAAAGAAGGAACAAGAGTGTGTGTGTACTTAGGTGTTTGTCTGTAGGAAGACTGTTACCACGCTGGATTTCTTGTACATAACCAAATCTGAATTTCTAGTATGACCTGGTGCAACAGTACTGAACATGCCCGCTCCCTACTGAATGTGTAGCTGTCACCCTTCCTCTGTCTTCCCCATGTCTTGGGAGTTAAACTCGATGTGTACTTTTCTTTTCTCTGCATAACAGCAAAAGCGGAAACTGAGGCTTTACATCTCCAACACATTTAACCCTGCAAAGTCTGACGCTGATGACTCTGATGGCAGTATTGCTTCCTGGGAGCTGCGAGTGGAGGGGAAGCTCCTGGATGACGTATGACTTACCTGTGCTTCACTGGGTCTGGCAAGGATCTAGAGCTGTCCTGTGGGGTGGTGGACTTTATTTGAGGACATCAGCTCAGACATCTCTGAATGGCAGTGCTGGCTTGTTGCTGCAGGGAAGGCACCAAGGCTAGCCAGAGTGAGGGATAAAGCCATAATGGGAATGTTGGGAGGGATGAGAAGAGGAGCAGGAGATGGTACAGCGTTCAGGACAGGACAGGAAGGAGGAGGTGGAGGGAACAGGTCTGAGAGGATTCCTGTAAGAGGTCAGGATTCAGCCCTACAGCAGGCATTGCATCCAGTGGAGACTAGGATAACAAGAGGAGTAATTCATATTCCAAATGAGGACAAGAGGATGCATGGGTGGTCAGAGCAAGGTTGGAAGAAGGGTTTTGTCATTCTGAATTCCTCAGTGATGGATTTAGCTTTCCTTGGTGAAGGCTGGATGTTCCTAATAAATGTGCCAGATATCTAGTAGACTTCACAAGCTGAGTATTTGTTAGGATAAACACATGGAGAACATGCATGTATGAAGAGGATAGGGCTGTCAAGGGAGGTCTGTCTGTCTGTAGATAACTGTACATGAATCAGAATTGCAGTCTTGCTGGAGGATGAAGGGGTAACAAAATGCCAACACCTGGAAAATGAAGTTAAACAAGTTCAGTTTAGAAATCAGAGCATATATTTTAACAAAGAAAGATACTCTTTACTGGAGAAAAATAGCTTTCCAATTACTAGTAAATTTTAAATTGAGAGAAGATGTATTTCTAAAAGATTTTGTGCATTAAATAAGAAGATATTAATTGGAATACTGTGGACTATATTCTATGGAAATTCAGATTATGTGATGATAGACCTCCCATTTTCTAATTTAGATAGTATAAACTGTGTGGTAAACAATTAGTGTTGATAATAAAATGGGAACACAAAATGTAAAAGGGAAAACTTAGTGTATGATTAATCTGTGAAAATTACTGTCATCTGATAAATCAGACCAGTAAATTATCATTAATCGAAAAACCCAAGTTCTCAAAGTGCAGGTCTATAGTGGCCTTAGAATCACAGGCTGGTTTGGGTTGGAAGGGACTGCAAAGCCCATCCGGTTCCAAACGCTGTTCCATGGGCAGGGACATGTCCCCCACCAGGCCAGGGTGCCCCAAGCCCTGTTCAGCCTGGCCTTGAACCCTGCCAGGGATCCAGGGGCAGCCACAGCTTCTCTGGGCGCCCTGTGCCAGGGCCTCCCCACCCTCATCATTAAAAATGCCTTTCTTATGTACAGTCTAAATGTACCATCTGTCTGTTTGAAACCATTGTCCCTTGACCTGACACTACAGCCTTGACAAAAACTCCCTCCCCGTCATTCTTATAAGCCCCCTTTAAGTACTGGAAGGCTGCAGTCAGGTCTCCCTGGATCGTCTTCTCCAGACTGAACACCCCAGCTCTCTCAGCCATCTTCATAGGAGAGGTGCTTCAGCCCTCAGATCAGTTTTGTGGCCTCCTCTGGACCTGCTCTCACAGGAACTGTGTCCACATTACAAGCCAATCCTTTCCATTGAGCCAAGGAAATCTTCATTAAGTTTGGACTGTTTCACCACTGTTGAGATTTTTTTCTTATATTTGTTAGGGAAAACTCAATTAGATCAGTCACACTTCCACTGTATATGGGAATTAATGTTCAAGAGAAAGAGAGAGCCTGAGAAGGAAGCATTGAACATGAGCTAATGTTTGCAGCCCTAAACAGTTCTGTTTCTTCTGATTGTGCAGCTAAGCAAACAGAAACGGAAGTTTTCATCTTTTTTTAAGAGTTTGGTTATTGAACTGGACAAAGATCTTTATGGACCTGACAACCATCTTGTGGAGGTAAGAAGGTCATGTACCCTTAGTATACAGACCTGAGAGTAGCACAGGTAAACAGCTGTGTGCTGTTTAAGTTGCCTTGCTTTCATCACTTCATTTAAGGTATTTTCAGAGATTTCAAATTCATTCTTTATAAGAATGCTTCCTAACATAATCTGTATAGCATAAAAGCATATCCATCCAAAATCAGGACAATGTGCTAGTGATGTAGTGCACATTTTAGAATGGAATGTATGAAATTGTGAAAAAAATGTGCACATTTTTAATAACAAGCTAAGTATGCTAACAGCAGAACAGATTGTGCAATAAAGCTGAATTGTCAGGGCAGAGCAAGAAGCTATTTTTGGGGCTACGGTTTTGTTGGTTTTTCTAAACTGCAAGATCTTTAGAAGTCTTTTACTTGTCTTATTTTTGCCTGGGATACTCTGGAAGATGCACCTCAGTGGAAAAAAAAAAGTCTGTCTTGTTTTTCCTTTTGGCAGTGGCACAGAACTCCCACAACCCAGGAAACAGATGGCTTCCAGGTGAAAAGACCTGGTGATGTCAGCGTGCGGTGTACGTTACTCCTTATGCTGGACTACCAGGTCAGTGCACTTCTTTCAGCATGGAAAGTAAAGCCAGCCACTGGGACACAGCACATCAGAGACAATCTATCTTCTTGTATACATTAAAAAAAACAATAAGCTTGGCCTCAGAATGTTGCATAGTCCATTGAGGTTAGAAAGATACCAAGCTGACAGATTATTTACTGTGTAAAGAAAACACATGTGTGTTTTTATTATAGTCCAATACAGGCTCTATTCTGCCCTGGTGGGACTACACTCACAGTATTGTGTGCAGTTATGGCCCCTCAGTTCCAGAAGGAGCCAGAAGTCCTTGGAAGAGCCCAGTTTGGGGCCACCAAGGTGCTGGAGGGAGTGGGACACCTTCCTGCTGCGGACAGGCTGAGGGAGCTGGGGCTCTGGAGCTTGGAGAAGAGGAGCCTGAGGGCTCACCTCAGGAATGTCCTTCAAGATGCAAAGGGGGAGTGTCAGGAGGATGGATCCAGGCTCTTATTGGTGTTGGCCAGTGACAGGACAAGGAGAAATGGTTCCAAGCTGGAGTATAGAAAGTTCCATTTGAATATAAGGAAAAACTCGTTCACCGTGAGGGTGAGAGATCACTGGAACAGGCTGCCCAGAGAGGTTGTGGATTCTCCTTCTCTGGAGACATTCAAGACCAGTCTGGACATGTTCCCGTGTGACCTAATCGAGGTGATCCTGCTTGGGCAGGGGGGTGGACAAGATGATCTTTGTAGGTCCCTTCCAACTCCTAAAATTGGCCTTCTTGACCATGAGGACACACTGCTGACTCGTGGTAATCTTGCTCTCCTGCAGGACTCCCAGGTCCCTCTCCCCTCCGCAGCTCTCCACCAGGCCAGTCCCCAACCTCTCCTGGTCCTTGGGGCTGTTCCTCCCCAGACCCTGCCCTTGCCCTTGGTCAGTCTCCTTCCATCTCTCCCTGCCCAGCTCTCCAGCCTGGCTGAGCCTTGTGGAATGGCAGCACAACCTCCTGGGGTGTCACCACCCCTCCCAGCTTGGTGTCCTCAGCAAACTGCTGACTGTGCACTCTGTTCCCTCATCCAGGTCATCAGTGAATATATTGAACAATAAAATACTATTGTTGGCACTGTGATAATTAGTTTTCTTATTGCTCATGTGCAGAAGGAGCATGCCTGTCCACCTCAGTCTTTGTAGAGAACAGTTAGATAATTTTACATGAACTACGTGTGTGGTTCTATACAGAAACCAAAATTTCTTTACAGAAATTGAAAGGAGTAGTTCTGCTTGCAGTACCTGAACTACCTGTGTAGCTGTGGCAGCCTTTCTTTGAGAGCAGACTACACAGCCTTCCTGGTTTTTTAAGTTTCACTTACATTGTCACCACTGGTCTGACATAAGGACATTGCCCTGCAAGGGCAAGCTTTGCCATTACACTTACACCCTGTTCGGCATTCCGGATTCCTCTCTTCTGTCAGCTTTAGTTCTGTTGTTCTAGTAGTGTTTGTGGGCTGAACAAGAGTCATGGGACTGATCTATTTGAAAGCTAACAAAACTTACTTCCAAATCCCTTCCCTGATCCCCATCATAGGAAACAAGAAAGATAAAAAAAAACAAACCCAATAGGCAAAATTAAGTTTTTCTGCTTTGGTATAGAATACAGAAGAGGTTCCTGGGCACTGTTTCAAATGGTTTTAAGCTGTTGTAAGGCTAAGATGCTCAAAACCAAAAAACAAAATCAGCCAAACAAAAAACCCTCAACACCACAAACAAACAAAAAAGGAAAAATATAAAGGAAAAAGCTCTCATTTCAGCTGTGCACTGCCCCAGTCTTTATTCTCTTGTCACAAATGATGGAGATTTGCAGTTATGGAGCTCACTAATATGACCGAAACCATCCCTGAAAGAAGTGGTTCTGTCTTAAGGAACTTGATAGAAATGCACTGCTGAGAGGAGATGGGACAGTTCAGTCTCAAATATGTTTTGATTGTGTAAGAACTCAATCTGTGCCTCTCTATTCTCCCAGCTCTGCAAATAGCTTCTATTCAGGATAAAGACTTTCCATTTTAGGTTAATGGAGAGAAAATGCTATTAACTTTAGGGAGTGTATGAGTTAACTGAAATGCCAGTGAGAATCTTTAATGTAAAGGCAATCTTATGATGCTCCTTATTATTATAAGTACATGCTTTAAAATAGATATTCTCCCATTGGCTATAAAACTAGCTTTGTGTGACCTAGCACCCAGCACAGTAATCCTTGCATAATAATGTGGCAGATACAAAACTTTTGTATGGGTACACACTTGGAGAGGCACCAAATTCCTGGGTATCCTTTCTTAAGAGTGCATAGGGCCACAAAGATGGTCAGGGGCTGGAGCAGCTCCCCTGTGAGGAAAGGCTGAGGGAGCTGGGCTGGGGCAGCCTGGAGAAGAGAAGCTGCGGGGGGACCTCACTGCAGCCCCCCAGGACTTCAAGGCAGCGGATGGACAGGAGGGAATCGGGTTTCCCAAGGGCAGAGAGTGGTGGGACAAGGGGCTGGAGTGAAGCTGGAGGAGGGAAGGGTCAGGTTGGAGATGAGGGGAAGTTCTTGATGGAGAGAGTGGTGAGGGGCTGGAAGGGGCTGCCCAGAGAGGTGGAGGATGCCCCAAGCCTGGAGGGGTTCAAGGCCAGGCTGGATGGGAGGACTGGCCTGGAGGTTGGTGGCCCTTCCTGTGGCAGGGGGGTTGGAGCTCGATGGTCCTTGGGGTCCCTTCTAACCCAGAGCAGTCTGGGATTCTGTGTGATACTACTAGACATGCACAACAGGCTAGTTCAAGTGTTGTGTCACAGAGGTCAGGATAAGAAACATACTCCATTGACAAATTGTGTTTGGGTAATTTCTGGTAAGCAGCAGAATGGTGAAGGCATGCCTAAAAAACCCAGCTTCCAAGGTACTCTGTTGATGTGGGGCAGCTGAGCATCAGTAGAAACATTATACCGACCTCATTCTCTCAATCTGTGGTTAATCTTCAGCAAGCCAGAGCAAGGACCATTGGTTTTCTTTTCCCACTTCTGAGAGCTAAATTGTGCACCAGTGTTGAAAGGGAAAAATCTTTCCTGAGTCTGCATGCAGGTTGTTATTACCTAAAAGATGTGGTACAGATCACACACTGCCTGTGTGTGCAGTGTATGTAGAGTCCTCCTTTCGTTTCAGACCTTAGACATAGCTTTTCCAGAGCACGGACAGCCATGCACATCTGAGCAACTTGTATTTTTGGAATCTTGGTGATTAAATGGTGTGCTACTCTTGAGGACCAGAGTCCCTTGGGACTTAAAGCTGAAGCTTCATACCTGTCTGTCTGCACTTCTCTCTTGCTATCTCCACCTCTTTCTGTTACAGCCTCCACAGTTTAAACTGGACCCGCGATTAGCCCGTTTGCTGGGGATACACACCCAGACGCGATCCGCCATCATCCAGGCTCTCTGGCAGTACATCAAAACAAATAAGCTGCAAGACTCCCATGATAAGGAATACATTAACTGTGACAAGTACTTCCAGCAGGTAACTCCGTTTTGGGCTTAGTAACTCTTTAAAGGCAAACTCTAATATCCATCTTCAAATATTACATGGTGAAAATTACTGATTTTTAATCTTCCCTTAACGATATTCAGTATCTTCAGTACCAAATTGCTTTTGTCACTACAACTAATACAGGAAGCACCCTTCCCATGTGCCAGTGTTGGCAAACAACCCCACATCTGGTGACTCAGTGCTCCCACATAAATGGGGGCCTCTCCAGGAAAGAGGACTTTCTTTAATTGTTTCGCTATATTGATTTACTGTTTCTTCCCCGTGATGTCTAATTTTTTACTAAGAAACATGGAATAATCTGCTGATTCTGAATGCAAAATCATATGTAAAACTGCTTTCTTTCCTTCTCTTTCCCTGTTTATGAAGGGCAGAAGCCATGGAAGGTATAGTTAGAAAGGTTATTTTTTTCCAAGTCCGCTTCAGATTATAAAATAACCCACAGTGATGTACGTGATGTTTTGAAAGTAGCACATTAAGACTCAGTCTTTCACAATGACCTCTACAATTAACCAAGGAGGCCACTTGAAGGCATCTCCACCTTTCCTCTGAATGTGATTATTTTGTAAAGGCGGTGTTATCAGAGCTCGCGCTATATAAATTGGCTTGGTTTTTCTGTAGCTTTAGCCTTACCTGAGGGTAAGGTCTGTGACATATGCCTGTTCAGGGAAAGTACTGGCCATTACAAACAAACAAATAATATTTCAGGAAGCATTGAAAGTAACTGTTGTAATGAAAGTTGTGTCCTAGTTTTCTTTATAAGCTTTTTGTTTGTTTGTTTGTTTGTTATTAATTTGTTCTACAACAGTCTAAAGTGACCAGTGCTTGAAATAAACTTTAAGGCACCACTGGACTTTTCCACAGTTGAAAATACAAAACACTGCAAAATAGTTGCAGATTCATGGGTGTTTTTAGGAATATAGAATCAAAGTGATCTGGATTATATAGTAACTCTCTTGTTTGGTCTTTTTTATCTATCTATCTATATCTATCTATCTATCTATCTATCTATCTATATCTATCTGTCTATCTGTCTATCTGTCTATCTAAGAATTACAGCTTGCAGTCTTTTTCATGTACAGTGAAAATTCAATCTTAAAACCTATAAAAATTCCTGATAAGTTTACAAAGCTGTTTGCTCTGTTGCCCCAATGATTTGTTTTCCATTCTCTATTTATACATAGCCAATTTAGACTCAGTTTTGTTTGTGCTAACTCGAAGAGGAAATGGAAAGGGAGAGGTGAAAAAGATTTGAGAAATCAAGAGTGGTATGGAAAAGGTGAAGCGGGAATAATTCCTGCTTAGTTTGGTAGATAATTAGAGGCCAACAGCTAAAACTGACAGGTAGCAAGTTAAAAACAAACAAGGAATCGAGTAGAGTTAAACTTTGGAACTCCATGTGATAGGACATTACAAATGCTAAAAGCATATATAGGTTCCAAAAGTGACAAATGAATGGAGAAAGAAAAAAAAAAGTTTTGGGCTGTTTTAAATGCAAGGAGACTGCAAAGCTGGGGAGATGGTGAGAGTTTTTTGGGGAAGGACCAGTAAATGCTTCTCATGTTCTTAGGTTTTTCCTCTAGTATCCACTTCTGGCCAAGGGCAGGATAGTGTGGTAGATGTGTAGCAGCACATCTTTTGTCTGTCCTGGTACAGCAGTTCATACTTTACTTGTGGTAAGCAGGTGGGCTTTCTGGCTTTCATTTAATTTTCAGCTTTTGCCAGAATAAGAGCTTGCTGGAGCCGTATTCCCTCTGTGTATCTCATCACAGGCATATTAGTTAATAGGTCTCCTTTGTGTTAGAACTCCTCAGGAATACCATCAGATTGGATATTTGTGTTCCCATCCTCATAAGATCAGTCAGATAAGAGACTTGAGAAGTAGCAGATTCCTTTTCTAGGAGACTGAACCTCGCTCCCAGCAAAAGCTGGCTAATGTGGAATAGTTTCATCAGAATGCAGTGCTTGCACAGAATTAATGGGATTGATTTGAGTGTTTTGGTTTTCCTTAGGTCTCTGGCAAAACTGTACTAAGTAGCTAATCTTGCTTTCAAAACTAATGTGAACACTTCAGAAAATTAATTCTATTAAATTAAACATTTCATTATGAGGTTTTGGGGTGGTTTTCACCCTAATACTTTGCAGAATCACAGATTTGTGGGGGTTGGAAGAGACCCCCAGAGCCCATCGAGTCCAACCCCTGCCAGAGCAGGTTCCCCAGAGCAGGTCGCACAGGTCGGCATCCAGATGGGTCTGGGATGTCTCCAGAGAAGGAGACTCCACAACCCCCTGGGCAGCCTGCTCAGAGCTGTCACCCTCACCGTGAAGTTCTTTCACATATTGGTGCAGAACCTCCTATGGTCCCATTTGTGGCCATTGCCCCTTGTTCTGCCCACAGGCCACCGAGAAGAGGTTGGCATCTCCCCGTGTCTCCCAGACCACTTGTGGTTTTGTGCGGGACAATACTCTAAGACTGAGATGCAGAGGGAGAGGAGTTGGGTTAGGAATGCCGTCACAGTCTGATGATGTTTCTGGAACTGTATAGTTTTAGACATCTAACTCCTGGAAAAAATCATGGTCATAGGTGGTCAAGTGTGCACATCAGTTAGGGGAGCAGTAATAACACATCAGTGTCCCTAGCATTCCCTTTAGGCACTGGTCTTCTCATTTTGTATGCCAATTTCTCTAAACACAGTTGTATCTAATGACACAATACAGCACAGGATGAAAAATTACCACTGTGTGAGTTACTGCACACACCAGAATTCCTGTAAGATTTAGACAGGCTGGAGAGCTGGCAGGGAGAAATTTAGTAAGGGCAAGTGTAGGGTATTGCATCTGGGGAGGAACAACCCTGGGTACTGGTTGGGGACTGGCCTGTTGAAGAGTAGAGCAGGTGAGAAGGATGTGGGGGTCCTGGGGGACAGTAGGATGACCATGAGCCAGCAATGTGCCCTCGTGGCCAAGAAGGCCAATGGCATCCTGGGGTTGATTAGAAGGGGGGTGGCGGGTAGGTCCACAGAGGTCCTTCTCCCCCTCTACTCTGCCCTGGTGAGACTGCACTCACAGTATTGTGTCCAGTTCTGGGCCCCTCAGTTCCAGAAGGAGCCAGAAGTCCTTGGAAGAGCCCAGCACAGGGCCACCAAGGTGCTGGAGGGAGTGGAACACCTTCCTGCTGAGGACAGGCTGAGGGAGCTGGGGCTCTGGAGCTTGGAGGAGACTGAGGGGTCACCTCAGGAATGTCTATCAAGATGCAAAGGGGCAGTGTCAGGAGGATGGATCCAGGCTCTTATTGGTGTTGGCCAGTGACAGGCCAAGGAGAAATGGTTCCAAGCTGGAGTATAGAAAGTTCCATTTGAATATAAGGAAAAACTCATTCACCGTGAGGGTGACAGAACACTGGAACAGGCTGCCCAGAGAGGTTGTGGATTCTCCCTCTCTGGAGACATTCAAGACCAGTCTGGACATGTTCCCGTGTGACCTAATCGAGGTGATCCTGCTCGGGCAGGGGGTTGGAATGGATGATCTTTCAAGGTCACCTTCAAACTCCTCTAACATCCTGTGATTCCATGATACTATAACCATACAGGCTTTCAGAGCCAGTGGTTGTAAGTTTGGAGCAGTAACTCCAGCGAAGTAGGAAAATGAGAAGCTTTAGGAAATTCCCATCTAGCCTTAGTTTCCAGAGTCACTTAGTTTCCTCTCACTGTTGTGTGGGCTTCATCCCTTTTCCCATCTTAAAACTTTTCTCTCTTGGCCATCCATGTGAAGAGGTTGACCAGAGTGTTGAGCCAGTGGTGACAGCAGTTTGGATAGAACTTGGCATGCCAAGGTTTTGAATTGGGAATTCCCAAATTATCTCTATGAAGTCAGAATTCAGAACTGATATACTTGCAGACTCTGCAGATTCGCTTACTTCCTTGCTCTTTAGAAACTAGCAGGTTGAATTCCTGATGCAGGTTAGCCCAGAAGATGGGGCAGATTTTTCAGTTAATGAAGAAGGTTCCTTTTCTGTTTAGAAAAACTGTTTCTGTCAGCTGGGAAATTTGAAATCTACTATGTTACAAAGAAAAGAAAGAAAAAAGGTCCAAAGGTATTTCAAAAGCCAGATGTGGCTTCTAGGTATTTCTGCTACCGAGTTCCCTCACTCCAGAAAACAGTGGATTTCAGTACTGCATCTGAGGAATCACAGCAACCTAGTTGGACACTCTGACTTCATATGCCCGCTCTGCAATCTGGTAATCCATTCTTTTCAACCCTTTGTCTCTAGAGCTACAAAGCCTGTCTCTGCTCATAGCTACAATACAAGTAGTCCACCTCTTCTATCAGTTGGAATTAGTTTCCCTTACAGCAATTTTCATTTATTTGCCTCAACATTTTTCACAAATTGCCTCCACATAATGACAAAGTTTAAGGAAAATGTTAATGTATAGATAGTTTTGGGGATGGTGGAGAGGAGGGAGTGTGTTAAGTCAGTTTAAATGGGGTATCTTTGGGGGTTGGACTAGACGACCTTTAAAGCTCCATTCCAACCTAACACATTCTGTGATCTTTAGAGAAAAGTGTATTCATCTGTTCAGAGCATTAAAAATCCCATTGTAAGGAGTGGTTCTAGATTAATTGTGACACACTGAAATTACACATAGAAAATTTCCCAAAACTACAGATTTTGATCCTTTTCAAAGGATTTTTGGTTTTGCTTTGTTTTTTTTCTGAATTCCGTTCATATTTAGCTTCTCAACCGTAGTAAAGGGAAGGTAACCATAAGATGCCGATTGGAAAGGAATGGATCCCTTCCAAGGAACTGTTTAGATTTTGGTTAAAAATAAGTAAAACCATACTGACTTTTTTTCCCTTAATCGTAAATAAAATTGCAAATTGTTTTAAAATACAAGAATTGCAAGTTAGGTTTTGGGCAAGGATAATGTGCTTTATTGTATTCCAGATCTTTGACTGTCCACGGCTAAAGTTTTCTGAAATCCCTCAGAGACTCACTAACCTGCTGCTGCCACCAGACCCTATAGTGATAAACCATATAATCAGGTAAGATGATCAGTCAGCTCAGCATATGCAAAACACTGTATAAAATACAAGACCAGCTATAGTAGCAGGGACCAGAATCCATTTTTTATAGGTTCCAGCACCCTGGACTTTCTTGTGCGTTCATTCTCTGTGTGATTCTGGTCTGTATAATTCTGAATTGTTTTCAAGAGCATGGCAGCAGTTCTCTGGAAGCATGCAAAACTTCTTGTTTTCATCCCTACTGGAGTACCATTCAGAGCAAGTCAGGTTTCTGTTCTAGGGGAGAGGAACAAGTGTTTGAATACATTTAGAAAAAAGGAAGTGAAGTAAGATATGGTACATCACGGGCCATCGCTGTAATCGCGGTACTGCAGCTTCAAATGCAGTGGCCAGCCCTGCTTTGTTGGGATACCTGGACTCAGAGAAGGCCATGGGGACCAAGATAGCTTCTGACACATTTTTCAAAACACATGTATCTGACACGGGCGACTGGACACAACGTTTAGCTATCTGGGGCACTTGCAGCACATTCCATATTTAAGTGACAATGGGGTCTCTGTGGGACAGGGGTGGAGAGACTGGTCTTTACCAAGTTCATTTGTGGTCTTGGTCAAAACTCTGATTCTGGGTGTTGAAACATTATTGTTAGTTGTGCATACCGATATGATTTCCAACAGAACACTGGCAACAAATATTCCTGAATATGCTTAAAATTCAGTTCTTTAAGTTTATAACATAAGTTTTAAGCTTGAATATTGCATAGGATATCAGAATAAAATCTGCTTTTTGATTAATTTGAATATATAAAAGAGTAATTGAAAAGCAGCTTCACTACCATGCTTCTGCAACAGAGTCTTTATAGTTTCAAACTAAGCTAAATTAAATCTGGAAGTCTAAACTGAATTTAAAGGAAGTAAGTAATTTTGAGACTCATAAAATCACATAATAATGTACAGTAAAAAGTACTGCAGGTGGCCATCTGGAGCTCCCACCTCCCAACTCAAAGCAGGTTCAAATTATGTCAGGATGCTCAGGGCCTAGTCCAGTTGAGTTGTAAGTGGACTCTGACAGACCTTCTGTCCTGCCTCTCTGCATTCAGTTCCACTGAAAAGATCCACTGGAACAATTCACCAACTGCTGGTTGTGGTTTACCCCAGCTGGCAGCTGAGCCCTGCTCAGCCGCCCACTCACTATCCACAGCAGGATGGGCAGAGAGAGTCGGAACGGTAACAGTGAGAAAACCTGTGGATTGACATAAAACCAGCTTAATACATTTACTAATACTAATACTAATACTAATACTAATACTAATACTAATACTAATACTAATACTAATGTTTTTTTTTAAAGCTCCTTACACGGAGTCAGTTGCCCATGCTGTATGCCCATGTTTGTGTTGCCTCTTATCCTGCTGTTGTGCACCTCCAAGTGGAGGCTGGCTCTGTCTTTTCTTCACCATCCCACAGAGCCGTTGCACTCACCAGCAGCACCTCCCTTTCTGCTTCTCTTCTCAAGGCTGGACAAGCCCAGCTCTTGCAGCTTCTCATGGCAGGCATGTGCTCCAGCCCCCAGACAAACTGGTGGCCTCTGTGGGCCCTGCTCCAGAAGGTCACGTTGTTGTGGTGCTGTGCTCAGAAGTCCAGATGCCATTTCACAGGTGTGGCATAGAAGGGAACAGCTTCTTTCCTTGACTGGATNACCAGAGGTGTGCCCAGGTGACCATGAAGGACAACAGCATCCTGGCTGGTGTGACCAGCAGGACCAGGGCAGGGACTGTGCCCTGGCCTGGGCACTGGGAAGGCCACCTGTCAAGTGCTGGGTTCAGGTTTGGACCCCTCCTGATAAGAAGGACATAGAGGTGCTGGACCATTTCCAGAGAAGGGCAACGGTCGGGAAGGGTCTGGAGCACGAGTCTGATGGGAGCGACTGAGGGAACTGGGGGTGTTTAGCCTGGAGGAGGCTGAGGGGAGACCTTATTGCTCACTATAATGAAAGATGAGAGGATATATTAGGATATACAAATTTATAAAGTTAACCTGTTCTTAAGCTCTTCTCACAGTGTCTGCAACAGGCTTTATTGAAGAGTGTATGCTGGGATGGATGGATATTTACTCTGATTCATTATGGCAGTTCTTATGATCTTCTGCTCTGTCCTCTATAGTGTTGACCCCAACGATCAGAAGAAGACGGCTTGTTATGACATAGATGTAGAAGTTGAAGACCCATTAAAGGGACAGATGAGTAGTTTTCTTCTTTCCACAGCTAACCAACAGGAGATTACAGCATTGGATAACAAGGTACTGGCCCAGGACTAAAGAATCACATGGCATATATTGCCATTGTGTGCCTTCACACAGTATTTGGTGTCACACATCAAAGGTTGTGATGTGCTTTCAAGGGACAAATCAGCCACATGGAATGTTATTACTTAGGGGTTGGTGTCATTCCCCTCAGGACTTGATCCACAGTTGTCAAGGTGATAGAAGCAGAGTTTCACAGGTAGTAATAATAAGTCCCTTGGCATTCAAGAACCATCTGAACTGTCTGACTATAACTTTATTGAGAGGTCATGGTATCTTGCTAAGTTGCTGTAAAAGCAAAACTAAGTAAAACCTGTACTGCAGATACGTTTTCTGCATGCACTGATGTAGAACACCTCTCTGCAGTAGGTGAACACATGGAAAACACATGGCAGAAAAATCACTTGGAGCAGTTTGACAGACTTGTTTTCAGTGATGTTGAGAGAGGATCGTGTGCACTTCCAATAGTAGAATGTGTCTTAGGGCAGCGGCGAGCTCTGCGGGATGTCTGGGGGTTCATGTCACAGGGACTGTTAGCCAGATTTTGCCACATGTGTAAAATGGTTGATTTGGCTTGGTAAATGATAAACAAGAGTGGCTTCTCAGTGCAAAGGAAGAAGAGGTGTGACATTGTGGACCAGGGATGATTTATGTAACATACAGTGAGACCCAGTTTCTTTTTATTTACCTCTGATACAAACAAATATGTTAAACTCTGGTCTTCATGAAAATTTAAAAAGGGATTGGGCACTAGAAATCCTATGGATTCTAGTAGCTATTGCAGCATCTTTTTTTTTTGGTGATTCTTGAGAAAGGTCCTTTTCAGCAGGGCAGCTGCTCATCCATTTGGTTCCCAGCCTGTATAAGCTTGTATGCAGCATGCACAGGTTTGTTTCCAGTGCAGCTCACCTTCTACCACGTCTGTATCACCTCTTTGTTTGAGCATTTGCTACTGCAAATGACAAACTACATTTACTGAAGTGTTTCTGGGTAAACAGGCACTGACTGCTGCGCAGTTACCATCTGTACCGCTGACTCCTACGCTGCCACAGAGTCCTCTGGTGGAAATGCTGTGTATGCCAACAGACTTCTCTAGCATGGCTACAGCATTTTCCCAAACAAAGAATTATTTTTAAGTTGACAGCAGCTCTTTTCTGTGAACATACTATATAGTTGTGCCTGCACTAGTGCTGTCATACCCCCAACAGGGTAGGATTATTTTCTCCCATGTACTTGGCCACATAAGTGGTTTTGGCAAAACAGATGTATACTTCAAGTTAAACAAGATAGGTTTACAATCTCAAACTAGAATTTTAGAGGAACAGGGTAGCACAAGTTTGCTTTTCCATGAGTGTATGTACAAATGATTTGTTCAATGTCCTCCCGTGGAGCAAATTTGATTTTGTTATCCAGGATGATTATAGGACCTTGACTTCTCTTTGGACTCTTCATTCTTTCCTGATGGTTATTTCATAATATTTTGAAGATATGACTCATTTTTTATAAACCTTCCATACTCCTGATTTCTCATTGTTCATACCCCTTTTTGCAGCCACGGTGACATAGAGTAATAGAATATAATGAGTTGGAAGGGACCCATAAGGATCATCAAGTCAACATTAATAGGCTTTCTCATTAAGAAAAAGTCTAGAAGTCATGTCTGTTATGTGAATTCATTTAACATGGAATTGACCGTGGAATCACTAGCAATGTTAAGGATCATAGGAGGGCATTGAAAATATGATGATAATTAACCGGGAGAATGACTGCTTTCTTGCACTGGGCACTCTTTAGAGACATATTTATGTAGCACCTTTTTGAAAAATCCCAGAGTTGGCAGAAAGACTGATTCTATACACAGGAAATTACCACACTGTTCAGTGAGGTGACATAGCTCTTCGGTACTGTATACAGCACGTTCACTGCCAGAGGCGAAGAGTCCTGTGCACACTCACGTTGCAAAAGTACAAGTGAAACCAACACATAGTTGAAGGGTTACAGACAGCTCCCTCTTTGAAGGGAAGAGAACCACGGGAACCTGCACGAGTCTGCTGTGTAGAGTCGTCAGCTTTGTACATCACAAGAAGTACAAAGATGCTAATGGGGCTGACCTCAGAGTCACTGGAGCATGGGGGGAATTAAGTAACATCTGCTTTGTTTTTCCTTTCAGATTCATGAGACAATTGAATCTATAAATCAGTTAAAAATACAACGTGATTTCATGCTGAGCTTCTCCAAAGATCCCAAAGGATACATCCAAGACCTTCTTCGATCCCAAAGTAGGGATCTTAAGGTGAGCTAAGGTTGTAAGAATAATGAACAGTGGAACCAGAATGTAAGAATTTTATCTGAATATATATAGAGTGTATAGCTAAAACATCCAGGATAGAAGATTGGTGGAATAAGCAGAATACTGCAACACCAGAGCACACAGCATGTAGGAGAGACGGTGCGGGCTGTATTCTGCTTCCAGTTCAGCAGCGGTGCTTCATTGGGGTGGTAGGTGAATTTGTAGTTGGACAGTTAAGACTGAAATGCAGGGCTGTGTGGGTGTACTCTGTAAAATTAAAGCTATATAAAATGCAGCAGGAGCATCCTGTAATATAACAACACAGTCTGGATGTTTTGTTAGTTGATAATTTAATTTTAGTTAAGAAATTGCCAGATTAAATATCACAGAATCACAGAATGTTAGGAGTTGGAAGGGACCTAGTCCAACCCCACTGCCAGAGCAGGATCACCTAGATTAAGTCACATAATATATAAGATGATTTTGATCTTAGCTTTGAATGTAAAAAATTTCAGATTTCTTTCTTATATGTAATCTGAACCTACCCTCTTTCATCTTGAAACCATTGTCCCTTGTCCTATCACTACAGGCCTCAGTAAAATGTTTCTTTCAGTCTTTCTTATAAGCCACCTTTAATTCTGAAAGGCTGCAATAAGGTCTCCCAGAGCCTTCTCCAGTCTGAACAAGCCCAACTCTCTCAGCCTGTCTTCACAGCAGAGGTGCTGCAGCCTTCAGATCATCTTCTGAGCCCTACTCTGGACTTGCTCCAACAGCTCTGTGTCTTTCTTGCACTAGGTCTCATGAAAGCAGAGTAGGGGGCTAGAATCCCCTCCCTTGGCCTGCTTTTGATGCCCAGGATGTGGTTGCAAGCACACATCATATTTAATTCGTTTGGCCACCAATATCTCCAAATCCTTCTCTGTAGGGTTGCTCTCAATCCATTAATCCTCTGTCTGTACTGATACTGAGGATTGCCCTGACCCAGCTGATGACATCACTTGCTTTTCCCTTATCTAACCCTACTTCTCCTTTTTAAAAATGAGTGTGATGTTTCNGGAGCTGGGGCTGTTCAGCCTGGAGAAGCCTGAGAGGGGATCTCATCCATGTTTATCAATATCTGAAGGGTGGCAGACACAGGGAGATGCCAACCTCTTCTCAGTGGCCTGTGGGGACAGGACAAGGGGCAATGGCCACAAGTTGGACCACAGGAGGTTCCACACCGATGTGAGGAAGAACTTCTTCACTGTGAGGGTGAGGGAGCCCTGAGCCAGGCTGCCCAGGGGGTTGTGGAGTCTCCTTCTCTGGAGACATTCCAGACCCATCTGGACACCGACCCGTGTGACCTGCTTTGGGGACCCTGCTCTGGCAGGGGGTTGGACCTGATGATCTCTGGAGGTCCCTTCTAACCCCTACAGTTCTGTGGTTGTGTGAGTGCCATGACTTTTCAAACACAGTGGGAAGTGGCTTATTGACTACATCAGCCAGTTGTCTCAGGACACTAGGATGCATTTTGTCAGGTCTGATGGACCTGTGTATGTTCAGGTTCTTTAGATGGCTTCAAGACCGAACTTCTCCTACGGTGGGAGGGACTTCTTTCCCCCTTGAGGTTTTGGTGCTTGAGAGATCTGGGAAGAGAGATTACCATTGAAAACTGAGGCCAAAAAATGTCACTGAATAACTTAACCTTCTCCATAATGGTTGTCACCTGTTCTCCTGTCTTATTTATAAGGGGCTGGTTTGTATGTTTTCTTCAGTTTTCCTTTTCTGGCTAATATGCCGATAAAAGCCCTTCTTATTATTCTTTGCATCTCTTGCCATCCAGCTCCAGCTTTGCCTTAGCTTTCCTGAGCCCATCCCTACAAGTGCAGGCAGCCTCCCTATATTATTCCTAAGATACATGTCCCTGGTTCCACTGCCTGTGCTTTTTATTTTTTTATACTTTAATTTGATCAGGAGGTCCTTACTAAGTCATACCAATCTCCTGCCTTCCCTGCTCTGTTTCTTACACATGGGAATTTAGAAATCTCACTCTAAGAAAAATGTCCTTAAAGAGCTTCCAGCTCTGTTCAGCCCCTTTGCCCCTAAGGGCAGTTTTCCAGCTGGTCCCATCCACTAATTCCTCGAACAGTTTGTTGGCTTTTCAAATCTTGCTTTGTTGGTACTTGCGTAGAGACTGAAAAATCAGTTTAGGACTTTGGCTGGTTTGGAATTACTAGGATCTTCTGCTCTTTGCATTCCAATAGGTTGTTGTTCTTAATGCTTTCCCCACCAGAACATTGCTTGACATGAAGGTATGATGAGCTTTGAGGTAAAGGCCACACATTCAGTGTGATGTGAATACCATAACCATTTCAAGCTGTTACCCTTTGCTGAGGTTCTTTGAATACACAGGCTAATAAAATACACGGTGCTGGGAGCTTTTTCTGGGCACTGGAACTGAACTGCCCATGGTGTTAAATGTTGCTGGTGATCCTGACACTTAGCTGAGGCCACTACTGGTGTCCAGAATTATTCCTTGGCACAAGTGAGGAGCAGGGGTTAGGAGCTGTTCACAGCTCACATTTTACTTGCCACCGTTCATTTTGGTAGTAAGCACATACTCATTATCCATTTGCCTTGGGCTTAGAGAACAGTCCTGAACATTTTAAATGTAGCAATGTAGATACATTTTGACTCTAAGTAAATCTGCATGTTTCTCTAGGTGGTAGAAAAGCTGTAGTGAAAAATGTTTTTGTCACAGGTGATGACTGATGTAGTTGGAAACCCAGAGGAAGAACGCAGAGCTGAATTTTATCATGAGCCATGGTCTCAAGAGGCTGTGAGCAGATATTTCTACTGCAAGGTATAAAGGAGTCCTCCACACTGCTGGCTTATACATTAGTCTTCCTGCCACTGAACAGTTGAATCTGCTGAGCTGTACAGTTTCTCTTTTTCTTCCAGATCCAGCAGCGTCGTCAGGAACTGGAACAGTCTCTTGGAGTACGCAACACATAAATGCTGCTCTCAAGATCTCACTGGCATCATGACCACCAAACCAGTGGACTTTTCAGTGTTACTTAGCTCACTGTTACACATGGACCTGCTTCCTGGCTGGATGAGAAAGCACCATCAACACACCAGTCAGAACACCAGCTTTAGAGTGACCCTTGAAAATCTTGCCCGTGGGTGGTGCCTCAAACCATTCAAGGCCAGAGACAGCCCCGTACAGTGTCAGTGTTAAAGAGGATTAAAGGTTCATTCATCAGCACACATCATTAAGTTTTAGTGGAAAGTTCAGACACCACACAGCAAATCCTAATGGGCTATGCACAGAATCATGGGTGGCATTGATGGGGAGGTTGAGAAGGTTGTTAATAGGAGACTACAGATTTAGAGAAAGAGATGCAGTTCTTATCCTATCCTTTGTTACCTAAGAATCTCAGATAGTAACTTCTCTGGAATTAGACAAGATAGTCGTTATCATAGCTGTGGAATGCTTTATATTACTGAATAGAGTTTTTATTCCAGCTGGAGCAGTGCAAGAAGCCATTTCACCATGTGAAAGAACAAACGAGGATGATTTCATTCCTGGAATGAAAAGACCCTCTGGAAGAAAGAAGTACAGTCAGTACATCTCTTCAGCACACTCTTAATACTTCCACTTTCACTTGCCCTGCAGTGGAAGGTAGACACTGGTTGGGTATGATAGATGGGCTGTACTGAGAGGTAGAGAAATATCCCTGGGATAAAACTTTCTTAGGCATCTTTAGTATCAGTGGTAGTAGCAAAGCAGAGGTTGAAGCAAGAAATGAGGCATTTGGAGAAAATTGAAATAACCTTGGTGCTTTGCTGAAACCTGCCTTGAACAGACCAGTAGTCACATATGTAAAATACGAGATTTCTTAAATGTTTCTCTGTGTGCCAATAGGGATCAGCACTGTAAACAACTTCACTAACTGATAAGTTGGTGTAGAATCCAAGCAGCTTATCTTCTGATAACACAGCAGTTTTTACTTCCAGATGTTTGAACAGAGTCCCTGGACTGGTCTTACCTTCTGATCACAGGTGAACCGCCTCGTATTGTCACTTATTTACATCCCCTATACATGATAATGCCCTGGTTTTATAGGATGCTGTTGAGTTATAAAGCACTATCAGCCTTAAATAACATAGAGAACACATCCCTTGGAAAACATCTTCTTTGTAAATGTACAACAGATTCAGACTAAGAGAATTTACACCCTGTTTACTTGGAAGCAGGAATGTCTTTATTAAATCCTTCCCCCAACCCCCCATTTTTTGTAGACCAGTTTGTAACTAATGGCCTGATGTGATTTCTAGTCTAAAAAGCAGCATTGTACAGATGACATGGCATTCCAAATCCTCTTCTAGGTTACTCCTTTTCACCTCCTTTCTTTCACTTTCTTGGAAAGAGAATCAAATTCATATGTGGTAGAGAAGGGAGGCAGTGCTTCTGCATATGCATTTTGCTGTGGTATTGTCCTTGTCTCTTCTGCTATCTTTGCCAATTTCTTCCTTAGTTGTATTTAAAAGTTTCTTCTGTCCAGTCACAGAAGAGAGTCTTCTCTTCCCCCTCTCACTTTGTTTAATACCTCTGCTTTCACATGAATAGTGCCATAGATTTACTCTGTCCTCTGTGTTCAGAAATGTATTGGAAAAATTGCACCCAGTTGCAGTCATACGATGGCAGTACCATCACACAGAACCACTGGCATAAGAAAAATCTCATCTGTACCTCTTTGCCTGATGCCTTTTACCAGGAATGGCTTTGTTGAGAACTTTCTTGTCTTAAAACCTCTTTTTACAGTAAAACATGAAATCCTGCAGTCTTAAACTCAGGATAGTGAGGGGCTGTGAGGCTGCCAGACATTAAATGACTTGAAATCTTAGTTACTTTAGGACTCCACTAATTGAACTACAAGCAAGCATTATGAGGGAAAATGGTGGGGGTCACCTGCTACTGTGCTTCCATTATTTATTATGCTGCTGTGTCAGTTGTCTGCATGCTGTCCAGTGTATAGGACTCTTTTCTGTATGTGGTAAACAGAGCAGCTACATTTAGGGGATACATTTGGTCTCCAGGAATAAAGAAACGCAGAGCAGAATATGCAAGGATGTGAGAAGGGCAAGGGGCTGGATTAGATGCCTGCAGGATGTCTGCCAGGGAATATTTGTTTTGTTTTGTTTTATTTTATTTTTTGAGAACTTTCCCACTGAAGTGGCAAGTAGTTGCACAGAGAATTTTCAGTTGAGTGCTACAGCTGGCAGCATGATGGAGTCTCTGTTTCCAAGTCTCTTTCAGAGCAAATTAGCAAAACTAATGTGGTGTTGCTGACCAGCTTCACAACATCATCACTGGGAGGCGAATGTGTTAAGCACTGAAGTGTGTGCATGCTTGCACATATGTATGCACATGCAAGAGTCAGCCACTGTAGGTGGTGTGAAGATGGCAGTCCGAAATCTAAGTTCTTGTATCCAACTGTCCATATTCCTACTGTACATAGAACGACTGAGCACCAGCGGTGAGTCAGGATCAGCTATCAGGTGTCGCTCCCTTGGTTAAACTGGGGTTTGAGATTCTGATGTTTTTGCCTGTGTTCAGAAGCAATAAAGAGACACGGAGAGAAATTTTGTCCTCTCTTCCAGGAGTGCAGCCAGAAGCCTGCTTGTTTGCAAAAAAGAGAAATTATATTTGAAGCGAAATAATGGAGCAACACTGGGAGGAACCGAACCAAATGCTGCTTGGGCATTAGAAAATGAAAGGCAGTGGTACTGAACAGGCATCTAACTGTGGCATAATGCAAATTATAAATTCATTTTAAGTTCAGGATGGTTGTCTGCATGAAAATCTCCGCATACTGAAAAAAAAAAACCAAACCCCACACTTTCAGTGCATAAAAGTAGTTAAAGTTGATAATATAGATTGTTAGATTTAGCATCAAACTAGGAAAGGGTTAAAACTATGCTGGAGTACCAACAGAAGGGAAATGTAGCTGAAGTGACACAACAGGTTTGAAACACTCTTTATCCTTCGTGCTGTTGGCCACGAATCAGGATGTGTCTCACAGAAATTAAAGGAAAATCACGTTTTTATATGGAATAGAGAGAAGAATACGGCAGTGGAAAACTAAATAAAAGGTGGAGTGGAGTGCTACCAAAATGCCAGCAAGACATAGCACAGGATAACAGGCTGACTACTCCTGGAAGCAGCACGGTCCACGAGAGTCAGTGTATTTTGTACATGTATGTACACATGTAGAGAGCACATAGGAGACAGCCAGTCTCCACTGCCACGTAGACTGGGAATTGAGTGTGCAGGCAGAACCATATGTGCTGCAAACAACTTTGAGACCTGTGGTTAAAACATTTTCCACTGTGCTCAGCAGGGATTCGGTGGTTCAGAGTAGCAGGGCTGGTGGTTGTATTGCTGATGTTGTTCCAGCTGGCAGGTTTTTTTATACCACATTGTTTACGCTTTATCCTGTGGAAGCAGAGTGAAAACATTGGTGCATAGTTCACTAGTGGTGTATATCCTAGGGCTCCTAATAGTACTAGCCAGGTATTGGGGAATTTTTGGCCTGGTTTTGTACTGAGAACCCTTTTATGGCAGTGCACATAGATGAGGGTTAAAGAAAGCCTTTTGTTTCCTGAAGAAAGGACTCCTTTCTGTAACTGCTCTGTTGTTTAATAGGATGTATCTGTTCTGCCATGTCCTGTATGATAAACACCTTTTCCAATCTCACTGAAGAAAGGTTCTCCATTTAAAAGAAAAAAAATAAAAAAACAACAAACTACTATGGGTTTGTGGGAGTGAGTAAATAGGTATGTAAAGGGGGTGGGGGGAAGAGAGTCAGCCAGTCCAGTCCCTCTATGTAGATGCCATACCTTCACTGTATGATGCCGAGTGATTCGTAGAAAAGCTTTTAACAATAAATACTTTGTTTCTTTGTATCTTGTGCACTGACCTTCTGTGTCTTAACAAAGACCAAAGACAGGTACAGTTGGGTTCTTTCTGCTCCTGATCCTATGCTCCAGATCTCAGATTTGTGTCCCCTTGTATGCACACACAGAGGCTTTGTCGGGAGGCTCCGTACAATCCCTAATGGAGAAGGAAAACGAGCAGCAAGCAACAGCAGTTGCCCTGTGGTAACACTCCCGTGCGTGTCATCCCTCTCCTTCAGGGTTCTGGGAGGTGGAGTGCAGGTCTTGTATTGCCTTGCTTTCCGTCTGTGTCGCTCCTGTTCCCCTGCTCTGAGGGGTTCCAGCTGCGGACTGGAGCCCGAGGAGGGAGAGGTCACCGAACTGTGGCTGCACGGAGGAAGGTGGATGCAGCCCGTGGATGGGACCCCACCAGCGTGGGGTCCCATCCACGGGCTGCAGGTGCTGCCAGGGCCTTGCTCCAATGGAGGTCACAGATTTTTCCCTATTCCTCCCCCTGCTCCATGGTGGCTCCTGCCTGGCCCAGGTGCCTCTCCATGGGCTACAAGTGGGGTCTCTTTGTCCTTTATGGGCTGTGGGGGGACACCCATGTCACCATGGTCTTCTCCACAGCCCACAGGGAATCTTCTCTCATCACCTCCTGCTCCCCCCTTCACTGCCCTTGGGGTCTGCAGAGTTTCTGACATCTCACTCCTTTCTCTGGTGGCAAAATGTGTCTGTTTAGGTTTTCTTATCTCTAAAATGTGATTCATAGAGGCGCTGTGGTTGGCACTATTTTGGCCCAGACAGCCTCTGTCGGCAACAGGGTTTGGAAGTTTGGCCTTGGGAGCACAGCTGGGATTTACTGTGTTGGGCCCTTAAGAAACTTCCTAGCCACTTATTAAGCCATGTTGCAAACCCACCACAGTCAGAGCAAGAGCTGTGGTGAGCTGTGGGCTTTCAGGGTCCTGTTGCCCCTCTTCTGTGCCCTAGTCTCTTCCTGCCTCTCTCCCACCCACTCTCATGCCCACATTACTGTGATTTTGCTTCCCTTAGCTGCTATATCTCCTGTATGGCTCCCTCTTCCTCTCTCCCTTTCCCTCCTGTTCCATGGCACCCTTTTCCCGCTCCCTCTTTTATTTTAGTCTCCCTCTCTGTCCTGCATGCCATCACCGCTTTCTTCTCTTTGTCCTGATCTACATCTCACTCTTCCTGCCCACTCCTGGGGACTTCTCTGGCCTGATCCCTGGGGTGCTCTTCCTCTCTGCACCTGTATGTGCCACTTCATGTCCCTGCCATTCCTTGTCCCTCGGGCCTGCTACTTTACCTTTTTTTTTTTCTTCTCCTTTCTCCATCTCTCTCTGTCTGTAATGTTTCTTTCTCCATCACCAACCTGATCCCTGTCCATTTTCTATTTTCACAGTCCTCTCTACTCCCCCTTTTTTGTCTGTGTATCTCCATACACGTAGAGACACACATACACAGGGGACAGAGAGCTGGGCATGTTCCCCTGCCCAGCTCTCTGTCCCCTCTGTCCTGCTCCTTGACCCTGTCTGTCCTCCAGTTCTGGACCCCTCACTTCAAGAAGGACATACAACTCCTTGAAAGAGTCCAGCGCAGGGACACCAAGATGATTAAGGGAGTGGAACACCTTCCTGCTGAGGACAGGCTGAGGGAGCTGGAGCTCTGGAGCTTGGAGGAGACT
>VXBZ01006514.1:6708-153005 GCA_013399135.1 Heliornis fulica
GAATCCACTTTCTACAACTTTCTCCTTTTTATTTTCTGGAAAATGAGCATATAAATATCTTTTACTATCCCTTACTCCAGTAAATTAGAATTACCCAGGCTTTCTCCCTACTCTTTTCTCTTTATTTTTAAGTAAATGCAGCTTTATAAGGCATCTCAGTGGATTCCTCGCATACTGTTGTCAGAAATAAAAGCAGTGACCTGCTGGGAATTTAGCTGCTCTCAGACCTTCCAGCCCTCCTCTGCTGTTAGCTGATGCCGTGTGTTTTCAGCACAGCAGCCCTGAATGCCAAGCGTGGAGACTCACTAGCATTTATTTACAAAAAAAAAAAAAGGCAAACATGGAGGTTTTCTCAACCAGAAAATGCTGCAGCTGCTCCCAGCACTGGGGTAATGTCTAACACCAGCAGCGACTCTGAATCCCACTGCACTCCTGGCAGCCCTGCCCTGACCTTGCAGCGATAAGCACACCAAGCAGCCCAGCCATGACACCAATTACAGTTGCCAAATTGGTAGGAAAAGACTTTGAGAAGCGAGCAGAAGTGGGCTTGCTCGGGGCCTGCATCCACTGCGGCACCAGTGTGTGGCACGTTAAAAGGCCCCTCTCCTCTTGCGACACGCAGTCTGAACCGTCCTGACTTGTCCCCAGGTCAAAAGCATTTATAACCTCACCTCTCCTTCAGCAGCTGTCACTGCTGACTCCAAATTCATATTGTCTGTGTCCTATGAGCCTGCAGAATCTAATGCTTCATTCAGTGATACCTCCTGTAGTGAACTTTTTTTCGGCAATGCTGTTTCAGGGTACCAAGAGGTACTTGTGAATTTTGTTTTGAATTTGTCAAATGATTTCAAGAAGATGGCAAAAGGAATGAAAGAAGGAAAAAGATGTGGGGAGGGGAGGTGGAGTGGGTAAAAAATTGTTAGATATGTGCAGAATGCGGTGAATTCAGACTCAAAACCTCTTTTCAGCTGATGAGGTCTGAATCCCAAGGCCAGCTCCAACAAGACTGCCATCACCATCACAACGTGCGTGGTCTCAGGCACTGAGTCAAGAATGGAAAAAGTAAGCTATACTCCCCAAATGAGTGTCTTATTACCAGGCTTTATGATCTCTTTCTTTATTGGTCACAGCTTTTGAATGAGGTAACATAGCTTTGAAAACTAGACTTAAAGAGTAAGAGGAAGTTGGTAAAAATAAAACTTATGCAAACATGTTCTCCTGACTATATCAGTATCTTGCAGCCCTGCATGAAGCCTTAATATTTTGATTCCTTCACTGCTCAACTCCAATGCTGTCCAACTCAGTCATCAGAAAATATGCTGGGCCATGAGTCTCTGCAAACTGAATGCATTTCCTACTGCAGACCTCATCACTTTGCAAAGTAGTTCTGTGAGCTCACCTTGGACAACTGTACCGAGTTTGATGTAACTTGTTTTCTTTAACTTTACACTGTATCAAGCAAAGACAGCAAGGTAAGCATCATGACCTCAAAGGCTTTCCAGTCTTTCTAATCTACAGAAACAACTCAAGAGGTCCTTAGAATGGAGAGTGCTAGAATGAGGGAGCACTTCTTCCAGACACAGAGCAACAGCACAGATTATTGCACACATCTGAGACACCCGACCGTACGGGGTTATTGCTTTCGTCTGTTTTGTCAGCAAGTCATTCCCAAGGTGACAAGCCCAACAACTCATTTCAAAAGGCGATGTAGTCAGGGAAGAAGAAGAAAGGGTTGAAAATCAGAATCCAGTAAGAGTTTTTAAGAAGCCACAGGAGCAAATATAATGCTGCCTAGATTTTGCTTAACACATTTCCCACTTTACAGAGCAGGGTTTTATGTGTTTTCCTTGTCTGTTTCAAAACACATTTAGCAGTGTCACAGAGTTCAGCTTGGTAAAAGTGGTTTTACTGGTGGGGAAAATGGAGCATGGAGAGGATATAACAGCATGCCCAGTTTATCAGGTATCACCGGTGACAAAGCTAAGAACATAACCAATGTACCCTGCATTCCTGTCCAGTGTCCTGGTTGTGCTACTTAAATTGATGTCAGTAGAAGTGGTATGAAGCAACCAAAAAGGTGAGCTTTATGACCTTTGCAATAATCTAAAAGCTGGGCCCTCACAGGTTCATTGCTTCAGTGTCAGCGACAGTCTTAGCTGACTTAGTTACCACTGTAGCACAGTCGGGCTGCTGATGGGAGTCAACGCTGCTAGCAAAACCAACACAATGTGGCTGAGTAAAAATTAGTAAAACAGTAGCGAAAATGTGGTATTTTTTTGTTTGTTTTGAGTCTATAAAGGGAACCGATTTATGGGCCCTATAGTTATGTTGATATGTTCATTCAGATAATACTTGAGTTATAATACTATAAATACAGCTATAGACACAAGCAGAAGTGTTTTCTTCAAATGTTTCTGTATATCTGTGGGTGCCCCAAAAATCTGGGCATCCTTAGATTTAAGCCCTCCATACATCCACAAGAGGTACTGGCTGCAGTCTCACCCTCATAGCATTAACTCAAGATGTAAAACCCAATTCAGCAGCATAGTAAATATGTGGAAGGTCACTACACTCAGCCCTGTGCTCCGAGGGGCAGTCTGAAACCAGGAGACTTGATTAAAGTCCATTTAGCAATATCCACACCACACTGCAATCACAAACCAGGTACCCTACTACACACTCCTACTTGTGCCATAAACTGCACACATATCTTCTCTAACATGAGGCAAACTAATCTAGTTTATGTAATGACCCAAAGGATTAAAATACTTGCATAGTAAAAAAATTTACACTAGAATTTGCACATGTTTCAATGGACAAGATATATGGCACAGTAAGCAAACCCTCTCCCAGGATGTGTTGCTGCAGTTAACTTTCTTCTTAAGTGCTGTGCTCCGAAGGGCACTAAATAATCTCTTTTCTGACAGTGGAGCACGCTAACTAGCAAAATAACAGAGGAATGGTGCTGAAAAGCTGAGTGATTTAGATAGTGATTCAGTCTGACGAGAACTGTAATGAAATAATTTTCACTCCTGGTTGCCTTCTGTGACTGTTTGAGACTGAAATTTCAAAAGGTTAAAAGCTTGCACTTGGCATCAGATCCTCATATCAGACCAAGTCCCCAGCCTGTGTGCTCACTAGGTGATAAAGAAACAAAGAATTGGTCTCCCTAGCAGACCAAACTGCATAGGAGCTCCACAGCCGGTGGGTGGCTATAGCAGCACTGTCCTGCAGCAAGAGCTCATGGTGATCCTCACCTCAGTTGCTCTTCAACTCAGGACTGTAGGTTGCTCATCAGCCATCTTCCTAACACGCTAAGAGCCTCTCCTACCATTACTCCATTAAGCCTTTGAATAAGAGAAATAGATTCAACTTTTCCTCTATCTTTTAGCATTTTGCCCATGCTACAATAGGGCAGGTGGGTTTTTGTTTGGTTTGTTGGGGTTTTTCTTCCTGCAGAGTTTCCTCTAAGGCCTCTGAAAACTAATCCACCTGAAAACTAGCTTTTGTATTCCTTTTCTAATAGCATTTTATACAGAAGATTTGTGAACCGGAAAATTATACATTTGTGTTTGCTTATCATCATATCAATAGGAAGCTAATTTTGTTGTCTTCTCTATAAGGTAATTTGATGAATAACTAGCTTTGACTTGTCTTCCTTATTTCTATTTTTTGTATTAAAATTTTATGAAACGAAGAGCAATAAGTTTGTATTTGCTTATCTCATTAATGCACATATTGAATCCTGCAGGCATTTTGCCCACTTATACTAAATTAAAACCACTGTTTTTTTCACAATGTAAGTGACTGATCGTGCAGCTCTACTTTAGTTCAAGTTTATATTAAAATTCTTATGGTGAACATTAAATTCCTGTCTGCTAGAACACATTTCTTTTTCAGAAAACTTGGAAACTTGTATTTCGGAAATCTTCCGATTGTGCACTGGCAATTTAGAGAACATGCCACTTGTACCAAGGTGATTTCTTGATTACCGTTTTCAAAGTACTGAAAAAAGTATTGCAGATATTCCTTTGTGTGAATTCCCAGTTCATGCTCTTGCAGAATAAAGGAAGTCAGATTTTTCAGGCTGCACAGTTCTGCAATACAGAGATTCAGGCAGGCTGGTATCACCATTAAGGAAGCAGCTAAGTGTGTGCATAAATTCTACAGTTCCCAATGGGAATTCATACCATTTAAGCCTGTCCTATAACCAGATCTTCATTTCACAGGCTTTTTCCCTATATCTGTCGAATTTCTATAAACCTAAGGCTAATTTTTTTCCCCAATTATTTCTCTCTTGCAAGCAGGCAAACTTGTCTATGGTCTCTATTCATATACCCCAACCTCATGCTGTGGAATCTTTCTTCATTTTATTTTGCTCTCTGATAGGGGGAAGTGCACCTACCAATGAAAAAGCGGATACAGAAAATCCAGATTTATAAAGGTCTTATAAACAAAGCTTTTACTAGTAACTAATTAAAAACAAAGTGCAAAGGTTTTTACTGCACTGAGAGTATAATCTGTTCAAGGTGGGTTTTGATCATTAAATTGTAACATACATGAACAAGCTCTGGAAGTCCACTAGGTAGGAGACAACTTGAACCTGAGTGGCAGAATGTAATTAATCACTATCCAAATGGTCTCCGAGAACATTTTGGCTCTGCGTTGGGACCCTGAGTGAGCACAACAGACATGTTTAGTTATTCTCCTGTAGTAAACTTGAAGATTCAAACACCCCAAATAAGCATTTCAATTTTTCTATCTCACCACCCAAATCTATTTTAATTAACTAAATTAATCAATTAGCCCAAATTACAGTCTGTCTTGCCCATGAGGATAAAAAGTGATGTCCCATCTTTATCTCAACTCACAAGCTTTATCCCTCCTGTCCTGTTAAGGATGGGAAGAGATGCACCACAGCAGCTTGGTGGGGGTCCAGCAGCTGGCCAAGGACATCACAACATAACTTGTCAGAGCCAAAGAACTCCCCAAAGGGAGGCTGTCTCCTTTCCCTCCAGAGGATGACACCCTGCTCCAGCCTTCTCAAAAGAACATAGCACAAGCAGTAAAAAGTCCTCCACATCAGTCCAAAAAATAAGCTTGCAGCAGCAGCAATTCTTGTAGTTAAGAATCAGGAACTGGGAGAAATGCCACAATTATCAAGATCACACAGCTACAACTAGTTTCATGGAAAAGGGCAGTTCTACACACTGAAAATTTCAAAACTCCCTATCCAATCCATAGGGAAACATGGATTATTTTTTAATATTCAAAGGTAAACAATAATAGCCAAATTCTGCAACCTTTCAGTAGTTAAAGAGTACATGGGGACTATGTTTTTAGCATGGCTTGATACAATAGGATAAGGGATAATAGTTTTATGTAACTATCTACTAAAGACAGTAGATCAAGACCAGATATAAAGAAGACTTTTTTTTTTTTTTTTTGGTAATGAGGGTAGTAAGGCACTGGAACAGGTTGCTCAGAGAGGTAGTAGATGCTTTGTCCCTGGAAGCTTTCAAGGTCAGGTTGTACAGGGTTCTAAGCAAGACAATCTAGTTGAAGATGCCCCTGCTTACTGCAGGGGAGGTTGAATGAAATAACCTTTAAAGGTTACTTCCAACCCAAACCACTCTATGATTCTATAAAATGTAGGGTTGCTGTGAAGAATATCACTCATGGAAATGTTGCCACAAAAGATATGTGTGGAAATGACATACTATGAATTTCAAATGGGGGCTTGCTGTGCCAAAACGACTATATAGCACAGAGACAGGGGCTGAAGGAAAAAATGGATAAAATTATCCAATACCTGAGAGGAAAAATAAACGCAGAAGCCAAGCCCTTAATCACTTATTTCTAAGCTGTGTCAAAAATCATGACATCAAATAGGCTAGGCATTCTGCAATATTATTTTATTCTAAACCTTTAGGATATCCCAGTCACCACAGAGCTATGAGACAATGCCAGTTGGGTGCCTTGTTTCCTTAAGGTTTCTTGAAAAACACCAGGAAAAACATGCAGATAGTTCTTATGAGTCAGAAAGGAAAATAGTAATCTTGCAAAGAGGTTAAGCTGCTGTGGTAAATTCTGCCTCACTGCTGGGAGTGTGGGACTTCTCAAGAACCATGTGTTCCAAAGCCAAGGACGGTCCTTGCAGTGAGTCAAGCAAAGGAGGTTGCAAGAAGGTCTGCACATAATGTGTGGAAGCAGGGTCTGTACTTCCCAGTACAAGACAGACATGGACATATTGGAGTGAGTCCAGCACAGGGCCATAAAGATGATGAAGGGGCTGGAGCATCTCTCACACAAAGAAGGGCTGAAAGAGCATGGACTGTTCATCCTGGAGAAGGCTCTGGTGGGATCCTATCAATGTATACAAATACCTCATGGGGGAATAAATGAGACAAAGCCAGATTCTTCTCAGTGATATCCAGTGACAGTGAAAGGTCACTAGCTGACTACTTTGAGCAGGGTGGGGTGGACTAGATGATCTCCAGAGGTGTTTTGCTATGTCAGTCGCCCCCTGTTTCCATGATACCATTGCCAGAACACTATGCATTTATCTGAGATATGCAGAATGTATAGAGTTTTACTCATTATAAGCCATGTTACCTCTTTCACAAGGGCGGTAATAACTGAAATCAAAGATCGCCAGCTGAGAAGAGCACAAGGGCACTGTATTAGCCTTCACCGTTATAAAATGGAGACAACAAGTCTGCTCAGACTTCAGTTTAAATTGCTCCAAAAGAGCATTATCAAAACAAAACCAGACTCCTCAACTGACAATTCTTTTGACTTGTCCTGTTCTCATGATCTTTCCAGAAATTAAGAGCCTTCATTTTAACCTTGACTGCACAAGAGAATTGCTCTCTTTGAAGCTGAACGGTTGGAAGTACAAACAGCCCACAGCATCCATTCCTGCCTTACCAAATTGTTTGCAGTTTTGTTCCATGTCTGCACTAGCTTTGCTCTGAGCCACAGCGACCCACATGGACATGGGAGACTGTATGTACCTAGGGACAAAACATTCTCACAGGCCCAGAAAGATCAACAGTCCCCCTCAAAGACAGCTGAATGAATAGCAGCAATTTTTTTTGGTAATCATATTACTTCAATTCATACTGACTGCATTACTCAACCTACTGAAACTCTATCCATTCTAACTCCTACACGTTTCTTAACTCTTTTAATGTGTGAAACAGAGAAACCTTCAGGAAGCTTCAAACTGGATTAATACATCAAATAATGGTGAAACTTTTAATCCATCAGCTATCAGATTTCCAGATGTGAACCTAAAATAACACCAGACAAAGGAAGTTTGTTGCTTCAGTGATTTGCCAGGTAGGAGCCCTTCCCCAGATTCTTCTAACGATGTTTGAACTAATAGCATAGACCCATGATGGTAGCAAAACCTCTTGGGTACATAATAAGCATCAACTCAGTCTCATCAAGAAATGTGAAGTTGACAGAGCCCGACAAGACTGAGAGATCACATTAAAGAGAGCAGACTTTTGGGAAAGGTACAAATAGCTCAATCAAACCTTGATCACATGCATTGGTGACTGCCCATCTCACTGTAAACAAAATTCAGTCTTCCCTACTGTCCAAATTAACAAGCCAGCCTCCAGCAATAAAAAAAAAAGAAAAAAGAAACAGAAAAAGCTGTGCATGTATGTGTGTGGGTGTGTTTATATAGGACACATGAAAGAACAAGAGAAAGATTAAATGACACAGGTGATAGCAGTCAGCTCAGTGAAGTACAGGCAGATATAGATGTGTAGCTCCTGATGCTACAATAACAAACTGGTACGTAAGATTTACAGCAACTCTTTCAGGCAGAACACTAAAGCTAGTGCACCGGCCTCCCAGCTCCTATGGATCCTTCTTAATTTATTTAAAATAACCAAATTATGTTAAAAATACAAATATTTAAAGCATCTTTACCCATACACAAGCAACTTGCAATAAAATATAATATAAAATATTGAGTAGTTGGTTTTGGTTTTTTTTTTCCTTTCAGCCATCAGACATGCATTTCTGCAGTTTCAGGTCAGTAGGGAACAACATACATTTTCACATTGTCTTATTAATCTGGCTACTTTTTCTGGTTTGGAATGATCCACTGTAAATCTAGTATCAGAAATTATTATATATTTGGGACAAAGTGATAACACTGCTAGCTGTTATTAGAAACTTTCTGTAGGGTCTTTGTAACCATACTGACTGCTCAACCCAACTAAGATAATTGTACATAAGTAAATGTTTCAGTAGTATTGTATTTAATATAGTTATTTACAGTTAAGTATGGGTGTTTAGATCAATAAATAAAACACTAACAAATACGAAGTAAGATATCTTGGTGCTTTATAAAATTTCACCAGCGCTGTAAAGCAGTCTTTAAATTATTTAGCTGAGTATATGTTATTCCTGTACTTGGACATATTTTGGCACTGCTGGGAAACACCTGCCTACCTTAGCAGTGCTCCCATATGCTGAGTGCTTGCTAATCCAGCAGCCTTTGGGACTAGCACTGGAAGACACACCACAGGTCTGAAATACTTTGTTTCAGCCTCTGCATCTCCCCAGCCACTTTGAGAATCTCATCCACAGACCTGAATTCATGATTTCACATTGTAAGATATCAAAGCTTCCAAACAGATATTTAACTAAGACAAAAGGTTTACACAGATTTAATAAGGTATTTAAACATATGAGTGCTTGAATATTTTGCCATGTCCTTCTTTGCTGACAAGGGCTTCAAAGAAAACAAAACCCACAACTGTCCAAATGTCAAGGACCTCAGCATATTTAGGAGGAGGAAAAGCTGCTCTTCCACAGAGGACTAATAATAATCGTACTTCTCTGCTCATTTCAATCAAAAAACTGATCCTGACAGTGCCAGTTCCCCAGGATTCTGTCTCTCTAGTCAACCTACGTCATGCAAAGAGTGTAACCGTGGAGTAGAAATTTATGCTTCAGTGACAAGATGTTTGAACAGTTAAAGAATTTTAAAATGCCTCAGTTCTTTTAAAAACCTGCATCCTGCTCTCCATCTGACTTGGCAGGACCTCTGCAGCCTGGTGCAGAGAGCCCTCACCACCATGTGTTAGATTTTTCCAGGGAACTAAGGGAAGATGCTATTTCAGGTCCTTTTGCAGATTAGGATGCTTTTCTTGTTCACTGTGCATTCATGCTCAATAAAGTGGGTCTCCTAACTGACTCCATAACTGTTTTAAACCCATTAATACCCAAGCCATTTCACTAAAACTGCCTCCCCCTACAAGAAATCCACACACACTGCAGCAGGAGTGAAAGGTGGTTTGCTCCCTGTCATACAGGCCGATGTTTATGGAGATTTCCAACCTCTGGAAAAATTCAGCTACCACAAATGCATATAATGTCTGTTTAGAAACTCCATAAGACATAAGGCAATGGAAAAATTGCTTCAAATGGAAATCTGAAGGACTCTGTTGGTAAAATTTAAGTTTCATACTGAGTTTATGTGGCACGAATTCAGATCAAAAGTCTTGGACAAGATGACACGGTAGATGTAGCATTCTATATTAACTTTTTATTTTACTTTAATCATCACTTAGCGTTCAAGTTCCTGCATACTTTTCAGTCAGACTTCAATAATAACCTAAGCAGCTTCTGACCTTGTAGAAGCCAAATCAGATGAATGTAGTCTCACAGAGCTTCCATAACTTCCTTTATACAATGTGCTTTTCAGCTCTAGAGACCATTATTTAAATTTAGGGTTTTAGTCACTCCCTTCCATCTTTGGTCAGAAATGAGATTTCACAAGCAAGACACCTGAAAATGACACCTGTGTCCTGAAAAATACCCATGGAGTCTAAGCAGACCTTTCTGCAAAGCTCCAGTTTATAAGATTTTCCAGCTAATGCCCAAGCTCTCTGTGACCACTACATGCAAGACAGAGACATTTTAGAAGGACTACTAAACAAATCATTTTTATTTTGTGGCAACACAAGTGATACTGCTTTAAGATAGGCAGACATATAGAAGCTATTCCCTTTTTAAGTTTCATTGCATGACTGTTATGGATTCCTGAGAAAGAGAATTTTCTTGCCTAGGAAATAGCTAGCTCTTTGTGAAAGCCTTGTCTGAATGGATGATTTTTGAGGCTTGACGGTCTGCTGATTCCATGCAACATTAAGTCTCAGTGGAGTCTATAGCATGGCACAGGACAGCTCTGCAATCAAAATTACCTTTACAAAGCAAAAATGGAGATAACAAATTGATACAGCTTTGTCTCCTAATCTGTCATAGGTTTAAAAGTAAAAATGGATTCTATTTTGCTTTACTGTCACCACTTCAGGTACAGAATAACACCACTGATAGGAATATGCTATATTTAATGAGCCTTACTCTCTCTCCTGTGCAGCAGTAAGCTCTCATGCTATTGCCTATGCATGCAGCCTCCAGAGCACTGACACGGGCCTCCAAGATATGCTACCAGACAAAAAACTCCAAGCAATGATACCTCCACATAAAGCCTCCTTCCTGAGAGATTGCCTTTTGAATCACCACTTGAATTAATACCTACCTCTTTTACCCAGCAAAAGCCCCAATAAACAGAGATGCCAAGTCCTTGCAGGTCTCACTGGAACTGAGGTGGCTTAGGACATGAGGGGAGGAAAAATTAATCTCCCAAAGCTCCTGTTACCAAAGGCTCCTGCACACTTCCTACTGCAATGGGAAAATGCCTAACTCATCCGTTCGACTAACATTTCATTTCATCTGCTGAGCAACTCTTCACATTTAGAAACAGGTCTTCTAAGAATTTAAGATCACCCAGGCCAGACATGTCAGTAGAAGTCCAGAGCACTGTCACGTACTGGTGTCAGAGTAGCAGTTTCTCTGCTGGTTCCTATGGGTTCAAAGCAGAGCAAGCTCTTGTGCCCTCAGCAGCTCTTCTCAGTGCTGATGGTGGGCTGGACATAGACACCAATACAGTGTGTCCTCTGAAAGAACCCTGACATGGCAGCTTGGTTGACATTCTTTCAGAAGTCACCACCAGCTGCTGAACATCTCTCACGTTTCCAGAGAATAACTGCAAACAAAACCTTTCCTTTTGCAGAACTGTATTATGATGGTGTTTCCCACAGCTCTGCTGAGCAGCCACAGTTGTTTGAAGTACCTTGTAAGCTATCCTATAAGCTATCTCTTTGTCTTCTAAGATAGAGAAAATTATTATTACAACAATACCTCTGAAAATCTTCCTGTAATGTGGTAACTTTTGAAGGATGTTGCTTTATAGCAGTATTCCCCTTATACAACGTCCTAAGTAGAAGACATACAAATCTTCTCCTCTGTATTTCAGGCTTTCTTTTCTTTGGAGAAGATAAAAGCCACTCTCCAATATCCCAATTATACAGCAGCCGAAATATGGACTTGAAATCTACAGACCTCATTGTACTCAGGTATGAATTCCCACACCATATTGTGCTCTTACTGCCTTTATGCAGGTCAAGTCAGAAAGACCAATAGTATTTTAGATGATCCAGACACCTTGGGTACAATTTCTGAACAGGCA
The DNA here is from genome assembly GCA_013399135.1 of Heliornis fulica. Classification (NCBI taxonomy): domain Eukaryota; kingdom Metazoa; phylum Chordata; class Aves; order Gruiformes; family Heliornithidae; genus Heliornis; species Heliornis fulica. Next base: position 18,269 of record VXBZ01006514.1, read on the forward strand.
TAGGAAGTCCAGTATGTCAAACTGTGTATGTTACACACTGGCAGAGGAGAAACTCCAGGGTGCCTACTTGGTGAGTACATCTGCTCCATAGGCACAGTTTAGGCCAGTCTGTACTCTGAGTGCACATAGTGCATCAGTGGATGTGTAGAACAAGCCAAGTGGTGGCCTGGAGTAAACCTTGAGAAGCTACAGCACAAAATGAATCACAGATTGCTCAAGCTTAAAGGCAACAAGAAAAAGCTCTAGATAAGGAGAATAATAAAAACTGAGACAGTGAATACTTCAACCTCCTCTGTGTCTGTCATTATCTTCTATAATTTTTTTTTTGCAGAAAATGTTTGAAATGTTTAACACAATTAGCTTCAGCAAGAGGAGAGAAGCAAAGGCACACACAAGGATAGAGAAGGGTATTTAAATAATTTGGATGAATTGAAACCAGCAGGGCCTGATCAAACTCACCCTGGAGTGTTCAAGGACTAGCTAGAGCAATCTCCAAACCATTAGTGATTATCTTCAAGAACTCATGGAGAATGGTGAGTTCCCAGAGGCGTAAGGAAAGACAAATAAGCAAACAGCTTTTAAAAGTGGAAAAGAACAATCTGGGGATTTGTAGACAAGGTAGTATTGCATTGATACTTGGAAAGATTCTGAAACAAATTATGAATAATCAGTTTTTAATCCCCTTAAGCACAATAAGTTGAAAAGAAACAGACAACTATGATTTGTCAAGAGCATATCACATCAGACCATACTCATTAACTTCTCTGACAGGGTAACTGGCTTTGCAGAGAGTGGAGATGCCGCCGATGTGATGGATTTTGACTTTTGTAAGGCTTTTGAGACAGTGTATCACAGCATTCTCATGTGAAGGAGGAAAATGGTAATTAGATTAGTCTGAGGTGGGTGCTTTATCCTCTGTACTGATAATTATCAACATTTGCTATCACTTTGGGAGGGTACTTCAGTAGAGGTCTAGCCGAGGCCTGATTCTATTTGGTCATCTCACTGAAGACTTTCATGATGAAACAGAATGCAGCTACAAAATTCAAGGACAAGCAGCAGCTTGTTGAAAGTAATCTGGATTAAAAGTTTACAGTCAGTAATAGTCCAAATCAAATGGAGAAATGGTTTGAAATCAATAGGATGAAATTCAATGCAGGCTGCAAAGTGGATGCAGGAAGGAAGAAAGAATGCACAAACACAAAATGTGCAATAACTGGCAAAGATTGTAACAAACTCTGGGCTAAGTGAGAGTAAACAATGTGCTCCAGAAATGGCAAGTGTCTTTCTGAGATGTACTAACAGGAGTATTGCAAGTACAACAAGGTCAGTCGTTACTCTACTCGACTTGTCTCAGTACAGGCACAGCTTTACTGAAGTACTTTGTCCCATTCTCCTACACACTTTAGGAAAGATGTAAACAAACTGGAAAGATCCCATGGGAGAGCAAAATAATATGAGATTTATAAACATGACTTGTCAAGGTGAATGGAATTGATAGAGAAGACTAAGAACCTGTTTAATTTCCAGCACTATAAAACATCATAATAAACTTGATGGTATTCTATTGGTCTCTGCATTTACATATTAAGCATAAATTTTTAGAAAATAAAAAAAGCCAAGGTAGGACTTTGTAATTATGATGCAAAGTAAGTATTAGAGCAGGTTATAGGTAGGGAGGTCATAGAATATCTGCCACAGTAAAATTTTAGATGTGGACTGAAGAAACATGCCAGTGAACATTTAAACAGAGAATAGACTACAAATTTCACCTTCCATTTCTAGATGGCTGAACCACAAATTCCCATGAAAATTGTACTTGGCGTGGGCAAGGACTCCACGTAACACTTGGGTTACCCCCCATCTCCAAAATACAGACATCTTGTTTTCTACAACTAGAAATCTGTAAGATGTCCACCAAAGTCAGTAGAGAAAATGAGAGTAAAAGATCTTGTGGAGCATATATCCTATTCCTATTAAGAACGGGGCCAACAAATTGCCTTCCTCCAAAATTATATAAACTTTTAGTTAGCTTAATTTTTCCATTTATTAGAAGACAGACTTTGCTTCTTCCTATAAATTCTGTCACACCTATGTCCTTTGACTAATCCTACCACTAGTACTGAGTCTGAGTTGTTAAGACATGACCTAACACTATGATCTCCACAATTTCAAATATCTAATTGATGCAAAAAGACAATTACTCCATATGCATAACTGCACTGCTGCATTTTGGGGAAAAATATGCTGATGTAACCCTTCTTTTTAGTTGCATCCTTGTCATTAAGCACCACACCTGCTACTGAAATTAATATAGTAGGTATGGAACCTGCATCTTACCAAAATCTTAGAAAAGCAGTCTCAGGCTGCCCCAACGAACAGTCTCTCTTTACCCACTCACTATTCCTTACACTGTTCAGAAGACCCAGCCATGTTCTAGCCTTATAGGGTCAGATGAACCTAGACAAATATTTCTTCATCTGCCTTCTACCTACTCTGTAAATCTGGTAACTTAACTGATTTCTTTGCCATTCAGGCTTCTTAGGGGATAGACCAGCAAGATCGTATTTGCAAGCAGTTGCATGTCTTTCGCACGCTGCTGCATCCTCTAAACTGCTGCAACACAGTATTAGTGGAAATTGTTACCATTATGTCAGGGCAATCAACTGCTTATGATTCTCTGGCTAGAAACCAATGCTGTGTTCATAGGGGCTAACAGTTAACAATGATATTTTATTAGAGGATAGGTTCAAGGATTGGCAGCTTACCCTGCCGCTGTTATGCAAGACCAACCTTCTCAATTAAGGCTTTGTTAAATCTAGCAGATTTGCCTCGTGTCTGTCATTTGCAGCTACCTCTAAAACATCATTTCTCTTGTCTTCTGTTGTTATCCACTTATAGAGTACAAAGTAAATTCTGCCTTGGAGACAAAACCACATATGAGCAGCTGAAGAAGAATTTGGCCCTCTTTTTTTCAATCTGCATAAAACCAGATTGTTTACTTGATTGACACTTCGTGAATTTTATTAATTGCACAGTAGTTCCTCAGTCCTATTTTCTGAGCTGTGAACTGCATTTTTTATTATTTTTCCCACTTTTTGTATTTTTCCCTATTACAAAGTATTACTGTTATCTGTGTTCTCTGCTACTGATCTGTTTCCTTTAAAACCTCATTTTTGACATATAGCCAACAGCAATGAACCAGCACTTTGGTTAAATTTTTAGTAGTCCACAGCTGGTGTAAATTAGTGTTACTCCATTATTAACCATGAAAGCTTTGCTGCGGACAAATTACCTATGTGACACTGCAGAAGTACTTGAATTCTCAGTATCTGGAGAGTTCACCTTTTGTTTTTAGCATGATGTGATCCTTTTTTCATATCACGCTACTCTTTATAGTCAAAGTTGAATCCACAAGCAGCAAGTCTAATGCCATACCAAATTTACCCTTAATCCAGACTAGCTGTGGGTAGACTAGAGCTGCTTCTTGCCATTATATCTCATACTGAGTGATGTGGAGTTGGAACAAGGTCAGTGCTCCCGCTTATACCTCCTTCCATCCTGACCTTTCCCCTTCTGAGGGAAAACCAGCTCATCTCTGCAAAAATCACTTTAAATCTATGGCATAAAATGAGGAAAAACAAAACAAAACAACCAAAAACCAAACCACAAGCCAACCTACAAGACTGTATACCTACTGTGTGTGTGTGTGTGTACACACACACCGCTACACTGTATACCCATGTATCACTAACACTGTACTTAATGCTTTTTGTATACTTCCAGAAAGAAACAAAAGTGATGGAGGTTTTGTTGCCTGGTCTGAGAACTGGACAGTTCAGTGGTGATAACTGAAAATGAATACAAGCAACCGTGTGGTAAAACACTTAGGTAAATGCAGCTGCAGTCAAACGCTAGTACATTCTGAGAAGGCAGTTTCCACACCTCGCACTACCACCTTTGTCAGAAAAAACACTGGGACATTTAGTATCTCTGGTAAACCTCCTCAAGACTGAGGCATTTGGATCCTGCAGAAATCAGAAACACAGATTAAGAAACAAAATAAAGGGGATGCAACCCCCACCCCAAAACACAGGACTGCAGACACAGCACTTCACTACTGGTGCTTTGGAGCAGTGCTCAAACTCCAGAGAAGCAGATTTGACTCTAGTCTGGCAGCAAGACTTTTCATCTCTCACAGCCCTAACTTTCCCTGTCTGTGAGGTGAGGAAAAAATGACTGTGACATTTTACTTTAAAAACTTATAAGCATAAATCACTACACTCATTTTTCTCATATGAAAGTACCACAGCTTGCCTGTCTGCAGTGGAAAGTTTTCAGAGGACCCTCATTAGTCAGGCCAAGAAAATCCTCTTGCCTGGTGCAGAAGTATGTGCATGGCCGGGCTGCATCAGGAACACCTTCTCCCTCAAACCTCTGGGAAAGGGCATTTCTTTGGGATTTTTATGGGATGGTAATTTGGCCTGCACATGGAATCAGTGCTATCACAAGGAGTCAGCACGCTATCACCCAGCTCTGTGATAACAGGCCACAGGCAGGTCAGTAGCATGCGGAGGGGGCTGCACTGGCTCCTGTGCCACCACCCCGTTGTTGCTCCCAATAGTGAAGTACACACCTCTTAACATGGCATGCACTCAGCTGGGCACTTAGATGATGTCTCAGTTAACTATTATTTTGGCTGTCTTTTTTTCACATATTTTCCCACAAATATGTCACCGCTTATTTTTGAACACAGATATAGTAGCCATTGTTCAAGACAGAGAAGAGATGCATAATTACAAATACTAAGCATGAAAAAGCAGCTCCACAGTCTCCATTTATAGAGAAGGTAAGCAACATTTCTCTGTATGAAGCTAATCTTGTTTCAGAAATAAGTAAACACCACAGGAAATATATCTGCACCAAAGCTTAATTCCTACTTGGTTTCTGTTTGCTTGCAGCATCTCCAGAATGATATACCTGGAAGTGCTGACTAGCAGATATACACTCGCTTCTTGTAAATTTTTAACCAGCCATCCCAATTCTGCTTAGGCAGAACTGTACACACATACACCTTCAGCTCCATTTTTCAAGAAAACATTTCTAAACAGCACACTAACAACCATGTTCAAGCTGACATGCATCAATACCTGCACTGCAACCATCTGGAAGGAAAAAAACTGCAACTTCTAATACATATGCTGGTGTTCTCTTGGACACAGGTAGTGTACTGTGCACACATTACAAAGCACAGAAAGCTAGCAGAAATATCAGCACATCTGAAAATTCCCTCAGTAACACTTTCCCGTTATAGAAATGCTACCTTTAAATTCACTGAAAAGATTAGAAGAGTTTATGAGGATGCAAATACATGCCATCTTCTTGAGCAGCTTCACATCCCTAGGTAAAAAACTCCATTACCCCCATGGTCAGCAATAACCCAGCGCTGTGTCTCAGCACTGAGAGCTTCTCAGCTCTCTGTGGCTGTCCTATGCCAGCACCATGCCCCCGACCCTAAGAGCAGCACCACTGCCTCTGATTTACTTGGCAGAGCTTTTCTAGTTTGTTTTTTTTTTAAATTAGACCCACGGATACAAAACCAAAAGCTCATTTAAAAAAATGTAAGAAGGATTTCAAAAAGAAACACTTTTTTTTCTGTAAATAGGCAGGTCAGGGCAGGGATAAACAGCTTAGCAGCATGGAGTATTAAGTTAAATGGAGCATTCAGGCCGGTTAGATCAGCTTACAAGCCAGCACATCTAAACTGCTGTGGACTATACAGCATTATGCAGGTAAAGGATTTGATGGAGAGCATATAACTACTAATCTTTGATCATAATAAAACAAAAAAGGACTCATAAATGACATCAAGATCAGTACTTAGGAATTCAGATAACCTTTCCATTTTTTCTTTGCAGAGTTGAGAGGCTTGAGTTATGGATTGCAAGAGAAAAATATCTCCATAAAGGAAGAAAAATTAAAAGCCACACAGATAGTCAAATCAGGGAGGTTATTCAAAACCAGACAGAGGCAATTTTGAGTACAGCAGATGCTGACAGAGGCTAACGCTTTTATAGGACTTTTCAAGAACAACAGTCAATAAAATCCAGATGGAAGTACAAAAACTCTCAAGCATTTGCAATCATCTTCTAGTTTTCTAAGCTGTTCCTATCCTTTGTATTTTAATGAAAATGCTGTTAACTAAAGAAGATACCTAGTGCTGAAGATAAGCATCTTAGTGAAACAGACATCATAGGTTGAGGTCAGGTGTCTGCCTGGCAGTTGCCTACCAGAAAACACTTAAGGTGAAGGAAGACTCTGGAAACCCAGAATCATATATTGATGATTCCTCCAAAGCTGCTTTCTGTGGTCAAAAGCAGAAGGGGATGTGGCTGCTGGAGGGAGTGTGTCACAGCAGGTTATGTGCATTGCATGACTAAGGGGCTGTAACCTGGAGGTGTATGGGAAGCCACACACCCATTTCCATACCACTCTGCTTGTGAAGCACAGCCAGCTCCTTACACAGACTTACCAACCAAAGGTCTTTCCCTGCTGAGAAGAGGTAAAGGAACAGGCTTTTGCCAGAGTCCTGGTTTCAGCTGGACTAGAGTTTATTTTCTTCCTAACAGCTGGTATAGTGCTGCAGTTTGGATTAAGGATGAGAATAATGTTGATAGCACACTAATATTTTAGTTTAGAATTCTACGATTCTGTAATATTTTAGTTGTTGCCAAGCAGTCAAGGACTTGTCAGATTCTCATACTGCCCAGTCAAAGAGAAGGCAATAGGGCACCCTAGAAGCTGGAAGGAGACACAGCCAGGACAGTTGACCCAGACTGGCAAAATATTATCATGGAAATATTGAATAGTTTTGGTTGGAAAGGACCTTAAAGATAATCCAGTTCCAACCCCCATCCCACGGGCAGGGACACCCTCCACTAGACCAGCTTGCACAAAGCCCCATCTAACCTGACCTTTTATTTTCAATCTATTACCCCATGTCTTACTATACTGTGTCCTTGAAACAGTTTCTCTCCAGCTTTCCTGCAGGTCCTCTTCAGGTACTGGAAGGTTGCTATAAAGTCTCACCAGAGCACTCTCTTCTCCAGGCTGAACTCCAAGTCTCTCAGCCTGTCTTCATAAAACAGGTTCTCCAGTCCTCTGATCATCTTTTTGGCCCTCCTCTGGACTTGCCCCAAGAGCTCCATGGCTTCCTCATGTTAGGGACTCCAGGGCTGGACACCAGGTGGGGTCTCATGAGAGTGGAGTGGAAGGGAGGTAATTTGCTTTCTTCAACCTGCTGGTCATGCTGCTTTTGGTGCAGCCCAGGACATGGTTGTCTTTCTGGGCTGCAAACGCACATCATACTGTGCCTGTCATCAGTCAGCTCCCCCAAATCTTCCTCCTCAGTGCTGCTCTCAATCCACTCTCTGCCCAGTCTCTAGTTGTGCTTAGGCTTGCCTTGACCCAAGTGCAGGACTTTGCCTTGGCCTTATGGAACTTCATGCAGTTTGCTTGTGCCCACATCTCAAGCCTGTCAAGGTCCCTCTGGACACCAAGTAGTCTATCCATCACATCCATGTACCTCCTAATTTAGAGTCAAAGATGTCATGCAGGACAGTGCCAAATGCTCTGCACAAGTCCAGGTAGATGACATTCCATACAATACGATGTGCTCAGAATATAACTGGGGGGTTGGCCAAGAGGCAGCATGGCTCAGGAACTAACTAAGCATCACCTTATGGTGTTGAGCAATTGTGCTGTGCATCACTTGCTGATAATATTATCATCATCACTCCTATTAAACTATCTTTATCTCAACCCACAAATTTCACCTTTATTATTTTCAAGTCTCTTCCCTGTTCCACTGACAGGGGGCAGTGAGCCAATGGCTGTATGGCAGTTTTAGCTGACTGATGGGTTAAACCATGACAGACAGTTCAATTTTTTGCCTTACAAAAACAGCTGTAGTGGTCCTTAATTTGTCCTTTTCTGACCCAACAGAGCTGGCAACTCTGACACAGTGTTTGGCACTAACTGTAGACGTAGCAGCTGTACCAGGCACAACCTAAACAGCTCCTAGCAAGGCAAACATGGTTGATGACTCATCTCTGATTGCCTTTTAAAACAAAAAATCAGAGTTTTATCTTCAGTTACTGGTAAAGCCAAAACACATTAAAGATCAGTTCAACACAGTCATAACTGAAAGAGCCTGGACACATGACAGTGCAATCTCTGTTTCTGTGAGTTTCTAACTTCCTCAACAAAAAAAATATATATATATATTTTAAGCTTTTGAAAAGAAACGTCGTAAGTGGGGATTTAGCTTGCTGTTTTCAATAACATTCAAAGCACTGTATGCTCCTATGCTAAATTATCCATGTATAGAAACCTACAAACAGTCTGTGCTTTAACCTTCACACAGTACTTCAGAAGGACTCATGTGCTGTCAAACTGTACTTCTCTCCCACCATGCTGTGATTTCAACATCTATGGATACTAAAACAGATTCACAATTATATCACTAAGGGTAGAAAAACCCCTCATTGTCCATCTCCCTTCAGAAGATGCCCAAGATGTGAACAGCAAGAGAAATGATGCCTTAAGTGTCAACTGCGCTGGACCTGTTACTTATGAACTGCAACTGCCACCTCTCAGTTCTTTCCAACTAAATTTTTCCATAGCTGAGCATATTAAAATAATAATAGTCAGAAGATTTAATAAAAAATAAAATAAAAAGAAGAAAGAAATTATTGTATCTGATTCTCCTTTAAAGACCTGATCAGTGTCTCTGCTGCTCTCCATAGGATTTGGATCATGACATTCCCTAATACAGAGTAGTTAATATTTTGAAGGAAAAATAAATAAGTGAGATTTATCATTTTTATATTATTTCTATTATTTTATATTTACATCACTCTTTTATATGATGACCATTATTTTACATTAGATAATATGGGAATAATATAAACATGTCTAAAATATAAAAAAATTGTTCATCCCCATGAATAAGCAAAGCCTAAGCATATATAATAATTTAAAACTAAATCTTACTAGGAACTGGGTAATACAATCAGCTCAGTAAAGCACATTCATGCAATGACTGTCTGTTGACAGAATAGTATTTACAGTCAATAAAAGACACAATGAAGGCAAAATTTATCCTAGAGCTTTAAATCATCTTGAAACAGTTTGGTCTGAAGTGTCAGCTCTATTTCAGTAAAGGAATATTTCAGGCCTTCTATATATATAAACACATACAACAATTTCATGTTTAAATTAAGATATGTTAACACTTATGAAGCATGCTCCTTACACATAGCAAACAGCAAAAAAAAAAAAAGAGAAAGAGCTTAATCGATCCTTTTCTTAATTCAGCTACGTTCCACACTATCTCTGATTTGGAAGCAATTACAGTATGTGTATCAAAGCTTATGGATTGAGTGATGTTCTCCAAAATGGGAGCTACACCTTATGTATTTTGTTTCAGAAATAGAATGGCTTTCACTCTTTTCAATAAGGCAAAGAAATGAAATGAATTGTTGACACAAATGTTTTCCCTTGAAATCTATTTTATGTGAATTACGTCAGGCATAGCTATATATACAATACCCACCAAAAGATTTGTCACAAATAACTTGTAATGTTTTGCTGTATTATCAGGGGGATATGTTAACAAAAAGAAGCTGTTAATGTGTGCGTTTCAATGGCAGCACACTAAACGAGACACAGATACATTACTATTAATACACACTAAACGCTTAATACTAAGCTCCAGGTTACAAGGACATAGTTATTTCTTTAATGAAATGTAAAAAATAAGTAACAGACTAGGTAACCCTCTCCTAAACTATGAAGGAAAGTAAGGGCTTACTGTGACCCCTTACAGAACTTAAAGGCTGTCAGTATTGAATGCTGTTTTCAACAGCAACATGGGCTCAGCAGGTAGAGAAATCTGTGCAGTTCTTTCAGTCATCTGAGAAGCCACCATTTAAGACCTGGCTACACCGACACTACACCACAATTTAAATACACTACAACACAATTTAAATACACTACACCAAGATGTGCTATCCTGCTCTTGAAGGATATTCATTTCCCTGAACAAGCATAAAAGGGGTTTTAGAGGAATCCACTCATGTTTCCTAATTCTTTTTGAAATTCTATTGAAGAGGAATGAAAAGTTCTTCAGGTCCACTTTGCCAAGAACAAGAAACAAACAACATTTTCATGCACCTCTATTTATTAGAAATAAATTGCATGAGTAGTACAAATAAATCCTAGGATCAATCTGGAAACTGAAATTGTGTTTCCATATCAAGCACACAGTGCTTATGTATCAACAGTATCACTTTTGTAATCAACTGATGTAATTACATATGCATATTACATACATGCTTTGTATGCAATGGTGATGACATGGTGTTTTAACACACTATATTTAGACACATCATCAGCCTTTGTGCAGTTCAACTATCTGGAAATATCTGATCTCTTTTCTCTTGCATAATGTTTCATTAAAATTAATAGTTTAGAAAGGACATGGATTGGTTTCCTGGATCTGAATCATGGGGAAAAAAACCAAAAACAACACAACCAGGAAGTGATACACCTAAGAAAAATAAAAGATCACATAGAGAAGCAGTAGCAATACAATTTCCATCAGTTTGTATTACTGAAGTTTGACTGCATAGATCAATGAGAGCATAAAAATACAGCTTTTGCCTCCTATTTGCTCATTACACACTGCGAAGACTATATAGCAACTGGAAGGAAGACAATAATCTCACCTCAATGAGAAAGCCTGCTGTCAGTACTAGATGTCCATCCTCACGGTGTCTATCCTCACGGTCAAAAAAACCAAAACAGCTCATGACAGTAAAGACCTTCCTGGATTTGTTTGTCACCTTTTCCCTTTGCCACCTTGGCTGAGGTGGCACCAAGCCAACAAAACCAGCGTTATGTATAACACAGAAAGCTTTGTGCTGACCACTCAATAAATCTATGTCACAGTCCTCATGGATAGCACTAATGAACATGGATAGCAACAACAAACAACAAGGACTCTGCTTTACAGAAAGACAAGAAGGAAAGCTCTTTTGCGAACCAAATGAGAGTGCTTATTGTGTGTGAGCTCCTGCTAACGTGGTCACACATGCTATTCATCTCGACGCAGGTGCAAAGCACAGATGCAGTGGTACCAAAAGCAAACTGGGATAAGCTCTTCTATGTCTAGTGGATGGAAGCCTAAGAAAGTGGAGCTGTAGTATCTGGTGTCATCTATCAAGTATTTCTGGAAAACTTCTGCCAACATCCATGATATCAAGTTGAGAAACAAGCTCAACAGAAGTTGTGATCCTGGATAACCATATTCTGCCCCATATTTGTGGGCATCACTCACTTGGGCTGTGCTTGGAAAGACTGTGGCCTGCACCTTTTGGTAGGGACAACCACAGCACATTCCTGTGTCCTGTCTACATCCAACTCATCCAGACTGAAGGCAGCCTCCAATACAGTACAAAATACACTGAACTGTACTCTGAACCACATCTCTAAGTTTGTGACTAAATAATACTTTTGGGGAAAATAAAAACAAACAAACAAAAAAACCAAAAACAGGAAGAAAAGCTGACAAATCTAGATTTAAAACCAGGCTTTTACCCATTTGACTGACAGGACAAACAAACCCCAAGGATATTCTCTAGACAAGCCAAATGAAACAGAAATAAGGGATGGGAAAGGCCAGCCCATGGGCATGTGTAATGCGCACGCGCACTAAATGAGTAATATATGCTCAAAAACGACTGCATTGCAGATAGGAGCATTCACGGGAAAACCACAGACAGAATTTAGCCCGATACCGAGCATTTTGGGAAAACAGTCACTAACTCTCAGAACTGCAGAACTGCTTGCAGCAAGCTCAGATGATGGATCTATACATTACTAGTTACCTGCTGCTGTAGGGCATAACAGTCCCACTAAATACGAAGCCATAAATTGACATTTCCAGTGCTAAGTAGCAGTAGTATTTAAGAATTAATAATTCATTATTAATTACTTATTTTATTACTTGTAAAGTAATTGAGCTCACGAATATTTATTTCCCTACATATACTTCACCATCCTTTTTACCTTTTTTTAATCTTAACACTCCTACTGTGATTGTATGTCTTTTTGTTATGCTAAAAATGTTCTTCTGGTTTGAAATGTTCACCTATCAAACAGCCATGAACTCTCCCTGTTATTTTTCTTTTGTGCAAAGCCATGCAAAAATGGGTACTCATTTTCACTTCAGTGGGAGCTTCTAGCTTCTAATCCCTGAGTTTGACTGCAACATTTCACATCTGAGAACCTAAAAAGTAGGGCATCCAAAATCAGTAGCCCCTTTGGAACACATAGCTCATTATTTCAACTTAAACATCTCACTTCCCAGTCCTCAAAGTCCTCCTCCCGGGTCAATATCTGCTATCTGCACCACTGGTAGCGTTACAGCTCTGACCAAGGGGATAGCTGTGCAGAAAAAGACTTGATCTCCTCATAAAGCCAGTGCTAGAGACACCACATGAGGCTTCTGTTCAGTGGTGGCCCAGCACGAGGCTCCCCATGCTGAGGAGCTACTTGCACCCCAAGATTCCCAACCAGAACTCTTTTCTCAATTGTAAACAATGATGCTCCCCTCATGGGCACGCCATGCTGATCAGTATCACCCCCTCTGCCACCCTACTACCACTACAGGGATCAAGGCACCAAGGAACAAGCATAACCTTACGGCCTCCTCCTCAAAGCAAATCAGACTTCCCAGAAGTACTTAAAACAATATTCACCCACCTCCCTTTGCACTTCTGTTACCTGGAACATGTATAGAGATCTCCTCCCATCCCTGCCAACTCACCCTACTCCACTCTCAATATTCTGCTTTGATTCAGCATTTGGTTTTTTACCTTCTGCTTGCACACTCTCTCCATAAAAGTTGCTGTCCTCCATCCATCTCCACAAGTAAGGCCCTGGGACTGCTCTGAAATGCCAAATATTGCCCTAACATCAACAGCAATATACCACAATGATTGGACCATTTCTTTTGCATCTTTTGGAAATACTTTTGGCTTACAGACTTATTTTTCATCTAGTCACCTTTCTTTACTGTCCAGTAACAAATTTAATACAGTAAATCTCAAAAGTTACATTAAAGCTTGTGCCAGACTGGAATATAGGGTTCAAAGGAGGCCATGAAGATGATCAGGGCTGCAGCACCTCCCCCCCTATGAGGACAGGCTGAGGGAGCTGGGCTTCTTCAGCCTGGAGAAGAAAAGGCTGTGGGGGAACTTCATTGCAGCCTTCCAGTACTTAAATGGAGTGTATAGATGAGAGAGTAGTTGGATTTTTACAAGGGTAGATAGTTAAAAGATCACTTAGATGATCAAGTGCAAATTCACACAATCTCAGTACCTGACAAGCCTACACCATTGTGCAAGCCCAACTGCACAAAAAACAACTCTCCCAAGGACTCATCTAAATGTGGTAGCAATACTTTCCTACTTCAACAGTCTTGCAAAAGTATGTTGCTTAACATACATGAAATAATTGTCTACAACCATAAGAACTGCCAAAAAAACTCAACCAAAATAAAACCACTTCAGAACTTCTCACTATTTAACTTATCTCACCACATTTACCAGGACTTCATGAAGACTTTTGCACATTTGATTAATCCAGAATAATTAACTTCCTATATTTTCATGGGTTTCACTCCTCATCCGTGCAGAATTTCCATGCTACATGTAAATACACCCAAGACAGAGACTCAATATTAGTCCCTGGGATTTTCTTCTGCCCTTCCTGAGGTTGCATAGCAACTTTTAAAATAACAACAAAGTACTTGCATAATAGTCTGTAGTGCATTATGAAATGCACTACAAGATGCTGAACAAGAAAACACAGTTCTCAAAACTAAAAGTGTTTATATGGAGACAATACAAGGAAACAAAAAGTACAGAAGATGCCTTCTAATCCTGTCTCATTAGAGACATTGCTTTTCCCATAGGCACCTTCCCTTTCTTGATGTTTCCATCAGTTTTAGATAGGATTTATTATCTCTGCTACTGTCATATGTTTGTTTATGCCACCTCCTCATGCAAATTCCCACAAATGACTCTTAAGAATGACTTGTGAAATTGCTAAATAAAGTCATAATGCTTGTAGTTACAAACATCTAAAAGGCAGTGAAGGCTAAGAGTGTGCCAAGAAACTCCTACTAAAGGTAGTAATGCCAGTAGCAACCATATCTTCCACACACTAGCCTTGCACAGTCTGCTGTGCAGTGTTCCTCTACTTCTGGGGCCACCAGGGCACTGGGTTCTTCAGCACAGCAGGCTTGAAAGATGGGTCTGCCTTCCCACCACAGAGCCCAGCCCCTTGGGATTCACACACTCGTCCTGGCTCCATCAGTTTGTGGAAAGAAGGTATACACCTGTACGACTAAGTGCAGGTTATCTGAAAACATTTCCTGTCAGGAAAACAGAACTGCCACAAGCAGAAACATTGTCAAAAGGGTTCCTGGCATGGTTGTGCCCCGTTCTGATTAACATTACTCCTGACATTTTACCACATGACTGGAGACTTAGCACGTGCCCGAGACTAGCCCCACTAGTGGTTTGGATGTTGACTACCCTACTAAACAGGCTTAGACTGTGTAATGGCAGAGACACAGACTGTTCTGCCCCAAGTGACCTGCTGATGCATCTCCCTTAGCAAATATGACAGCCCCACAGAGCAGATCTGTAAAGTGAAGCAACTCTGCTGGGGAGTCAGTGTCCACACTATACACTTACATGGGTCTCCCATCTGATGAACTCTTTTTTGCACCTGTGGACACTCTGAGTGTCCATTTGCAGCTGGAGCATCTCAGGTACCTTCCTAAGAATGCATTTTGCCCTTTAGTTTCATCTGAAAGGAATCCAGCTCATCTGCTCCAAGCCCACTCCTCTTTGTTACCAACACCACGTGAAGTGATAGAAGCACTTCAAAAAATATGAGAAGTGTTTTCCCACAAAGTCGTGTTTCTGTCCTTCATTGATGGTGGTGTATGTGTTTGTTCTAGTGTGTAGTGCTGTTCTTCCCCCGTGTAGTTTCCTTGCTACACTTGATGTATTCAATGGGGTCAGTTGTGTACCACAAAATGCACTTACTGATCTGTTGTTATTGTAAGGGTTGCAGAGACATTGGTGTGCGTTGCATCTTGGAAAATGGAAAAGTTAGACTCCATCTGGTG
Source organism: Heliornis fulica (assembly GCA_013399135.1). Taxonomy (NCBI): domain Eukaryota; kingdom Metazoa; phylum Chordata; class Aves; order Gruiformes; family Heliornithidae; genus Heliornis; species Heliornis fulica. The sequence goes on from VXBZ01006514.1 coordinate 33,537, forward strand.
TTAGCTGATCTGTGCCTATTTTGCTTTCAGTGATTGATCTGATCAAGTTTAGGAACTGTTTGAAGACTTAAGAACAGATATTCTGAGGGAAAAAAATAGAATCATAATCCTTTTCTACTCTATCTAGTAACTGCTCAATTTTCTTTATTTTTTTCTATGCTATGCAATCCTGAAATGTGAACATATTTATGATTTCTGGTGTTTCACTCTAAGGTTTGATCTATTTTGATATAGAAATGATCTTAGTAGTTACCAGTAATTTTCAATTACAAGAAATGCTGTCTTTAGGATAGATGCTTTGTTATTTGAGAACGTGGCATTTTGACAAGAGAGGAATGATATATGCTTTAGGATTTTAAACTGATTTCTTCTACAGGTAGCTTTGTGCCATTTTGGAGACAAACAATCATGTCTAGAGATGATGTTGGAGTAAGACATATGGTTAAATAAAAGCGGGGTCTTGGAGAATATGGATAGTTAATATATTTGAATGGTTTTATATTGTCTCATGTTTATTTCCATTTTAATCATTGGGGCATTAATGACAACTTTCCTGGCACATACATCCATAAACAAAATGTTAATGTTATCTCTCTGATTTATACATACATCTAGGTGCAGAGAGGTCTGTACCTATATATCCCTACCTACATGTGCAAAACTCACTTTCCACATACAGAAATTGAAGCTCCTTACTTTTGACCATCAATGAATGGAAATATATAAAATCGGGCTTCAGTATTTTGCATTGCATCTATTTTCCCCATTATGACTCGGAACAGAGGAAACCTTATAGCAAATCATCTGGAACTTGTGTCAAAATAATGATGTCTATGTAGACACAGATGACATGATTACAGTAGAAAGCAAATAAAATGTCATGTCATAAATCCATCGTGTTTAAGAAGGGTATTGTGCAAAACTTGATATGTCAGACTTCAGATTCCAAGGGGATCACTACTACTACTCCTCTAAGCTTAACCTTTAAAGAGCTTGATTTGTGTCTCTTTATTGGCATACCTTGTATGATTTCAACAATGTTACCAAAATACATTCGGAGGAGAGCTTGGTGCAATGTTTTTCAATTACTGGTATAGTTTATGATACAACCAGGTCAACACATACAGACAAAACAGGCCGCACAGTGTTCCTTAGCATCAAAGTGCTCAGATAAATTCACACTGCATTTTGTGTTGGTTGCTTATTCCCCACTCTTATCCCAAAGAAATATGAGTGTGTGACCTGCTGGAGCAAGGACTGCTAACACAGGCAACCTACTGCAGGACTGTTGGGAAAATGCAACTGAACTTTTCATTACACTTTTTTCAGTTACAATGTTGTGATCCTTTTTTATAGATTACCTACATTATTTTTAAAAATCAGTACTTTATTTATTTCACTTAGGTAAATTTGTTCAGAGAAGTTGAGTGCTGTTCCTTCCAGAAAATGTGCATAAACTAGGGAGCATGGATGAAGGGAAGCCAGAATAATTTTGAGGTTTTTGTTTGTTTTGGGTTTTTTGGGGGGGGGGCGGGGAATTTGGTGTTTTGGGTTTTTTTGGGGGATACCTTTCACTGCTGGTACGCCCACAGGAAAAACTTCTACTCATTCTGCTACATTAAACACAGTCCATCCTAAACAGTGGATGTGCAAAAATTCCATATTATTGAAAAAGTACTGAGTCAGAAGGAAATTTTCAGACTTCTAAGGGAAAAACCTTCAGGAGCCACTGGACCATTAAATGCCTTGTATGTACTTAGTTTTTCAGTCAACCCTTCCCATATCAATGTGACAGGATATTTTTGATAAATAGTACCACTCATCAAATATTTTCAACAAAAGCTATTTAACCAGCTCTATCTGCCACCTACTAAGATAGGTGGCAGATTAAGATTCTGTTTACAGTTTTATTCTCATTTTAAAGAGCAGCACATTTCTCTAAGACTTAAACAAGTTTTCATTTTGACTCATGCCTGGAGTGAACAGCACGTATTCCTATATCTACGGCCTTTGGCACTACTCATATTTGCTCCCGGGCTCAATTCCAAAAGACACAGTTTAAAAATAGTGTAATTAGGTGTTCATACGATGTATTTAAAAATTTTGCTTTCCAATATCTTATCCCCACTTCCACTATATGTTTAAATAAGAAATCATGTTCTTCATAGCTTTGGCTCGTAGTCAAATACAGCTCCTACCAACTTTAACGCATGCTACCATTGCTGAGCCTGTTTGCTGTAACACAGATGGACATTCTTAAATATAGTCTGATTTCCACAGGCTTCTCAACTATAATACTAAAACACCCACTTAGATGAACAAGTGCAAATTCACACAAACTCAGTACCTGACAAGCCTACACCATTGTGCAAGCCCAACCGCACAAAAAACAACTCTCCAGAGGACTCATCTAGATCAAGTCAAAGCCAGAGCTGGTTAATGAAGTTTCCTTCCATTAGAAATACAGCTCAACTATGCCCAAGTTTGCCCCAACCCTGGAGGTGTTCAAGGCCAGGTTGGATGGGGCCCTGGGCAACCTCGTCTAGATCCAGACCTGGAGGTTGGAGGCCCTGTCTGTGGTAGGGAGGTTGGAACTCCATGATCCTTGGGGGTTTCTTTCCAACCTAGATCATTCTGTGATTTTGTGAACACCCAGCTCCTGAGCTGAGCTGCTCCTCATCCTCCCAGGAGAGACAGATTCACGTGAAGTCTTAGGTGTTTTCTCAAGATTGAGGAACCATGACAAACCTTTCCCCATTTTTTTTTTTCTGGTACCTTTGAAGTCATGAAGGCAACAACATCTGTCAAAGTGCATCAGACAAACTGGCACTCAGAGCTAAACAGTGGCATCCTCCAAATTTATTTCCAGAGGTTGATTTGAATGGAGTGTGAACAGATAACTATGATGAATCTATTTACTCATAAAGATTAATTGCTTCTATTTGCTGCTTCTGCTGTTATTATTTAAAGAATCAACAACCTAATTTTCATTATTATTTTGCAAAAAAGAATATGATTTAGACTACTATGAGTATTCACCATCTCCCTCAAGAAAACTGCTGAAGATAAAATTACAAATGCATAGGTAATTTATTTGCTCAGCCATGTGTATCAAAAGAAAATATGTTTCTCTGCATATTTTGACCAACTAGCTGCCCAGTAATGTTTTAGGTCTGTGAAGTATCAAAATTAAATATGTTTTCATAACTGCAGTTGTCAGAATAGCTCAATGTACTTTCTTTACACAAAATGGGCAACTTTGAGTGAGATGGTAAAGCTGAAGGGTATGTTTGCCATGGGAATAAATCAACAGCCTACATGGAATATGCACATTGAATTACTCTTTGCTAAAATAATGGTGAATATGGAATTTTCCCATGTTTTAAAAATTAATACTCCTTCAAGGAACAGATGCAGACACACAGCTTAAACTAGGAGAGTCAGAACAATCAACAACAACATACACAGAAAACAAGGCTCCAGGCTCACAACATCGTGGGACACAGGCAGGAAAATGCTCAGCCAGGTTTTACCTAGCAAGAGGGAGATGTTCTTTGCAGACAAAATGAATAAAATACCTATAAACTCAGCTATGACTGAGTGGTTCCAGATGGGAAACGAGAAGGTCACTGAAGTGTCAGATGCATTTGTTGTGTCATTAATCGCCATTCACAGAAATAAATATGCATGCTGCCAGTATGAGTGGAACCAAGTGATACCTCAGAAAGATGCATTGGAAAAACCTATTTCTTCAGTTCTTAGCAAAATCTGTGGGCCAAGGGTGGACTTATTCCCCTAGAATATCTGCATCCTCCTCTATTTTTCTTAAGTGATAAAAAGCCAAGAATTTAAAAAGTGTCGATAAAGTTCCCTTAAAGAGAATCACCCAACCACAGCTGTGAAAGACTGCCTGGGTGAAACACATGGTGCCTATAGAGGAGCTTGTTCAAAAACCAAAACTAACCAGTGTGAGCTGGACCAAATCCTAAGTATGCAACTTCACATTTATCACCTTGGTTTGCAATTGTGTTCATTTTGCTCTTCCACATAATAGATGAGCTCACTACCTCTCCTAGGGACAGTTAGTTGTCCTAACTTCATTGCTTAGACTTGGCTTTGAAGTAGAACTGGAGTTAGTTGTGCCATTTCTGTCAGAAAAAGTGAAACAAGAAAGAAAAGCTCATCTTGGCTAAAGATGTACCAGTTTACTTTGTGTGACAGACAATGCATTTCTACAGCCTCCCAAGAGAACTCATATGGAGGAGGTTTAGCAGGCTATCACCACAGTTTGTAACTCATATCACATCTCATTAATCATCATCTTGCATTAAAAAGCCCACCTATCTTTGACTGTTTGTTCCCTACAATGAAAAATGTTCCTCTATGTTGCAGTTGTGCAATTAATCTGTATATTTGTTACAAGATACTGTACGTTAGAACCTACTCATACTGCAGCCACTAAATCTACAGCTCTTCTTGACAAAGTTTAGGCCTCTGCAGTTATGAAGGAAATGAACTGAATGACACAAATGTATTAGTTCTGTGCTCAGCATTTTTTTTTTAATATTTTAAGAGTTCAGATAAGTGCCTTACAGTTCTATCTCCCAGTCCTGACCTCATAGTGAGATGCCATAAATTTCACAAACTTAGGCTGATGGAATTTCTAGCTAACTTTTGTGTGCGGAAGCAACTTGGATAAGCTCCTGAGTTTTGATATATTTACCTGGAACTAACTCAATCTCTGCTACACCCCACAGTTCAGCCAAGCACACAGTTTATAACACTGATCTGAACCTTTTTGAACACAGAGGAGGAAAGCATTCGGTTGCAGATCTGTACTGTTCTGCTCTGTCTCCAGCCTGACAAGATGCTATGGACTTGTGCATCACTGGGAATGTAGAGATGACAGCAGTCTAAAATGATGAAAAGTCTAAAGCCAATAGGAAAAATGCAGACATGCTCCTCCACACCACCCTCCAGCCACCACATAAGCAGGGGAGCTCATTGCCAGCCACAAACGTCCCTGTTACTTAGAAGACTCAGTCACTTACCACAACAATTCCTGGCTTATAGCTTGCTTTACACTATAGGATAGAAACAAAAGTAAGGAGTGGAATTATGATGCAGAAGAGATGGATTAAGAAGGCACACAAGGGAAAGGATCAAAGGATGCTTTGTGTGTGTGATGACCTGGAACAGATCTTGCAGCTTGCAGCAGCCAATTACAGGGTTGTGTTTTTTTTGTGATTTAACAGCTCTTTGAGAAGCGTGCATTAGCAGATTCAGTTATTGTGGCTTTCAATATCTTTAGCAGATAGAGAACTAGAGATGGATGCTAATTATTTTGTTTGTGTAAGAGCTGGCTTTTTTGTTGTTGTTTTTAAATGCATATGATCTAAGAGCAATTTTCCAAGATATGGAGCAGTAATAGTAAATAGTATTATTGCTCATGTAAATATTTGTAAAATATACAAAGGAGAGTTATTCTTCACTGTGGCAGCAGTAACTGTTCACCAATTAGAAGGGAGTTCCAAAGCCTGCTGCCTCTCTATACATGTTACTGGCTGAATATTCACAATAACAGGAAGATAAAATATAATTCAAGCTACACAAGATGCCCACTCTCGGTTTTTATGTTTACAATAGGAGACACAGGGGGGACAGCAAAGAACAGGTGTTAAGCATCCGATATAGGAAAAATACAAGAACACTTTTACAGAAATAGGGTCTTATCAATGAAAGAGATACTTCCATTTCTGTTTATACTTCAGCACTTTTCCTTCATTCTTCACATGACTATAGAGGTAAGAATACCAGTAGTCTAGTGAGTAATTGAAGTGAGATGAAAAATACATGATGGCCTTTACAATAAAATCCCAAATTCAGTCCTCCGATTTGATATGGTTTATCTACCTCACTAGAACATAACCTGCACATGGAAAACTACTTATTCATATCAAAACCCAACCTCTCCTCCTACTCCCATTTAGAGAGGTTGGAAGGTTGAGGTTTTTTGTTGGGGGGAGGTTTTGTTTTGTTTCAGGTTGCTTTGTTGTAGGTTTCTTTAAGTGCAAGAAACCAAATAAAAAGGCTTCTTATAATTTGATTTAGATTTTAAGTTGACCAGCAGCTATAATTTCCCTTCTCCCATGATAATGGCCGCATAAAGTACATGCAGAATCAGTGTAAAAAACTTAATTGATCAAAGCAAATAAATAGTCTAAAAATCTTAGCACTTACTTTGATTTCTCTTTCAGATAACGAATCATTATAAACACTTGAGGTTTTGAAGTTTTCTTGCAAATCATCAAATAGATGATAAAATAAAATATTCTACATTCAATTCAACTTTTTCCGGCATTAACAGAACTACTTTGGATCCTATTTCAGAGGTAGGACTTCATCCCTAAATATAACTAGCACAAATATAAAATACTATAATGAGAGATCATATGGTCTCTAGGTTCCCTCATACAGAAATATCTATTGTCCTCATCCTTTTTTTTTTTTTTTAAACACACTTCCAATGGACTGGAAGCAATGTTTTGTAGGTGAGCCTTCTTTACTTAGACAATGGGATTGGTGAAGCGGGAAAAAACAAACCTCACTACTTCTGTGATGAGCAATAACTGCTCTAGATACCCTGGCCATGGTGGTCTCTAGCCAGAGAAAGAGTCCTTGGCACCACTTTAGGGGCCCTTCAGAAACATTTCTAGCCCCAGAAAAAGCATTATCTTGGAATAACAGCTGGGTAATAAGCATATATCTGGAAGTGCATCAGCATAACAGTAAAAAACAAAGTGCAAAGAAAATAACAGATGGAAACGTACTGTCCACCACCATTAAAAACTGGAGTTCAAGACATGTTCCTAACACAGAGTCATAATTTCAGCAGACAGCTGCCAAGGCCAGAGGTGTTACAGCTGCTTATAGCAACTCTAGGGCCTATTTCATTCTCCTTAAGATGAACAGGGGCCTGCTTTTATTCAAAGCAAAACACTCACAAAAGCAATAAATATGGCAAGGCAAATGCTTACACAGTGTAAACAAACACAGCTTCAAAAAAGCACTGTGCAGCTGCTAATGACATGGTCCTGTGTGTAAATGATTTCTTCTTATAACACTAGATTGACAAATGATCAATCTTTAATCAAAAAAGTACTAAAATGAATTTAAATTAAAATTATATAATAATTTTTCATCTATTGCTCCAGTGACAATTAAAACCACAGAGGGTCTGGAACACAAAGAGCAGCATTCAGCAGTTTTCATTTGTACAACCATATGCATTCATTAAAGCAGTTTTTCCTCAAAAGAACTTGTATGGTTAAAGAAAAAAAAAATCAAATCAGGAAGTTTATGTTCCCATGCTTTCGTGCTAAACCAAATCCTGCAGCAACCAGCTCCTGCCCCACTGCAACCCCAGAGAAACTGGGGTCTGTAAAACCCTGTTTGCTGTTGATATGAACCCCTTGCCACAGCATAGCAAGAAAACAATATGAGATTTCAGCCCTCTACCAGGGGTATGTTCAGCACACACCTTTGAAAGTCAAAGCAAATTTGTGGGTAACAGAGCTCCTAATGAACGAGTGATGGGTGGAGGGGAGATAGCCCCTGGTCTTCTGCTTTTCCTCTTTTTCTCAGAAGGTGATGGAAGGACGGATGGGAGGGATGTGGGACATGTTTACATTGCAAGAAAGCTGTTACGGACATTATCATAAAATGGCTAGAGTTGGAAGGGACTCACAGAGGTCATCTAGTCCAAGCCCCCTGCAAGAAGCAGGGACACCCCCAACTAGATCAGGTTGCTCAGGGCCTCATCCAACCTGGCCTTGAACGTCTCCAGGGATGGGGCATCCACCAACTCTCTGGGCAACCTGTTCCAGTGCTCCTTATCATTAGCGCTTTTTTTAATGCATCTTTAGACATACCAGCCACTCCAAAATATAATTTTATGGAAGAAAATTATTCATTTTTAATAAGTCCTTTGGGTTTATCTTTTGATTAGATTCTCATTTTGAAGTATCTTATTACTTCAAGGGAGATACAAGCTTCATGTGGACCAATACCAGGACTCACAGCCTTGCTAAACTATAATTCTGCACACTACTATGAAAAGTTACAGGTGCAAGCTAAGAGGGAATTGGGAGGTTTTATCCAAAAAGGCTCCAGGCAATATCCACATGAGACTATGATGAATTCAGAGCTCTTTTTAGCAAGGCTGGACATTCAACAACAAGTTTTGCTGGCAAATAAACCACGTCAAGTGGAGCCACAGGCTCTGTGTTGCCAGAAATCACAAAGCACAGCTCTTTTCCATGTAAGAGTGTGCAGGACAGTCTCTTCTATTAGCCTGTTCAGCATCTGCTTCAGCACAGACCACACTCTCAGCAGGTAAACCTTGGCTGTTGAAGTCACCTGGAGGTCTGCCACTGGCAGCCAGAGCAGCAGACTCCCCTTGCTTGGATAACCACATCTCAAAGCCTGTGCTTGAAGTCCTTTCCCGAGTAGTCCCTAATATAAAATCATGTGGGGAGGGTTTCTTTCATTTGATCAACAATCATTAAGCCCAGAAAGATAATCTGTAAAAGTAATTCTCATATATTTTCCAAAATGATAACACCAACCTACAAATATCACCAAATATTTGAAAAGCTCTGACAAATCTCAAATGCTCAGGGAAAACAATGATTGCCAAAATAACCAAACCACCCACATTTTAAGATGAACAGGTTACTCTTTTCCATATTTCTAAGATTTGAGTATTATTAAAGAAATTTATTCCAAGTAAATTTTACACATTAGGGCTCTAAGCCCAGAAACCTATATCAATTTATTTTGCTTCAGGGCAGATGACCTGTGCATTGAAGTCAATGCAAAAAATGTGGTATGTAAAGGCAGTCACACATATCTGAATCTGGGAAATGCCAGAGTTAGACTTACTCCCTGGAGGACTGAAAAAAAAAATTGAATTCTGATCCAAGGTAATAAATTTGTTTAATTTGAATAAAATTTTCAAGTTATTCTGCTTTTTTCATTCACTGAAGAATATATGCAACACTAAAAAGACAGAAGGGAAGAACCTTCCTTTTCAGAGAGCATTTTCTATTTTATTTTCTGATTTCTTGGTTTGTAGAAGAAAGATCTTGCAAGTGATTCCTACGGTATCTTTATTTCATCACCTTCAGTGTTCACTGGCATTTATAGTCCAGGCTGTGAAGCAGAGCAGCTGAGGCAGCACTTGATAATCTTGCTCTGTCATTCTTTCCTGCAGAAATGGTAACCTCTAAAAGAAGGACTAGGATAATGAGCAGGGGCCTTAATGAGCCAAATCATTAAAACAAAATCTATCAAATTCATTTCTCAGCATGGATGTCATGTATATTCACAGGTCCACACACAGGTAAGAGTTACAAAAAGTAAGTCTTCTGTAATTAAAAGAGGATTTATAGAGAGAAATCAAAAGGATGAGAAAAAATTCTTTTTCATTTTCAACCCTATTAGAATCATAACTCATTCTCTTTATGTGAATATTACATGTCCTGATTTTCACAGACTCCAATTTCATTGCCAGCAGTTCCTAAGCAATATTGCTTCTTTTGGCTAAGAGATCTTGTTTAAATAAACACTTTAGAAATTATATCATTCACACTCTAGACCATTATTTAATAAAGCTGTAATCATGTTGCCTTAAATCTATTTGTCCCACACTGAATAATCTTTTATCTTTTCCACTTGAACAGACCCCACATGCTGTTGCGCAATCAAGGGTAATACCATTACTCCTAAAACATGATTGTCTTCATTTTAATTTCCCCCTATTATTAAAATAACAGAAATAATAATTTCACAAATTATGCTTTTCTTCACAACCAGACCCTTAAGACCTTCTCCAACAAATGACTTTGTTAAAATATAATAAGCTTCTCTGTTCCTTCCTTTGCAGCAGAGAAGAATGTCTGGGAGTAACATAGTACTATACTAACATTTAGATTTGTATTTTGGAATACTAATAACCAGTGTGACCAAAAGCAATTGTTTTGTTAGTCATTAAAAGCCTCAAAATTATTTCAAGAATAAGAAAAAAAAGTAATCTGCAAGAGGTTTTTTTTTGTTCAGCTAAAATGTACAATACTATAATAAAAAAATCAAATATGTGCAATATAATTCTAAGAGTTTGCTGACATAAGCATTTGAAACCATTTGCATAAACAGTCACTGCCCTTGTGCATGTACGTGCACACACACAAGTAACTCAGTAGCCTGACTTTCTCCCATAGTTTTCAGGACTAAGGTCCCAGCTTCAAAGAAAAAATGGAGTCCAGAGGAACTACACATACTGAAAGGTGCCAAGAAGATGCAGGTAGTTCTACAGGATTAGGGCTTTCAAGCAATTTCTCTTTCTGGACCACACTACACTCAGCAGCTGGCAACCAGTCACCCCTGCTCAACACCTTCCGAAAGTGGATCAACACGCAACAGAATTTATTGCTGTCCACTCAGGGCTTTTTCAACCTTAAACGAAGTTTTCTTTTTCTCTTGTAGTTTTAAGAGGTATCATTTGCCATATAATGCAGTTAATCTCCACAAATATGTTCTTCAGTAGAGGAAATTAAGGTAGCAACACTGTTGCTGGAAAAGGTAACATGCAAACAGCTCATTTACTTATTTTTGTCCCTCCTTCCCCTGACATCATCTGACCACTTCAACAGAAGTGCATTTAAGTCATTTCTCATCATGACCTGACTCAAGAGCAATATATTCCTACTCATCATCAGTAAATCTCCCCTCTATTCCTAAAGAACAGATGCGCAATCATCAATTCTTGGCCAGATGCTTTCTCCAGAGTCAACTTCATCTGAACTGAGGGTCATTTTTGTCCATCCTTCAAGCCCTTCCCAAAAATCACTACTCAGTCAAGATTTTTGGGAAATATTCAAGTCAAAAATGGAAAACACATTGAGTGGTTTCCACTACGGCACAAACATGCAACTTCTGTCTGCTTATGTCTAGGCCAGAGGTGTATTCTCTTCTACTGAGACATTTCACCATTATTTTTGCTCTCAGGCAAAGCACAGATTGCTGAAGGCTGCAGCATGAGATCTGTTTTCCCATGCACATACTTCTCCAGAAAAGCCACCATATCTGTTCTTCCTCCTCCACACAGCTGGCACAAAACATTCAGCTGGACACCAGATAAGGCAAAAGAAGGATAAAAAAAAACCAAGGAGACAGCTAAAGTGATATGTCTTCCAGGTGATAGAAGCACAGTGTGTTTTAAAAACAATGTTAAAAACAAGACAAGTTATTTGAAGCCAAAGCAGATGCCTAAATTAACTAGAAATTGCTGATGAGGATATAATGGATATTAGCTTGCACTGAACCCAGATGCACATATACTAAAATTATGTAGTCAATAGCATTACAAAAGCATTTTAAAACACCGATGGCCCAGCCAAACACCATGTACACTATCACATGTACACCAGCACATGAACAGCCTGACCAAAGGGGTGAAGACAAGCAGTTGCAGACAGAACTACAGAGTTTGCAGTATGAATTTAGTAACAGGTTTTTTGAAGTTGATAATTTGCCTGTCTTCTAAAAACTCCTATTAATGTGAGCTCCACTTCCCTGATAACCTGTATAGAGATACATAATAAATATATATTCACCTACAATCTGTAAGCAAGCCTAAATAGTTAGAATTATTTTTTTTCTGGCTATAGCCATCCTGTTTATTATTAATGTCATGTTGCATGTTTCACATGATGAGCTTTCAAATTCAGTAAGGTTTTCCACGAGCAGATTACCATCACTGTAAGGGAAGAGGAACCATTATAGCTAGTGGTGTAGACTGCTGCCTGAAGCTGTTCTTCTGAGAACAGTGTTAATCTTGAATGTGCAAATAAAAAGCAGTAGGAAAGAACGGAGTAATTGGCTCCCCATCAACAGTGAATGAATGGTAAGATTCTTTACCCATCTTGATTTTTCGCACTCAAGTTGAGAGGTGGCTATAAAACAGTCAATTAGTACCAACGTGTATAAAGGTGTATTAGCCCGTAACATAATTATTATGCATGCATGTATGTTACTCACCAACAAATTAAGTACTGCCTGAAACCTGCAACATCATTGGGCATAAAAGCAGCATTCAAAACCTACTTTCAATAGGTTAACAAAAATACAAAAGGGTTAAAACTACATTAAGAGAACTGACAAAATGCTAAATGTCTCACATCTGAGGCTGCCCTTTCCTAGGCATGGCTGCCCAAGATGCCTCCTACCTCCTTCTTGCTCCCCTTTCCCCTGTTGCAGGGGAGAAGTGGGATTCTCTGACCCCTCTTGAGTGGCTGGTTCAGCAGCCTAGGAGGTCCCCTCAGTGACCTACTTCTGTCAGGAGGAGCAACACTAACTGCTTGAATTGTTTATTTTGACTGTAATGAGACTGGAAGTTCTCCTACGCCTATCCAAATGGGTACATCTAGAGCAGCAAACCCCACCACAATAGTGGCAATAAACAATAGCCTACTCTCAGTGTGTCTGTGCCCAGAGAAAGGGCTGATATTGGCTGTACGGAGAGCACTCTTGAATTTCCACCTAAGACTTATCTGAAACAAACCACTGACCCCACATCAAGTTCTTGGAGGGGACAAAAACCAATTTTTCCTCAGCAGAGAAACAAATGAGGACATGAATTACTCCCATGCTGGAGAACAGGGTTGCGGGCCAGAGAATTTCATGCTACCTGCACTCTCCTGTTATACAAAGACTGCCAGCTGAAAGCCTGAAAAGCCAGGACTAATACACTCCCTAAACAAGCCAACAGACCAACAGCAGAACTGCTATGCTGGTACCTCAGAGCTCTGCTACCTCACACTACCCCCGCAGCATCAGTAATAGAGCATTTGCTGAGGTGAGCAGGATTATACACGCCACATCACGGCTCGCCAGCTGAATTGATTTTTATTTTTCTGAAAATTGTTTTCTGTGTAAAATCTTGCCAGGAAAAGGCAAGCAAACATACACACCAAAACAACCTACAAAATACACACATTAAAACACCCCTTTCCTCTTGAAGGGTCCAGAACTTGGCTCTGTTTACTGGTAGTGGCTTCTTGAGCCCAGATTTGACCTTCCTGTGCTGCAGGGCATCATTAGCTGTTCCACAGGAGCAACCCATGTCTCATCCTTCACAGTACAGAAGAAAGGCTTCCTTGCCTGTACTCTGTTTCAGAGACGTCTTTTGTTTTATCACATACACGAAGGATAGGGACTAAGAAATCACTGCCCATTGGTTACACTTTTTAATTGCCATATAAATGTAGCACAACAGCTAAAACCTGCTCCTATTCTCAATCACTTTCTTAGTGATCGATGCATTACTGAGGTGATGGTCAAGCATTTAGCATCCAGCTTACCTCCATCTGTTGTCTACAAGGACAGACGTGCTCTACTGCAGGAAAAGGGAACTCTGACATTAAACACGTCTACTGCTACGTTTCAAATGCAACATTAATAGGGCAACAAGCATTTAATAAGAAATAACTAAATAAGACAAAAACAATAAGAAATGACCAAACAACAGTCTAGGAAACCCACAGAGAAGAGATTTTTAAATAAATCCAGGGGATTTATTAAATGAAGAACTGTCTTGAAAACATGATCATCTTTCTATAAAGTAATGTCACAAATAATTATTGCAGCCTGAGGGATTGCAGGTTTCACAGATGAGGTAAGAATGACAAGTTGCACAGGTCACTTTTTTCCTCCCTGCCCTCATGTACCACACTGAAAACGTACAAACAAGGAAAATACCTAGTGCTGTTGCCACCAAAAGAACTTGGAGTGCTGCCCAAGTACCCTTGCACTGGCACACCTCTGTGCACATGGTCGCAATTTGAGCTCTACAGTGCATATGCTGTAGGTCAGAGGATGGATTTCTTATGGGGCATGCACTGCTGCTGCAAAGCAGTGACAAAGCCTACCTCATTAAGTGTTTATCACCCCGGTTTGGCTCCAGAAACCTGGACCACAAAGACAGGAATTAATCTCCTCCAATATACACCTCTAAGACCGATTTAAGGGAACGATTTACCTTGTTACACACACAGTGGGAAATAACGTAGATTGAATTTTAGCAAAACCTTAGTTGCAAATTCTTTACTGCTGTGTTACAAGAAAGTAGTGGCATAAAAGCCCTCATTTATATTAGATGAAATGTCTTCATCTCTCTGTTGTACAAAGAATGTATAACTACCTGCTAGTTAAAAGAAAAAAAATGGAGCAAAAACTGTGATCAACTCTGATTTCTTGGAGCACTTGCCATTTTTTTTTTTACACAAACAAATCCATACAGCTTTCCTTCCATTTAGTGTTCAGAGAGCCTACAGGTCTAGATCAAGTCAAAGCACATCTGACAGAGCCAATTTGTTTTCTAAGATTTCTGTCTTATTTTTTAGTGGTATTGAACTTTAATTGTAGTCTGCAGAAAGGCCCAAACCTTCATGCTTGCCAAGAGCTAATTTATCCCTAAAATTTAAGATGCAAAAGTGAGTGCAACTCAGCTGATTAAGTACGTAAGTCTGGCATATCATCTTCTAAGGGATTTTAACATTACCCTTAAGTGGTTAAGTGTGCAAATCTATGAACACAATTATATTTTGAGATCATTCAGATTTAAATAAAAGAAGGCTAGAAAACTGACTCAGCCTCTTAATTTCTAAAGACATGTTTTATGTTACTGGCAAACCATCACATTTAAGAAACCTAATCATTATGAAGGAGCTGACAAATATAATATATAGAACACATTTCTGCTGACATACAAAATGTATTTTCTTGCCCACTCATACTTCTGGATTCTAGTGAGGGTTTTTTCCCTACTGCCTTGCAGCGGCAGTTATTTACAAATCTGCTCAAGAACCAGCTAAACTTTGAGAATTAGTTTCATGGCCAATAAAACTAATAAAAATTGAATCTTACTAATTTGTGTCTCCTGTGGCTTTCCCCTGTGTAGATTTCTGACGTTTAATAAAGACTGAATCCTCATGGGAACCTTCTTTCAGTCAAGGCAGTAATAGTTTCTCATCTTTCTGGCTGATCATTCTTAGAAAACTTCTAGAAACTCAGTATCTGGGCTCCTCAGTTCAAGAAGGGCATAGAATTCCTTGAATGAGTCCAGCACAGAGCCAGCAGGATGATGAAGGGAGTGAAACACATTCCTTATGAGGGAGCTGAGTCTCTAGCTTGAAGGAGACTGAGGGGTGACCTCATTAATGTCTATAAATATATTAAGGGCAAGTGTCAGGAGATTGAAGTCAGTGATGGCCAGTGATAGGACAAGGGGCAAAGGAAGCTCCATGTGAATGTAAGGAACAACCTTTTCACTGTGAGGGTGACAGAGCCCTGGGACAGTCTGCCCAGAGAGGTTGTGGAGTCTCCTTCTTTGGAGACATTCAAGACCACTCCGGATGCGTTCCTGTGTGATTTAATCTAGGTTATCCTGCTCAGGGGGCGTTGGACTAGATGGTCTTTTGAGGTCCCTTTTGAGAATTTTTTCTATTATCCAACATAAATCTACCCTTTTCTAACTTGAATCTACCTTAACGAACTCTATGCATCTCAACAGCTTGATTTCAGTTATAATAAAAAAATGGCAGTTCTTGAATATCAGTCTTCACAGCCTGGAAACCTCATTTTATAACAGTTTTCATTCACCAACAAGCAACATCTCCTAATTATGAACATCTGATAGAATAAAAAAAATAGAACAAAATTTATTAGAATTACCTGCCACCTTTCCACTCTTCAAGATTCAAGAAAAAATCAGCTCTCCTGCACAAAAGTGAACGTATTTGAACTTAGTGTTGGGCTGCAAGGTGGACAAAAGGAAATTAATGAATGAGAAAGCACATAAGAAAAAGAAATGAGGGTTGCTGGGTTTTTATTGTTTTCTTTTGCCCAAATACACAAACACTAAAAAAGATAAACGAAGACTTAAATCACAAAAAATGTTTTTCCCTGGGCACTTATCTACAGCAGCACACTTAATGACAGTTGCTTGGTTCAAAGGATGTTTCTTTTTACAGATGAACTCCATCTTTTACAGGGAAAAAAGAATTTTAAGGCTGAAGTTATGAAAAGACTACAGTCACTGATGGTTATCTGCAAACTAAAATCAAGTCAAGACAGAAATATTTAAAATAATTTTTCTTCCCTGAAAGCCTATATTCTGAGCTCCACATTTTCTATACCAGCCTCAATGAAGCTGCTGGCCTCTAGGCAGAAAGGGACAGCAGTTTCTTTTCTTTTTTCATATTGCTCTGCCTTGCACAAAATAATGTATAATGCCATTAGGTATTATATAGGGGAATATGAAACACTGACTTTAGGAAAGAAATTAAGTAGGTACAGTTTTTCCAACTTTTAAGCAGAATTTGACCACAAGAAAAATGCTCTCATACATTGCAATAACTAAGGAGAGTTATTTCCAAAAGTGAATTAGGTCTGAAGGCACATTAGTGCTGTTGCAGTCTAAAAGGAGATGGGCTTTCAACTTCAAGTTGCTTTGGAAGATACTTTTGGCTAATTACCTCCGTCAAATATTTATATGCAAAATCACATACAGTTTTTACAGCTCACAGATTTAATTTGATGTAGATGATAAACGTAAGTACACAATCATAATACATTGAAACATCCAGTGCAAAGAGACCCCCTTCTCTGTATCTATTACATACAAAAGCAGAAAGCAGAAATTGAACTTTATTAAAAATTTAAAAAAAAAACAGTTCTCAAGGAGAGTGAAGCATTTGTTGAAATTAATCAAGAATGGGAAATGTAAGTAGCTCATATCTAATGTTAAACTACTGACACCACCAAATTAGTTGTATTCTTGCAGTTTCCTCCTAAATCAGTAGTGGCTCTTTAATGTCATACCTTTAAGTGTACCTTAAAATGGAGTCCTGCCTACATTATTAAAAATATTATTGTATATCTCTCTGTGTGTATAGAAGTTATTTTTTATGTATACACATGCTCATATGTATGCTAAAACAAAAAAAAGCTTCTAAAATGGCATACATGTTGGAGCTCATGAGAAGGCAGCTGTTTCCATGAAGGGTATCCAAAATTTGGAAACTTGGAAAGCTGGCAAAATCAGTAATATTTATACTTGAAATAATTCTTCCTTTCTTAAATGTAATAAAATCTAACTGCTTAATAGTTGAGTACTGAATAGTCAGAGAAAATGAACATATTACACCATATCAACAGAGAAGCTTCTCAGAACCCCACTAAGGAGACACTCTCCATCCTGGACATTATTATTATTATTTCCACAGAGCGCCCACAATTTTAATTAAGTGATTGTATTCTGCATAGAGGGCAAGACTGAAAGGGATACTGATGCATTTCAGATGCAAAATTGGCAGAAATTGTGTGTCTAAATCTGAAATTTGCATCACACATACACAAAGCTGCTACCCAACCTGCTTAGGTATATGAGAGGCTGCAGATTTGTACAATTCACTGCAAAATCCTGGATATTCAAATATATGCTCTTGAATATACCCTGGGTCACCTTCATTTTTGCTAGAGACCTTCTCTCCAAGTTCTTCTCTTTTGCCTAAACTACTCCAGAATTTGCAAGGTGGGCAATCTTATCCAAACCAATCCCAAAAGGCTCCAAGCAGAAAACATACTTGGAACACACTGAAGCACTGAGTTCAACCAAAACCACAGGAACTACAACCTCTACCATTCACAGACATGGCCAGAGAAAGCTGGTTTGTACTACTTACCCAGTGACTAACCACAAACAGCCCAAGAAGCAGAAACTCAAACCCCGGGTCTCCCCCACTCAAACTGCATGCCTTCCTCCTAGATAGTAAGGCCAAACTCCGGCTTGCTTGCTCCTCTTGAAATTTGCAGTTGGATTCTTGTCAATCTGATGTCCAACTTCAATAGCAGTGATGATGGATGATCTCCAAGGGGAACGTAAGGGGGTGGCAAAGGCAATTTCCTAACAGCAGGTAATATCTAGATGATTTTCTCAGAGAGAGGAGGGAATTTAACCCCAACCTCCAATCCTGTCCCTCAATGCCGTTGCTGTCTCACAGTCATCACTGACTTTGCATCCAAATAGAAGGACAAGCCTGTCATCTCTGTCAGATGCCTGTGGTAGCTGTGACATACCAGTTTCACATTACAGCTAACTGAAGGCAGCAAATGTATGTCTTAGTCTCAGAGAAATAACAGAACTGAATTTTAGAAATGAAGCTACTCTCTCTGGTATCTCTATCAGTTAATTTTGAAACCTCTGTCTCAGCATGCCAGAGGTCACAAATTTCACTCTCCAAGCTAACACTGCAGCATCTCAAAGCCTGTAAGGTATGTCCTGAATTCTCTCCACATCTGCATGTTTCTCACTGATTACCAAGACAGGTATGTTAGTGAAGACATACACCTATACATGTTGCTGGATTAATTTCTCTCCTGTAGCTTATTGTGCTACTCAAAATCTGCATATCTACTTAGTTGGAGCCACTATTCTCATCCTTAAAAAAAAATATGTCTGGCTGCCTTTGGGTGTATATTCTTCTACTGAATTCCTGTAGATAAAAAGATTCATCTATGTATACCTAAAGCCCTCCATACCATCAAAAATGTGCTACACCTCAGGTGTTGAACATGATCCAAACAGCAGCAGGAGGAAACAGTCTCCCCAAAGGAGGTGCTGAACACACACAAAGACTAGCTCAGTTTGCTAAAAAGAGCTGCCAGAACCCTCCCGCTACGCTTGTTATAAAACATATATATATACAGAAATATATTTTAAAATTAACGGCGAGATATATTTGGCATCACAGTTCCAAAAATGTCTTCCTTTGTAGGTGGTGGAAAGTGGGGTAGGGTTGTTTTTTTTTTAGTCCTTTTACCCCCAGGACAAAAAATAATGTATCCATCCCATTTCTTCTACTTGCTCAGCAGTTTCCAAAGCAATAGGCTTGTGCAGTTTTTTCTGCCTTTGGACAGAGAGTTGTAACCCGGGGCATCGACCACGTGGCAAAGCTAAGATTTTTCAGCTCAAGCCGCTATTCTGCTGAGGGCTTTCTCTGGATGACGTCTCCAAATTCCCTTACTTCATCCTGCCAAAAATCTGTTGTCTTGCTAAAGATCTGATGCAACTGTAACCCAATTGTATTGTGGTCTGGTTGGAGGTTTTTCCTGATCTTAGCACAAGTTGAGTCATTTTGCTTTTTCCACATGTTTAACGTATATATATTGAGTGCATATAGATTCAGCTCCATAAAACCTGGTTTAGTCTTTTAACCCTCCGGTGCCTCTGGCTTTTATTTTATTGCTAGAACACAATTTGTGGCAATATATTAGACTCTGTATGAGCATCTAACTTAAAACAAACAGTCATCCTATTTTCTTTCAGATCAATAGTCTACTCATCTTCCCTTCTGTTGCTGCCCATAGCTACGAGGGAAAAATAAAAATAAAAAACCCACAATGAATGTCATGCTTTTGTCCCTCTTTGTGCACATCATAAAGGTGATGAGAGACTCTCTGCCCAGCTGTATTTCTTGCACATTTTCCCATATGCTCAGGGCACTGGGAAATTGCTTGAGCTGGCGTCAGTTGCCACAAAAGAGTCCGTTTTGTCAGAGCTCAACTTCCCATTTCAGCTGTAGCGCTGCCACAGGACACTGCTCCCTCTCACAGGTCTATAATTGCTACCTGCACTTGGTGCTGCTGGCTGCTCCACAAGCTGGGAGCTGTGCTGACCAAAGCTGCCACAGGAAGACATTTCAGTATCATATTCTAGGCAATACCGATCGCATTCGTGAGAACAGGGCAACAAAACCAACCTGGCCTTCTAGATATGCTATTGTGCTATTGGTTTCAAAATTGCAAGAGTAAGAAAAAAGTAAAGTCATCTTTTGCTTTCTGGTGTTTATAGGGGTTGTTTTTGCTTTTAGCATTCACATCTTCTAAGGCCTTGTCTACAAACTCAAGGACTAAATCTTCCAAAATGACAGCTGAGAGGTTCACATAACTGCTCAATTCAAAGGATAGATCAAACAAAATATTATGCAGCATCTTAGAAGATTATAAGCACTGAGAACACTGAACCCTACATAGAAAATGGAGATTTTTTTATTACAATACCTTGCCTTTCATTACAACATAAATACAAAGTGGAGATACGGCTTTTGCTGATCCACAAGGAAGATAAAGACCAATCCAACTATCTTATTTTACGGCTTATCTTTCCCATGAGCAGGACTTGTTTCCCCTTTTGCTGTATTTCCTTTCAACAGAAGATAACACCAATTCCAAATACCTTGATATTTTTCAAGTCAGGCAATTAATATTACTGCCAGCTGAACTATATTTTCATGTTATTTCATGAAAAGCTGTGGAGTAGCAAGAGAAG
Organism: Heliornis fulica; assembly: GCA_013399135.1. Classification (NCBI taxonomy): domain Eukaryota; kingdom Metazoa; phylum Chordata; class Aves; order Gruiformes; family Heliornithidae; genus Heliornis; species Heliornis fulica. Next base: position 53,986 of record VXBZ01006514.1, read on the forward strand.
CCTGTCCAGGCTCTCCATATCTTACATGCTGTGCTCTAGTAGATGCCAACATCTGTATTATCTTTTAGAACCATATGAAATAAAATAAAAGAATATTTTTCTTCTGTATTTTCACATCTTCGCACTTTGTTTAGCATTTTCTATATATTTGCTAGAAAAGCAAAGGCCAACTGATAAATATTTCTAAATTGTCTTGTTATCAGTAAAAACAGTGCTTTGTTATCTGTCGCTTCCATCCTTAGAAGCTAACTGTTTGCAGCAGGGACACAGGTCTGAGCATTGTCTTAACTACTTATGGTAACAAATCCTTCTAGTAGTGGGTCTTTGTTTCCATAGCAACTGTCTAATAATTTGCCAGATAACATTTATGTGATAAACAAGCCTAGAAATCATTGTTGACTCACATTAGAAGAAATCCTATACATTTTTGTTCTGCACTCTCAGAGGCAGTAGTTGCACTGTGCAGCTCTGAGGTTTCGTATTTCACATTAGGAGGTACTCAATCTTCTCCAAGAAGTAATAGGATTAAGCAATTTCCCCAAGCATCATAGAATATTCAACACAACTCATTTTAATGTGATCAGGATAAAGGCAACATCCTCTGCATCTGTCACCACACTACGCATTCACAATTAATTAAGAAATGCATCTGCAAGCAGTGCTTCATTTAAAAGGATTTCTTTCAAGGAAAGAAAAATAAAGAAAAAGCAGCTTCACACACAATTCCTAGATCTTTAAAATCTCATTTAAAAAAAATTAAAATTAAGTAAAAATCCAGAGCTATACTATGGTTTCTATACTGGTGGTTTTAATTCGTACTGGGCACCTGAAGCGAGCAGAAACACCGTAAATTTGCCCCAGTGGAAAAATGGTACCAGCAGCATAGCACAGCACAGCCCAGTGACAGAGAAAGCTAGATAGAAAAATGAATTCCTCTCAATTTCTGCCTTCAAATAACAAAACTTCGGTCGAACAAGACCATCCCAGTTAACTGTTGTGTATGACTGCAGAACAGAGCTGCCTGGCAGGTTGGAAAATACATATCCCAACAAAGAACCGGAATCAATGTCCAAAGCATTTTTTTTTACAATCTGGCAAAGCAGCACACAAACATCAGTCTTCAGCTGTCCATCAAAGTCAAGCTCATACGATTGTTATCTGCTGCCATATCACCACCATACCACCACTGGGCAACATTTATGTCCTAACACAAACTAAAACCAGCCCCCTATAACACCTGCTGACTGATGGGGAAACCTACTTTTTCATTGTGTTGATGCTCCTATGGCACTTTTCACAAAACCTGTTTGCTGTGTTTTCTTTTTCACATTTTTAACGTGGAATCCAATCCCCATGCAGTACAATGCTGTTACCTCAGCTGGTGAGTTCACTGAAATGGGTTGCAGCTCAGGAGAGCTCCCAATTCCCTTCACCCTCTTGAGTGTGAAACCCCAATCATAACGCACTTACACACAACCAATCAAGTCTCACATTTGAAATAAGAACCTCTGAAATTCTTTAACCTGCAATACACGAAGTTCAGTTTAGATTATCATCATGTTCCCTTTTAGTTTTTAAATATATGCAACTTTTGAGAAAATATATGCATTTCAACATGAAAATCTAGTTTGTAATCCTTAGAGCCTGCAATTAGAGTACTATGAATGATTTATTATGAATCCATAACAGCAAACAGGTTTCTCAAGAGTTTAACTGAGTTTTTCTCAGACCAATTTATTGCTTCTGGTAAAAAACATACATAAACAACATAATCATCCTTTGAATTTCTGAATCAGAATCTCAACGTAAGGCTGTCCAAGACCACAGAATTTAAGTCAACATAGACCAAAGCCAGTGAGAACAAAACAGTGGGTTTTGCGGAGATTTGATCAGATTCCCTTTAGAATCACAGAATTATAGGGTTGGAAGGGACCTCGAGAGATCATAGAGTCCAAACCTCCAGCCAAAGCAGGTTGCCTAGAGGAGGTTGCACAGGTCCAGACAGATAGTATCTTAAAAATTCACAGCTTTTGCCATTACTTATAATGCATATAATGTTTCTTCTAAATTAAACAAAATCACAATATACTGTATTTCCTAATTGTCTAGTTGCGTAACAGTAACAAAAAGGAAAAATATTTAAAGAAACTACATTCCTGTTTTGGTGTACACATTCGATGTTACATAAATAATAGTCTTGAATAGTTAAGTTCCTGGTTTGAGTAATATAGATGACTGACATTTCTAGGCTTTATCTTAAAAACTATGTTAAAACCAACAGGAAGTTTAGCTTCCAACAACTAAATCTCAATGCATCTTTTGTGTGTGCGCTGGTTTTCACTGGGGTAGAGTTAATTTTCTTCACAGCTTCTAGTACAGAGCTGTTTTGGATTTGTGCTGAAAACAGTGTTGATAACAGAGATGTTTTTGTGATTGCTGAGCAGGGCTCACACAGAGCCAAGGCCTTTCCTGTCCCTCGCACGGCCCTGACAGTGAGTAGGCTGGGGGTGTGCAAGGACTTGGGAGGGGTGGTGCAGCCAGCCCAGTGTACCCAAACTGACTAAAGGGAAATTCTATAACATATTACATCGTGCTCAGAATATAAATCTGGAGGAAAAGGGAGAAAGAATGGAAGTTCCAAGTCATGGAATTTGTCCTTGAATAAACCGTTATGCATGGTGCAGCCCTGCTGTCCTGGGCATAGCTGAACACCTGCCTGCTGGTGAGAAGCAGGGAAGGGATTCCTTGTCTTGTTTTGCTCACAGAGCTTTTGCTTTATTAAACCATTTTTTATCTCAACCCATGAGTTTTCTCACTTTTACTCTTCCAATTCTCTCCTCCCAGCAGGGCAAAACACAGCGAACACAGCTGGCTTGGATTAAACCATGACAATGTGGAGTATATTGAGCCTTTTAAGAGTGTTGTGTAGACTTCAGATAACCTGATTCTATTGTTGGATGTATTAAATACCTTTATCGTTGTTTCCATTTTGTAGTGGAAAAGATAGATAATTACAAAGATGGGCAGAGAAATGTAGGTATAGAAGTATTATGTGTAAAAGGTTTGGTATCACTCATACAACAATTGATTATTGATGAAAAGGTTGAATTATTTCACTTCTTTAAGATGTAATTTCCATCTTACCCCATGAAGTTCAAGAATTTGCTTCTCATACCCCTCAAAGCAATACACAGAATTCAGCCTTTTCCTCTTGATCAGAAAACCCACGACACTCAAATTTTAAGCAATTTCAATCATCTTTCCACAGTATCATTTAAAATACACAACTGCTCACACAGATATATATATATACACACCATTCAAAAAGCTTGGTTTATGATCCCACAGATTAAAGATACTGTGCCATTACTTGCATTGTCTCACCTGGAACGTACAGAGCAATGTCAGCACTACGGAATACATTCCTACAGGTTTCAAGCCTAATAATCCTGCACTAGATTACAATTTCTGGAAGGGTGAGATCAGTTCTTTGTACTGCAATATTTTTGGTTTTCTCGTGAAGTTACTACACCACCAGTTTTTAGCACCACCTAAATATTTAACATTTATAGACATGGGACAGTGTTTTACTCAAATTTACTTAAATTCATTTAGAGCTTCTGCTATTTGTGTATTGGCTAGTGACTCTTAGAAATATTAGAAAAAAATACAACTTTGCTATGCTAATGTGTTGAAAACTTTTCAACGTGTAAATATTTTGCAAAAAAGCTTCAAACTACTTTTGTATCTGACAAATATTTGCTATTCAGGGATATTTTATGATAATTTTATTATACTGTGTCTGTCTACCCGTGTGTGCACTTGACAGACAAATCATTTTACAGTACAATAAGTATGATAGAGCACTTCATACCCAAGTGTTTCACCATGAATTGTCAACTAGTGTCAGCTAACAGCTGTGTCTTGAAAGAAATTCTTCTAATCTATTTCTTTTAGCTAACCTCCAACAAGCCACAGGTTCCCCACAGCAAGGTGAAGTTTCATATACTGTCACCCATCCACACCTCCTAGTCAATGAGACATCATCACACTCCATTTTCCGTCATTTCTTTCCAATTGGGATATATGTTGTTCATATCAGCATGAACTGAAGGTGTAAGATGCTGCAATCCTGGAACACTTGCAACTTTGAGCTCCTGTTTTAATCGTGAATAAATAAGTTTGAGGATGTCAGTTTGAGACAAAGATGATGCAACTAGATCATTTCACTTGCACAGAACAAGAGTATGAAATATGGAAGACAGATATATTACTGAGTTAAGTTGCAGTAACAATAAGAAAAGCACAAAAAGAGGAAAAAGTTCATCTTGTGTTTCAGTGGTGTTGACCTACATTGGATAATTTCAGAGACCTGGTAATCTTACCACGAAACCTCTCTCCAGTATATAAGTATTTTGATCACAAGTTTTTTTCTAATGAATCGTGATCACAGAATGCAAAATAAAAGAAAAAAATAGAATGGTTCTAGAAAGAAAATTTTGGCATTGCATCCAGGGCATAACACAAATCAGATTCCTTAGATTTTATGTGTACTATTGCAGGTTAGAAAACTCTAGTAACGGTGAGGTCTAACTGGAAGAGACAAACAGAAGGAGTCAAGTGAGAAGCAGGCAAGTTTCAAAGAGTGAGAACAGATTTACCTTGCACATCTAACATCCACAGTAACATTTCAAATGTGCTTAAGTGCCTTAGCAGCCTCCCATTTCCAACCAATGAAGTAACACAAAAATTCTCTCAGATATCTGCAGTTGCAGCATTCAAATATTTAAGAAATTCACAAAAAATATACAAAGGAGGTACAGGCAATTTCTGTACCCACATAATTACCAAATCAAACAGCACATAAATTAAATTACATTTATTTAGCCACATATAATAATGGGATCTTAAAAGTTGTCTGTATATTCTCTTTAAATAAAATATAATTAGTGGAAGGTGTGTGCCCTCAGCTCTGCTGCTGCAGTTCCTTGAGGGGATTTTTTTTCTGAGTGGCACTGACTGGTGTATTTTCTGATTAGCAAATTAAAAATCCAGGTCTGAAATAATAATTGTAAGACCCTTTCTTTTTTTATCATCATAAAGAGCAGAAATCAGAGCTGGATATCACATTTTCATGGAGTTTCTCCAGGAGTTGGAGACCTGCGTGCCCTTTGAGCATTTAAAAATGTCACCCTTTAGCACAGAGAGAAATGTTGAAATTCTTTACTATTTCCAGTTAAAATGTGTCCTCACAGCACTTCTGCTCACTGAATCTGATTAGTTGTTATGTGTGATGCCTTGATTGCAATGAAAGGCAACAAATTGGGAAACAGCAAAGAAAGGTTAACAAGGCCTTTAGGATCTTTAGTTGTATCATTTCATAGTTAAAACTACTATGATAAAAATTAATCCAATAAATATATTTATTTCATTGTAGATTTGCTGATTCAATCCAAATTTTATCATAGATTCAGCCTATTGCCTGCGCAGATGGAGATAAGGGGATGATGCCATGCAACTGCTGAAGTTTCAAGTTTCCTCCTATAAACAAACTGTGGCCACTGTTGATATCTTGTATTTACATTCTGCAGTCCATCTACAGAATGAAAACAGGCCATTCTGTGGTGAGACACCATCTGACTGCAACAAGATTGAAAAAGCTCAGGTGATAAATGCCAGAATAGGGGCAAAATCCCTACAGACAAGATGGATGATGAACTCAGACAGGCTGTAAATACCATGCAAGATTTTGCTAAGCTGACCCAAAGTCTTTTATGTTACATATCCATCCCAGGGCACTAATATATAGCACAGCTTTTTAAGGGGTGCTTTACACATAGGAGACAAAAGCTCCTTCAAAAAAATCACCTTTCCTGGAAGGTGGTAGGCATTTTTTCCTCTAGTCCCATTACGTTCCGATATATCATAACTTCAAGTCACATTATTTTGCGTTTTATTGTCTGCACCAACACTTGGAGGCTTCTACAATGCTTGAGTTTCAATTCCAGACTTCACTAGGGCTTGAGTGTGGAGGGAGATGGTGTTTCAGGTACACAGGAGTGGCAAATATTTTTAATATTTTCCATTCCAAATAACCTTTTCATTTTTCTCAAAAATAATGAAGATTACAATATCTGAGAAAGAGCAATTTCCACTTTCAGGGGAAAAAAAATAAAGCCAGAAGAATAATCAATACAAATATACACAAAGCAAATTGTGTTTGACACTTCAGATACAATTTTTCTTTTACTAATGTGACAAAAGCTTTCACTTGTCATTTATTCACCAATAATTGAGCACTTTGACTTTCTTAAATGTTACTCTCAGCTACTTATTTTTTGAAAATTTTTATCATGGACTCAAACAGCAGTGAGGCCACTTAACTCATAAAAGTGAAAAAGTGCACTTTTGAGACTTCAGGGTGTGATTTTTTAGGTGACTCAGTATTAACGCACTGTTCCTAACACTGATGTCAGAGGCCATATCTCCATATGTCTCAAAGAAAATAATATAGGAATAAAGAAATAAAATATTTTTTAAAGAAATCACTTAGTAAAGTATCCCAGAATCAGATAAAATCAGAAACACCGTGCAAAGGAAGCCCTATCTTAATATTTCGTTTCAGCTGATGGTTTTAGTCTGTTAAGCCTACTGTAATTCTTCTAGTTTTACATTTAACCTAATTTATCTATGAAATTTCTCAACAATTTTAACCAGTACTGGAATGCCTGTCAGTGTAACATGATCTCCCGCCTTCAATTTCTGATTGAAATCTCCAATTTCCAGGGTACCAAATCTTGAGAGTTTAGTTTTGAGACTTCATGTAAAATAACCCAATCCAAACCAAAACCAAATTCAAGTCTTTAGGGACTTGTGGAAAAATAGCTAAAGAAATGTGAATACTTAGGAATCTAAAAGCAAGTGGTAGTAAAAATGCTTCAGTTCCATCCTCACCCTCAAATCTATGTGTATGACACCCAGGATCTTGCTCATGACATCGAAGTGTTTAGTGGTGACAGTTTTACACAAGTGGCAAGCAGAAAGAATCCCAAGCCTATAGGAAACACAGACTTATTGAGAAGACAAATTCATAGTACTTAGCAATACCTAACTCACAGCACAACATTTACTGGTATTTGTGAGGCAGCACCAATTCACCTTTTCTGTTGAATTTAGGATTTTCTTCCCCTTCTATTTGTCACTGCTCTTCTCACTGACAGCCAGCTTTGAGATTCAGTGCCCACTTACTTATTATCTCAAAGACACAGCCCCAAATCACTGAGATTTGCCTGTCACTAGTATTGTTGAAAAATATAGAGAAAGAAATCAAAAAGCTAAAAATAGCTTGTAGCAGTATAGAGGTTTATTAGCTAAGTAAAAAAAAAAAAAGACAAAAAGGCAGATGTTACTTTATTTCTTCTAGAATGCCTTTCCAGCATAGACCATAGTTTAATCCTCCCTTCTTGAATGAAATTCAAGTGAATAAGCAGTATTTCTACTCCAAAAGAGACACTTTTTAAACCAATAATGGATTTCCAATGAACCCATATGCAAAGCCATAGGAAACCACCAGGGCTTTTGCTAGTATATCTTCTCTATTAAGCACCCTGCTAGCTGCACTGTGTGCTGCCTTTGCCTGGTATGTCTTTTCATTTTCTTGTAAGCTCACAAGATTTTCCAGAGATCTGTAATGATTGTTCAGATTTACCTCAAATATGCGTTGTTTACATGATTATTTAATTTCTTCCATGCATGCAAACTGCTATGGAAATCGCCTTTTGTGGTACGGTTTGTCCAGTATAAAATCCTGGGGCATACCCCTATTTAGAAGATGACACACTGTTAGCTTTCATTTCGTGTCTCCTTGTGCTGCAGACAGATTTTAAAAAAATAATAAAAGCATTATGTAATCAGTTCTGATTTTATCGATTGCTTGTTGATGGGTGTTACTAAGAGCAAATTTGATAAGCCTAGTGCAGGAAAGACTGCAAACATTGTACAAGAAGTTTAGAAACTGACTGCCACCCATAGACTAAAACCAACATAACACAACAGATATCTGCACGCAGCTACAGGACCAAGAATAAGAAACCACACCAGGCAGACAAAACAAGCTTTTCCGGCAAGCTTCTGTTCCCACTGCCATTTACAAATGGCACTGCACAGAAACTTAATGGAGACAGGAAACTGGACATCCTGCTATCATTTTATGATGTTACCAACGGGGTCACTGCTAAGGTGAAAAAATGTTTGACCTGCCTTACGGCTGTAGCGTTCAACAAAAAAGGTGTTTCTGAAAACACAAATTTAAAAGTGCTCTGCCTCACACTTAAAGCTTATCTTAAATATATGCATACATATATAGTACATACATATACACACACAAACAAATGAGCCTGAGCTGCATTTCTGTTGCATCAATGGAGTAAAAGTCATGCACAGCAAGTGCTTCAGACATTTATTATGTCCTTTCAACACCGACTCTGCTTGTGCAGGGAAGATACTGACACACAGCTTTCAGGGTGCTTTTCAAAACATTTAACAGCAGTACAGAACACTAAAGAGAAACTCTAGAGATGGGAAAAAAGCACAAAATTGCAGCCATAAAGCAATGTGTTTTGCATAGCTTCAATTTTATGAATCAGTAAAAAAATATACCAGGCATCACTTGGCACGTGAAGATGAATTTAATTCCCTCATTCTGATTCCTGGGTCAGTTCTGTTCTTTCTCCCCCGTCCCACCACTTCAGTGTTTTATATCAGTGTTTTCATCACAACGATGCCTTAAATTACTGTCCTAGTTCAGCAAGAGACACCGGTTATCACTGTGTGGGGGGTGATCAAGGCTGTGTATTCTACACCCTCTATTCATTCCTCAAGAATAATGGACCATTTGCAACAGTTGTCCAGGAAGTCGTTAGCACCTTCACACTCAGCCTGAGGGGGCGTGGGTGCTAATGGGCCATCAATGGTCCAACCATACCCCATGACTCACAGTTAATTACCCATTGTGTGAGTCCCCGCCCTGGGGGAGGGACTGGGTGCTCCCTGAGGATATACAAACAGGGCTCAGAAGACCTTAAGACTCTCTCTCTTCGTTGGATCTGGAGGAGCAGCGGAACCTCGACAGGAGGAAGCCATCGCTCTCGACCGGACTACAACCATCGCTTCTGGCCGGGCCACAGCCGTCATCTGCAGCAACGGACTCTTCACTTCTTTTTGCTTTGGACTTGGGAGAGCCACGTGGATCTCGGCACCGGGGCTAACAAACCCCTTTGGGCTTGTGCCCTGGGACACTGGGTTTACTGCTGGGTTTTGGTGAGTTGAAAGCAGGTTGTTCTCTTTGTGTCAGTGTTTGTATGATAATATCTTTCATTAAATTGTAACTCTGACTTATAATCTCTCTTGTGGTGGGTCCATTTCTCCTGCTGGTTTACCTCTAAACCAGCACAATTACACACTGTAGTTAGGATTCAAACACGCCACAGGCTCTGCCCTACCCAGAGGCTGAAGAGGAAGTATGTAAACTGATCCAGACTTTCTCCCTGTCTTTCCTGGAAATCTAGTTCAAGGCTACAGCTGATAAGAGAGAGAGATCCAATCACCCCAGACAGCTAGTAACCTGGTCACAGGCAGACAGCTAATAACTTGCACAAGACAAGCTGATGATCCCAGCACTTTATCCAGTGACAGATGATTCACTTCACAAAATCATCCATAGTCAGTACAAACCTGAAGATGAGTTTGGTCACACTGCAAAAACTATCACGGTAACAGCTCTTACAGTTACAGTGCTTTATGTACCACCAATGACCACATTTAGCACCACATCTCCAGTGCAAGTGCAATCATCTAGTGAATTTGATGCCTACACAATGCTTTCCTCCAATTTGCGATCAATCTGAACAAACACTTGTCTTCTATAAAGCTATTCAGAGCAAAACCAGAACAAAACAAAAACGCATTCGAGGCACATTTCAAAGATACATGCTGGAAACTGAAATAATATACTGAATATAAACACCATAAATATCTCCATTTAAACTGATGGATACCTCAGCTTTTCATTTTATCTTCATCCTTATTTGCAAACTTCCCATTAAGAAACAAAGACTGGACATTCCCACCTGTTAGTTAACAATGCGCCAAAGTGAACTATGGAAAAGTAAACTGATATCTCCATTTAAGAGCAAGCAATTTCTTTCAAATTTACAAGAGTTGCTTCCTTTGGGAATGCTGCTCCCTCGCAAGCTGGCCTAGGGAAAATACAGACATCAGAATAGCTCTTCTCACTCAAGTTGCTCTATTATACATACCATGCCCTGTATGGACAATTCCATCCTATCGTAGCCACTGCTTGTCACACTTAAGGGGATTCTATGCTTAGCAAGAACATCTGTTGTATAAATATCATATGTATCCCTCATAACACATATTTACTCCTCCCTTTGCTCTAACTTTACCTGAATCCAGAAACACCACACTATTTCTACTGCCCATTTGCTTCTTCAGTAGCCACACACAATTACAACTACATGAGGTCAGCTTTAATTGCACACTGGCTAGTACATGCCAGTGAAACTCAGAAACTTTACCTTGCACATCAAGGAGGAAAACTTGCCCTAAACAACTGTAAAGGGTTAGGGAAGTGATCTTGCCCCTGTACTCGGTGCTGGTGAGGCTTCACCTCAAATACTGTGTTCAGTTTTGGGCCCCTCACTACAAGATAGATGTTGCATTGCTGGAACAGGTCTAGAGGAGAGCAACCAAGCTGGTGAGGGGTCTGGAACACAAGTCATATGAGGAGCGGCTGAGGGAACTGGGGTTATTTAGTCGGGAGAAGAGGAGGCTGAGGGGAGAACTGATCCCCCTCTACAACTCCCTGAAAGGAGGCTGTAGGGAGGTGGGGGTCGGCCTCTTCTCCCTGGTGACAGACGATAGGATGAGGGGGAATGGCTTGAAGCTGTGCCAGGGCAGGTTTAGGCTAGACATTAGGAAACACTTCTTCTCCCTGAGGGTTGCCAGGCTCTGGAATGGGCTGCCCAGGGAGGTAGTGGAATCCTCATCCCTGGAGGTATTTAAAAGACTGACAGACGAGGTGCTTAGGGATATGGTTTAGTGCTGGGATGGCAGTGCTAGGTTAACGGTTGGACTCGATCTTAAAGGTCTTTTCCAACCGAGGTGATTCTATGATTCTACAATTGTGCACATGTGGCACTAGTTCACCAATTCCTGAAATGTATTTCTTCTGTCACATTGTAAAGCAAACAGTCACATGAGTCCATACAAATTAAGTGTTGTCAACTGAATTAGCCTTTTGCCATTGCAGGGCTGTCTTCTGCATGTAGATCAGGCTAAATAATCCTTGAGGTACCAGGAACTACACTATATTTGTAGAAATAGCTCTCTATCCTCTGTAGTTTCAGCATCCTTAATATAACTTTCAGGCAAGTAAAAATCATATGTACTAGATAGATAGTAAGCATTTCATATTCTGTATGGAAATAGGATACATTCAAAAGTGGGAAATAGTATTATACACATCTGTTATAGACACAACAGTTCACACAACATTTTTAAGCAACTGCATGAGCAAGTCTTGCTCTTGCAAGAGAAAAATACGTTGAATTTGTAAGTGAACCAAATGAGAGGCATGAGCTGTTCATATTTATCTATGGAAAAAACTCTTGATTTTGCTCAGATTTGGGTTATTTTAACCACATCATTATTGCAAGATCGCATGTCTTTAAAACACATTAAACCAAAGCTGAAAGGGACTGCTTACTCTACACACAAAATGATATAAGTTTCACTTTTGCTTGCATAAATCTTCATGTAATGAAGGCAGAGACAGCATACAGAAGAGAAGCAGCTCTGAGATGGCAAAGGAGAAAGTCTCGGGAGTAGTACTAGCCTCTGAACTGCTGCTGATGCTGGGTGCAAGTGCAGGGTTGTCCCCCACCCCCACCCTGCCAGGGCTGATGAATCCCCTGTGATCATTCACTAGGAATATGGAGAGATGATATCCTTGATTCCAGGCTATGGATAAGCCAGGGACTGCAAATAACACTGTTACTTAGGTAGCAAGTACATCATGCCATTCAAGATAGGTATATGTAAGTAGAGCATATAGCAAGGGTCAGACCTGATTCTGAACACAATACTTTCTTGTTTAAACATCAGAGAGAGGAGACAACTGTGATGACTTCACAACAGAGAGCACATACTACTCTACGTGCACATGGAGGATAACTGAAGTAAACCATGTAAGCAAGCAGATGGAAGCCTGCTTGTATCATACTCAGCAACACAGAGCTTACTACTGGAAAGAGCACATGTCATTTTAGAGATCTTTTTATTCAAAAATAAGTTATGACTGGAAACAAAGACTTTTAAGAAACCTACCCAGAGCTAAGGCAACCCTCTGCAAGTCTCCAGTACAACCACTCCTCAGTTCAGTTACCCAGCACAGCGTGTGCATCTGTTGAGAGTATGTATCACCAGTAATAACCTCAGTCTTAGGCCTCATGACTTCAGCCTGCAGCACACTGGCATAACAGCTAAACAGTAGGTTTCTGAGTGTGCTTTGTACAATATCCTCATCTGTAAAGCTGGGAAAGATCAAGAGCATTTAAACTGGGGGACTAGAGACAGGATGGATGAAGAACAGGGCTGCAAACCAGTCCCTTCCGAGCAAGCCCACAACAAGAACAATTTCCCATGACAGCGTTTGTGACAAACCATGTATAAGACAGGTCATATATCAACCCTAGCCTACCTTTACAGGAAACATTTTGTTTTCATGGTACATTTAGCTAATACTGAATTATAATTGAACTCATGTGATACTACCTATTATGCAAATACATTCATTATGATTCATGGTATTACAATAGGTAGTAAATGAATTGATAATTACATGACACTTAAAATAAATAGGATAGCGCTTTGCAAAATCACAGCTGAGTGTTACTTTTTAAAACACATTATGTCTGTATCCTACCCTTGCAACAGGCTGCAAGACGTCTGGCTAAGAGTGGCAATGTGGTCTCTGCAACAAATTGACTGCAGTGTGCTTTCTCTTTACTAGCAAGGAAGCGCTACTATGTGTTTTAGATGCAATGAAGATATTTAATTAGAAAGCTGCCTAATGCACTCTCAATGTCTTATCATCCAGCTGTTGACCACAGAGAACCGCACAGGATATTTTAGTTAATATCAACTAGATGACTTTTTGCCCCTCTGAGATGATAAATACATTCACACAGAAAGCTCTATATAGCTCTGTATAACACAGGCGTTGTTAAACAGTATCAGATGAAAAGCAGAATAAAATTAAGCTGTTCCTGGGTTTAACAATGGGCTACAGAGGTTAATTACTACCCTACCTATCTGAACAGTATGAATTTGGAGATTGAAATGGAATTGGTGGTGTGGAAGATTTGTTTTTAATCAAGGAATGATGTACAGCTGGATCTACGACTCCACCAAACCCTTGACAATTCATAAAATACTATTTAGAGAGAGAAAGATGTGTTATCTTTTCCAAAACTGCAGGATCTGGGGTAGTGACAAATTTTATTTAATATCTTTGGGGGACCAAAATAAGGAATGCCAATATAAATATAGCAAAGACACAGCTACAGCAGGAGGTTAGATACACACTAAAGAAGATTTCAACAGTGGTGAGGCACAGTGGCAACCTCTGCTGCACAGAACAGGCAAATAAATAACAACTTCACTTTCTAGCCCAGTGAACTGGCTGCTTTTGCAAGGGTAGCCTAAACTTTTAGTTTAAGAAGATTCTACAGTTAGCCAGCCAAAACAAAAGCCCATCATCCCCTCGATGACTGAATTTACTTGTCCTTTCCCCCCAAGCCTTCTGAAAAGCACTGTGGTATGATTTGAAGAATTTTAAATCATTGTGATTCCCACTGCTATGACAGCAGACATTAAACAATCATCTCACTCGTAACATAACAAGAAGCATCAGATACCAACGAGAATGAATTACAATAAACTCTAACTACATTTTCCAAGGCCTTTATCACTAATTGGTCTGTTGTTCCACACAAGAACAGAAAAGTATTGAGATTTTTACATTAAAAGGCACAAAATGTAGCAAGTGCGTAGACCTCTCAAGTTAACTTGCACTGAAGACCTGTAACAACGACAATATTTTGCCAAACTTGGTTAGTTTTGCAGCCCTCAGCAATTTGAATGAATAGTGTGCTCTGGCAGTTTCATACATTTTTTAATTGGGTTCAGATCCCTCTCCCTCCCCTGAAAATATGTGTAGGTGAAGCACCTTGCTTCTGGTACTTTAATAAAGATCATCACTGTTTATTTCCCATATGTCCATCTTCAATGGCTGAAGACAGACAACTAAACTGGCAATCAGAAAGCAATTAGAGAAGGTTAGTACAACATCTGTCTTCCCATCTTTTGTTTAGACACAGAGTAGTGTTCAGAGATACCACCAAGTGAAACTTAGCCCAAATTAAAGTTTTTTTTTAAAAAGTATGAAAGCAAACTCAAAAAAATGTAAGACAGTTACAAGTTAAGTAGTAATTACAAGGGAAAACATATTTTGATGTAAGCTAAAACTGACCTGGATTTGCTGTTCCAGTGATCTGCCACCTTGTTGGTATGGGAAAAACTGAGTCAAACTTCCCCAGAAACTGGAAGTAAAATGGCCTGATTGTTCTCATCAGCTAAAGGTCAAGCACAAGCCAGAATGCAAGTAGAAAGGGTAAATCATATTTCAAAATTCCTTCTCTACATAATTTAAGAAGTTAGAAATAGATATTAAAGGATGTTTTACTATACATTTAAATCTTACTGACTTCAAGACATGTTTTGCTACTTAAATCTCTCCACTTCTACCTGGATTATTGCCCTTGCAGACACAGTCCCTCAGTAAGATTTTGTGTCCAGATGCATGAGCCAGAATTAAGAGCATATCTGGAGAGCTCTTGTTCTCTCCAAAGTCACCAACCAAAAAAAGACCAATATGCAGAAAAAGGAGGAAGGAAAAAAAACAAACCCTATTCCACTCTAATCTGTAAGTATTTGGGTCTAGAACCTGACAAGACCAAGAAAAAATTTCATAATAGCTATATAAACTTTTTGTAAAGTCTTCTAATAAACATGATTGCACAGAGGCATTCAAACAAAAATAATCTAGAAATCTCATAAAATGGTCAAGTGCTTTTTTCCTTTTTGTAAATGTAGTTTCCATAACAGCTAGGAAATTGATATTGTTCATTTCTGAATTCTTATGAACATCATGGCTTTAAAAACTTCAGTCAACAGGTAAATATTAATGGCTTTCTAGTCTGCCTACAAGAGGTAAGAAAAATGGACCAGAAGCGAGGTACGGCAAAATGCAGAGTACAACCTGGACAGGAAGGCATGAGAAAGAAAAAAGCAAAACCACATAGAAGCATAAATAGAGAAGAACATAAGAGTTGTAAACAATGGTCTACAAAGCATCTGTTGATGCCCACTCTGCTTATGATGAACATTCCTCTGTGTTTAATTCTTTATATAACACACACTGCCAAAGAGAAAGCTATTTGGAAAGTATAACTGCACCATCTTTGAAAGGAAAAACCACTTAAATTAACATATACTAAGACATTAAAGATTCATGTTGAAAGTCTAAAATGAATGTGAAAGCTTCCCACACCCAGTTGCCATAGAGGTAGGTGTGAAGAGCACGTTACAAGCTAAGAAAGCAAGCCATAATCTCCATAAGTCTTAGGACTTCTCAGGAGCCAGGAAGGTTGGCAAAGAGGCAAGAGTTCAGTGCAGCTGCTTATATAGCAGAACCTAGCTTATAAACTCAAGTAAAAAAAACATTTCTGCTTTGGCTCACTCCCAAAGTAAGATATATGATTTATTTAAATACATATCATTCATAGAAACCTTTGCAGTCCTGACAGTATTCAGATACATCCTGTTTTAAGCAGATGTAGATTTCTTCTCTTCATGTAATTTGACGAAACAATAAAGTAATGTAAAAGTAATACATGCTCTGGTAGAAAGCAATTGGGGAACTTGGAAGTGAGCATGTGTACTTCTCTCCAAGCTATTCCTTCCAGAGAACTGTCTGAAAAAGGAGTTTTATAAGCATGAAGCCCTCCTCCCATTTCTGAACATCTCTGCAACCGCAGCAGAGGTTTACCCTAACGTAACACCAAACAGGGACATGAAAGTAGAGCAAAGACACATTTTGTGACATTCATAGCCTTATGAATGTCACTGCTTTCAGCTTCTGAGATTTATACACTAAAGAGGTAATTAAAGAACAATTAAATTAAGCTTTATAGAAAGTGATGAAACTGGCAGTAAAGCAGCAAACTACAGCACTACAAACAACATACATAAAACAGCACTTTGGAACACACTGCAATGAACCTGCTGCTTCATCTCGTGATGGAGCCACCAAGAATGAATCAAGAAAGGCCTGCACTAGCAACCATTTTGGGAAGTGCCAGGTACAGATTCAGCACTTGGACAAGGTTCTTGTGCTGCCATGACATGTTACGAAAGGAAAGCATAAGTTCCAAGAAGTGATGTATGATAAGAAGTAATGCTCCATGGAGGACAAGGACATGGTGAGAAAGCCAGATAGACATCCAGTGGTCTGGTTAAAGCAAACTGTGAAAAATCTAAGAGCTAGGCAGTATTTTGAAAAAAAAAAAAAACAAACCAAAAAAAAGCAAACAAACCAAAACCAAACAAATAAACCTAAACCAAAACAAACTGACAAAAAGAGCCACACAACATCCAGAATACAAAGCATAATGAGGTGCCTGAAGAATTAAAAATGCAAGGGAGGTTTTCCTTCACATCAACCCTCATTCTGGCTAGGGGAATTTGCAGAAAATTTAATTACCCTCACGAGATGTCTGGACAAGGTAGGATATCCTCTCCTTTCAGCCTGGATAATTAATGGAATATGGAATCACCCTGGTGCATTTATTAGGCTATTGCTGACAACTGTACCAGGCCATTTCTGTGATTTTTGCTTATTTTTCCTCAAAGTTTTTATTCCTTTCCCAAAATCAGTACACAATTTACTGCAAGAAAGTAACTACCAAGAGGTGAAAGAGTGTAAAATGAATGTATTCTGTAATATTAGTCATTTATCATTTATACGAAGTGTGTAATTGCTGAAAACTGCTAACAGATTGCGGGTCAAGAGGGTCAAAATGTGTACTTCCCACACCACTGAGGAGAACAACTCATTGTGTTGATGCATAATATCCTAATTTGAAAACTCAGGACAAGATGTGGCTGCCAAAATAAAGCACCATTTCCTTACTGTTTTCAAAGAAGTAGCAGTGATTTACACCAGCTGCTGCCTCTGGCCCTCTGTTTCACAGAATAAAATGCTCCTGCTGAGATCCCAAGTTTTTGTCACTGGAGAAAACACCCCCTCAGCCATTTCTTTCACAATTCTACTTTGCAAAGGTTGCAGACCTTGGTTTAAGGAATAGCACCAGAGACCACATGTAGCTTCCAGACCCTGCAGGACAATGGATTTCCCTGTCACAACAATTGGGAAAAGAGTTGTAACATTTCCTCCTGCAACATGGCAGTGCAGGCATGGCTATGAGCAGTGTGCCAATCTGAGGACATGCTGTATCTTGGAGGGACTTGGAGCTGCCAGACACTGTGCAATTGGCCACCCGGAGCTAATGACCACGATGGGATGCTTTGGCTAAACCTCTTGGGCACTAGGGATGAGGTGCTGTCTCATCAGAGCAGTCCTACACTGTAATTCAGTCAGACAACAGCATGTTCAGGCACATGTGAGCCAGCTATCAATGGTGGACATGTCCCCAGAACCAATATGCACGATCCCAACAGGCAGGTACTGCCCACATTCAATGGCTGCCCAGGTAGCTTACTTGGCTCTGGGCTCTCAATAGACACCTACGCTCAGACACAGTATTTGCATCTAGCTCTGACCATACAGCTATGTATATTCTTTCATCTCCAGACTGCTGAGTGTGCATAAACCTAAATCTCCTGTGCAAAAGCAAACCAAAACACAAAAGAAGGAGGGGAAAAATTTATCCATCTTCTGTCATGAATAACTTAGCTGCTTCCATATTAAAGCATTTGCAAATACCATGAAAGTGTACACTTAATATATCCAACATATTTTATGTGCAATTAGAGTCGGGAAAGGCACGTTTTAAAAACAGTTATCTTTTGTTGAATATATCAAATAGTGAAACCAGCTGTACACATTCATACAAACACAAAGTAAAGATGTTCTCTTCTGCAGGACACTCAGCTGCCACTGCATAAAGCTACAAAAAAAGGAAGAAAGCAAATAACAGTGACAGACTGGGTAGAAGAGCGACACCAGTCTACAACTCAGAGATGCAATCAGTCCTTGCAGATTTTCTTTGGCTTTCTGACACTTGCCAGAGAAAACTTTATTGTGCAAGCTAACATTTATTTTTTCTATTACACTGTTAGTTTTGTTCATCTCAGCAGATATTAATATTGATACTAACATTACTCATACAAAACTACATTTTAAAAAGACATATTACAGATGCCTAAGTAATTTGCACAGCAGTTTTTGTTTGTATTAATCTGGTCTGGTTTTGTCTCTGCGATCATTGCCAGAGTCCCAGAGCCCCCTTCAGAGCAATTATCTGCTTCACACTGGTGGCCTTTCACTTAATTAAAAAAAAAAGGGACAAATAAGATGAAAGCCGAAGAAATACACCTGCAATTTATGTCTGGATTAATTCAGAGTGTGAATAACCACACAGGATCAGCAGGAATCCGTGTCTTTCCAGGTTCAGAGCAGACAGCAAAGCAGCAGAGCATTAGAAAGGTCCCAGAGCCTTTCTAATGCTCTGACGCTCTACTATATCAATTACATGAGGAGTATGAAGTCCTTTCTCAGACCAACATCTTGATTCTCTGGAAGACCTAGTCTGCAGCCATCTGTGGCTACACTCTTCCAACAGCAAATATGTACCATTTTCATACCCTTGTTTCCTGCCCATCTAATTATTCACTTGTGGCTGCATCCAACCCAAAACACCAGAGTGTGAGCTCCAGGAGTTGGGGTTGACTTTGTATCAGTCACTCAGAGTCTAATGTAGCAGGACTTCAGATACTCCCCAACAGCACAGACAATAATATTGATCATTTTTCCTTCCACCTAGACATGATGGTAAGAGTTGTGTTAGAAATACCCAAGTACAGTAGACAGAGACAGACTGACCTTTAGTCTTTACAAAGTCTTCACAAACAGGCATATAGAATAGGATATTGATGCTTTTGCACAATACCAATTTCACCAGATTAGAATTGGACCTCTACAAAAACAATGTATCTTGGATAGACTCGTTCCAGTTTCACTGTCTCTACTGATTTATGCTGAGGTATTTCACCTTTACAGTGATACTGTTCCATTTATTCCTGAATCTCATTTTTGTCTTATTTAATGACCATCTCAAGCAATTCTTTTTGTATGTCTCACCTAATTCATACTTGACCTTTTCCAGATTTCCTTCCTCACAGCAATAAGCACACTTCAAAAGGCTTAGCAATCAAAGCAAATAAGCTCCCAGGAGTTCTTCCCATGTTCCTAAACTTAGTTTCATTTACGATATCCTAGAGCTTCCCTTCTTTCCCAGTGGTCTTCTCTATAGTATGATTCAGGACAGGTGGTCAAAATCTAACAAGTTACAGCCTGCATCTGGCATCTAGAGCTTCTCCACAGAGGCCCACAGGTACCCTTCTCTCACTCCCTCCAGCTTCTCATTTAAGAGGAAAGTCAGTATTGACAGGGTGGTTCTGCACTCTACTGTAAAACTTCTTTATACTTTTAACAGGGAAATATCATGCACATACTGGCCATGTACGATATCACACAATTATCATGAATCAAAGCAGCAAAGGTCATCAAATATAGCTCTTTGCAGCACAGCAAAGTGTTGACACATCCCAAACACTGAGATTCAGCAGTGTGATAAGAAAATGCAGCAAGATCCTCCTATTGATTTAATTTGGGCATATTTCCTTAGAATAATAACAATGTAACGAAGAGGTAACGTGCTGCAAGGGGCAGAAACATACTGTGGCTTCAGAGCAGTACTGACTCCTTTGCAGTAAGTCTCTCACTGTTATGAAATAGCTGCTGAAATACAATACCACCTCTGTGCTTACCATAGAGAAGTGAGACAGTCAAATAGCTTTAGGCAGCAGAGTTATTTTGGCGGTTGTTACTTCAGACCTTGGGTTACTGCAAGTTTACTCAAAAATCAGCTATAGCACAGGAATGAGAACAACCATCTGTAGTGATAGGGTGATATCTTTAATTTAAACACTGGAAAGAAAGTGTCTCCATTTCTGATGTTAGAAGGTTCTAAGCAATAGGCACCACAGATATGGACACCTGTATATAATACAGGGAATGCTCCAGTGGAGTCTTCTAGCAACCTTCCAGGACCTGAAAGGGCCTACAGGAAAGCTGAGGAGGTACTTTTTTCCAAGACACGTTGCAATAGGACAAGAAGCAATAGCTATAAGTTGGAAGAGGGGCAGTTTTAGACTACATAAAAGGAAGAAATTTTTCACTGTGTGGGTGGTGAGGTGTTGGCACAGGTTGTCCAGAGAAGCTGTGGCTGCCCCTCCCTGGCAGTGTTCAATGACAGGTTGGATGTGGCTTTAGGCAACATGGTCTAGTGAAGGGTGTCCCTGATCATGGCAGGGGGTTGGAACAAGATGATCTCTAAGGTCCCTTTCAACCCAAATTGTGATATCACACAAAATCAACAGACCATTAGAAGCAAGATATTGCCTCATTCAAAGCCCTGCTTATAGATGAACAGAAATACTCTGGTGTATCTATCTCCTACATAGCTACTAAAGAAACCTAAATACATTGTTCCAGCCTTCTTTATAGAAATAGCAATAGAAATTGCAAAGCATGGTCTTATCATTAATCAGCAGTCTCAGTGCATTAACTTTACAGTGGTTTTGAAGACAGTGGCCAAACTTCCTGAAAACCTGAGAAAGAAAAGATCATGTGACATAAAGCATATAGCAAGAACTGAAAACTAGAAAAGGAACAAGTGAACCTGAGTGCCAGTCTGACAGTAAGGTAGGGCATCTGAAGAGTTAAAAAAAGTCTCAAGTAATGCAAAAGTAATCAAACTAAGTACAGATGAGTGCTACACACCTCAGTGGAGCCCAACAGCTGGTGTTCTAGCCCACAGTCAGATATTCTATAAAACTGTCCTCACATGAATAAGTATGTGGAATGGCTGTCTTTCACACAGAGAAAGCACTCTCTGGGGACTGGGCAATTAACTGCAGTGGGGAGCCATGAAATCCTCAAATACCACACTTCCAAAATATAAACACAGGAGGCTAACGGTCTTTGAGGACTGGATTCCTCTTGCCTCGCTGTTTGTGGAAATCTTCACTCGAGCTCACTGTGGTCATCAGCTCTTGCACACTTCTCCCTTTCAACAAGCAATAGATCCTGCATTGCTGTCCTGAGACAAGACTGTGTTACACTGGAGTCTCATGATGAGAAAATGAAAGTGATCTGGGTTCAATGTCTGATTCCGACTGCATGATTTGGCATGCCTGGCCATAAGTATGAGGCCTATAGCTACCAAGTATCTTTGGACAAGTGTCAGGGATGTGACTAGGCAATTAGTCTAATTTAAAGAGATCAGAAACTCCCACCTCCTCACATACAGGCAGGATGTTAGAGCACAAACAATCCTTGTCTTCTAAAAAGAGGAATATTACAGCATCAGTTTCCCTGAACTGGAAAAGTAACCTAGGACCAAGACACTCATTACACAACTATTAATGTAGTTGAAGATTTTTCATCAAAAGCACATTCCAAAGATCTCTGGGTTTCTACTTCTAGACCTTCCCATGCCAAACACTTTTCCTGCCAGCCCTACTCTTTTCTTACTGTTGTCATCATTGCTGTTATTTATAACAAAACAATGTAAGCCAAGTCCTTTCACACTTCAACATGCTGCTACAGTATGTTCTAAAGTTACAGGGCTGTCTCTTGATCTTAATTCTTCTGGTTATAAAGCCACTTCCAATTATTTCTGTGAACAGTAATCACAGACTCCCAAGAGGCGATTCAGCATAACAGGAAATGGGAAGATTTCAAACCTGTTGCTTCACCCAAGACAAAACATATGGGTATCACATGCTCAGAGTAAAATTTAGAAAATATTATTTAGCATTTCTCAAGATTGATCATCCAAGACTGTTTACATACCATTTGACATCCTTTTTTCCCAGATCATAAGAGCTAATTCTTTAAAATTTCCATTTTGAAATTTTAAAAGCCAGTAAAAATAACGTCCCAAATATCACATATGATGTCTGAAGTTATTAGCTTCCAGTAGACTTCTACAGATCTCAGTTAGCAATTGTCTACTTCTTCCTCACACAGTACTCCCCTCAATTAAAAATAGACCAGACTTTCAAAAGAAAGAATTTCACACCTAAGTGAGAAAAATTAGACAAAATTAAGTAGTTATTAACATGGATTTACCACCTTTTCACTGCAATCATCTTGCACTTATGCAACATATTGGTGACCACACACTGTGCGAGGAAAAAACACCCCTGAAGTGTAGCACTTCAAAAACATGAGACTTATGCACTCTTTTACAGGAAGGCATTAAAATATAAAGTATGTTCTTTTTCTGATGCTTGTTCGATACAAAAGACAGCAACAAGGTCTTTTCAGAAGCACTTTCTTAAGTTGGTGTTTAACAATGGCTGAAACGTTTGTGTGCTTGGAGTGTTGTTTAC
This sequence comes from Heliornis fulica, assembly GCA_013399135.1. Lineage (NCBI taxonomy): Eukaryota > Metazoa > Chordata > Aves > Gruiformes > Heliornithidae > Heliornis > Heliornis fulica. The sequence goes on from VXBZ01006514.1 coordinate 76,828, forward strand.
ATAGACACCAGCACGCAGCCTATAAAATGCACTCTTCTTATGACATGATTATAAACACTTAGAACCTAAATATTATTTAAGAATGACTCTCAAAATATTTTATAAAAAGTTTATTTGCCTTCATAACCAGGACAAAAAATAACCTGCCACTGATTTCTAGAGTCAGTAAGTTACCAACATTTAAACATGTCCCTAATGGCCTTCAATGCTTTAAGATGGCTCTGTCTCAGCTCACCTCTGCTGCTGCACAAGAATGTGTTCAATACTACCATGGCTTTATGCACATCTGAAAAGACACCCCAAGGAGTAGGGCAAAAGTATGAGGAATCAAGAATAGCAAAAGGGGAGGAAGGAGCAGTGGAGAACTGTTGTGAACTGACCAAATTCCCCATTCCCCTGAATTAAAGTGAAGGAGAGGAGGTAAAGACAATGGGAAAGGAGTAGAGCTGAGCCTAGGAAGGAGGACAGGTTTGAGGGAGGAGTTTCACCTTTCTCACTATCCTTTGCTATTTTTAATTGGCAGTAAATTAATTTTTCTCAAATCAAGTCTCTTTTGCCCATGAGGGTTACTGGTAGGTCATTTTCAAGCCCTTATCTTGAACCACAACCTTTTCCATGTTATTTTCTGCTCCTATCATTGAGGAGGGAGCAAGCAGCTGGGTGATTATCCAGCAGCCAGACAAGGTCAAGCCATCACAATCATAGAGATTGATCATGATACCTCAAAAGCCTTATGCAGTAAAGAACAGAAGCAGAAATTATTCCTAAAATTATTGCCTTTATTCTTTCTGCACATCCTCATTTTCTAATACTCTCACATGCACTGAAAGTTTACATTGTAGGCCAATCCAGTCAAAAGACATTAGTATGAAGCAATTGCAATTAAGCCTAAAAAAATCATCAGACAGATGACTACTTCCTGGTCATGTGAATGCAAGCCCTCAAACTGAATTGCTGGAGTGAAAAAAACAAGGTCCAGCTCTTGTATGTTAATTTATACCTGCTATGGCATGTAATTTAGCTTGGAAAAAGTTATTAAAAGGAAATACTACATAAACACTACAGCTATATATATACTCATGTACATGTAGGTTTAGATAAAATCTGAGGAAAGCAGAAATTCAGCAGTCAAAGAAGTCTTACAGCAATTCTTCCCTAATCAGTTTCAAGTCTGGCTCACACAGAACCTGACCTTTGGGGGGAAACTCTTCATAGCTTGAGGGAAAGAGGATTTTTACTGATTTCAGAGGCTACAATATGAAGCACTCAGACTCAAACACCACTTAATAACAACAGATCCCTAGCAGCTCCTTCCCAGCTATTCAAACAAACAAATCCACAAAGCTTATCGTCTCTCAAAGTATGATTCACCAACAAAACTCTGAGAAGTGGTGGCTAGGTGACAGACTCAAAAAGTGAGGTCAACAGAATTGCAAAGACATCAGCAAAAAGGGATTATGGGCGCAAATAGTAATCATAAGGTTTTAGAGAATTGGGTTTTATACAGACTTAACCACAAGGGAGGAGCTCCAAGGACAACAGAGCTCTCAACAAAGTACTTATTTTCAAGGAAAACAGCATTTGAGTGGGGACTCCAAATGTAAAAATTATCAAATTATAGGAAACTGAGGATATTATGTAAAATTCTTACAATATTAAATAACAAGCCAGGAAAGAAAACCATCTGAAGGCATAATATTGATTTTTCTTTTCTTTTTTACATCAGGGGTCAGGGCAGTATTCCAAGTACCACTTGCTCAAACTTACTGCAGAACAACAGAATTCCTTTCTAGTCTGGCTTTCAATTCAGATACTTAATAAATTGAAAAACTGACTATATATTGCATATATACAGGGTTATGTACTTCATACTTTACCAATAGATCTGCCCCTACAAGATGCTTGCTATTTTCTGTAAGACCTTTCATGCTACAGGAGAGAATATTTTCTAGGAGAAAAATTTGCATTTTCCTTACATGTAGAACTCGTGTCAGGTTAGGGCTCCATGCCTTCACTTAGTGAGTAAAGAGTCTTTGAGAAACACTCCCTCACTGCTACCTTGGCTGCTAAATAGCTGTATGAAGTACTGGTCCTCTAAACATAGCCCTGTTGATGGCTGTCAAATGTGTTGTACTGTAGTGAATTAAACATCATCTCTAACATTGCAACCACTGTTTAAAAGATGTGGCACTTAAAAATATGCCTAATACAAGAAAGTGGGATATTTTCTAATAAAAGTTTCACTTACTTTGTACCTACTTTCTTAATGGTCTGAGTTGGTGCCATCTAGTTACATTTCCTGCATTAAATTAATTCCAAATTTGTGCACTGGGCATACTTCATAAAAAGAAAGAGGTGAGAAAAACTTTTATCACTAAAAGAAGAAAAGCTACCTTAGGAAGATGATTACAGAAATCACAGGTACAACATGAATTTATATTAATATTTCTGAAAATCTGATATAATTTTCCAAATTAAAACTAAAGCAATATAGTGCAGTTTAATTCCATTTGAAATCCAAACAGCTGTAAAAACTTTTTATAGTGTCTTTTTAATGGATCATGTAACTTCATTTTCTTTTCTCCTATCTTCATTTACTTTAACTTTTAACTCCTTTTGTATCATCTACTTCCCTAATTCATTCTTAGTAAGTGGATACCTACAATCTAACTTTTATATTTAATAAATTTAACATACGCTATTTTTATCTTAAAAGAACTTTCAACTGTCCAGTACATTTTCCTTTCCAATTCTGCTTTTCATATTTGCATTTTATTTTCAAATATAGACTCTTAATTATATAGTCCATACATCAGTATGTATATACATACATTTACTAACATATACATATCTTTCTATTCCACCATGGGGAAACAGGGGCAGACAATTCTGCATTGGCTCCTGATTTTTCAGTCACTTTCTCCACTATTCATTTTCTCATTACTTTTTCCTGTCAGATTCTTTGCAACCTCTGTCCTGTGCAGAAACTCTCTCCTTTTTATTTCATCTCCTCCTTTTTTTCCACCGCTGAACTGGTCCATCAACTACTATCAGTCTAAATAGATAAGAAGCTCTTCAAGGAGATGGTTGTTACGGTTGCTTTAGTCTGCACAACTCTTCAGTGCTTGGCACTGGGTTTAAAGGGCATAAGACACACAGCACTAGTACAAGGGACAGCTGTTGCATTATGCAAGAACTGCCACTCTTCAGAACACCAGAATATTAATCAAGGTCTAAGTGAGCTTAGACAACTTATATGTCATGAGAGAAGCAACGAAGCCCTTAGCTTCACATTTCTAGAGCACACTGAGTCAGACACAAGTCAATCATGGAAGGCCGGTCCAGCCTCTTGCAGTCTTCCATCATGTAAACAGTATTGCTATCACACTGTGGGACCATGAAATTGGTCAGTTTCTAGAGACTCATGTGTGAGGCACATCAGATAGCTATTTTCTTGAACTGTGCTCTCCTAAAGCCTCCCTACAATATCAGCAAAGCCAAACAGTATCTTGGAAGCAGCACAGAAAAATAGTGTTTCTCATTTCAAAGAAATCAACTGTGTGCCTGAAGATGATAAAAACATGAGATAAGAATAATAATCTTCCTGAACATCTTATTCTAAAGGATCATTTTTAATGCTTCACCCTTCCACGAAAATCAAGATAGCTGTGTAAAGTTTAGATAGCAATTGCTCTCAGGAGTGCAAAAACTAGCAAATGAGCCATCGTTAATCTCAATACTACTCATTTGGTAAGATAATGAAGTTCCTGGAACTGGCACATTATAGCCTAGTGTAGACCTGCATTTTTTTCCTATAGAAATCCTGAACACATTAACATCACAGTGGTATTGCCTTTTTTTTTTTAACGTCATTTACGAACATGTGAACATCTAAACCTGCCTCATCAAGAGAGCTGAGCCCAGAATTCAGCAGTTTTCAAGGCAGCAATCGCTGCCTGTGAAAAGGACAATGAACATTAACTCAGGGCCACGGTTGAACTCCTGCTGACAGGCAACAAGTGGCTTCAAGAGACAAGCAATGAGCTATGTACTGTTATTGAGAGGTAATGAAACGGGTACTTAACGTATTTATCACTTATATGTCCTCTAACTGTGCATATACATATACTAAACACCTGTCATTGGCTGTTCAGAGCTATTCGGTGACTTATTTCCCTTCTCTTCTACAAACCATTATTACAATATACACAGGAGAGCAAACACCACCAATACAGAAATATTGTCACACCTTGGGTCTGTAAACACACACTGAAGCTCTTCTGCATGGTCATTTAAAATACTGCATTAGTACAGAAAACCTTTCTATTTTCCTTGAACGATATCTTCTCAATGCCACTTGTATAAACTGGGAATAAAAGCCCAGCTCTGTAACAACCCACTTCTATCAAATTCTTTATTTAACAGCTCATTGTTCCAAAAGTTTGCAGGTAACTGGCTTGCTACATTACCAATTACCTTCTTGGGTATAACTGGGTCTTCCTTCCTATGTAATTAAAACTGTTCAGTTGGGGGAAAAAAAAAAAAAACCACCAATCTGCACCAATCTGTCATTGTAAATTAATGTAAGATCAGAACCTCTTCAACTTCTATTTAATCGGTTTTTGTAGACTCTGAGATTTCCAATCAGTTCTTAATTTCTAAATCTGTTTGGACTTTATCCTTAATCTAAAGTGTCAGCAGTGAAGTACCCTTCACATGAAAAAGATGTATGAACAAAGCCTCTTTCACTGCTTGGGTAATTCAATAAAGATGCAAGAGGAAGTCACTCTAAAATTCAACTGTAGGGAGAGGGAAGATGATGATTTCAGGACATGTCAGGCCTACTTCCAGGCACAAAACCATACAGATTAGGACTTGGATGTATGGAGACAGTTCCTTTACAGATTTTCTGATGAGCCTATCACAAAAACAAGACCTTGATTATGAAGCACTGCCTGTGCAAGAAAGAATCAAGAGACTGAGCAAGAGGCTTTTTCAATTTATGCTCACATAATTAAATCCAGACTTGCATTTCTGTGATCCCAGCCTCACTAAGTACACCTCTGAAATCACAATCAATGTGTAAAACTTGTAGCATGAGGTGGATATAGATATATATAAGTGTGTATATATATATATATACACTTACAAATATATATATACTTAACGTATTTTCTGCAGGCCAGACCACTGACCCCAGCAGACAAATGCACAAATATGAGGGAAGCCATGTGCCATTTGAAAGTTCATTCCAAAGTCCCCTGGAGGGTCTTCAGGTCTCTTCTCCCACACTCTGCTTCATTCCCTAGGAAGTCCTGTTTCAAAACACCTACTAATCAGGTAAAATCTTTTACCGTAGCTGAGCCCACATGTCAGAGATCTACTAGACTCCTCATCAGGATCAATAAATGAACACACCATACCAAAAATTTGCTCATAAATTTTAACAGTAAGCAAAAGTATTAACTAGTCACAAAGATTCAGATTAATTCCATTACACATCTCTTGCTTCTTCCATGAGTAATTACAAAAGGAGTTTTCTATATTAATCTAGCACATAAGAGTAAATCACAATCACACTTTAGCAGGAGTTGGACAATACCTCTGGAGGTCATGTAGTCCAATTCCCCCTGCTAAAGCAGGATCACATAAAGCAGGCCACAGGGCCATATCCAGGTGAGTTTTCATTATCCCCATAGGAGACGACTCCACAACCTCCCTGGGAAGCCTGTTCCAGTGCTCTGCCACCCTCACAGGAAAGTTTTTCCTCATATTGAGATGGAACGTCTCCTGTTTCAGTTTGGTCAGTTGCCCCTTGTGCTATCTCTCTAATGAAAAGAGTCTGGCCTCATCTTCTTGACAACTGCCCTTGAGATATTTATAAGCATTGAGATCCTTTCTCAGACTTCTCCAAACTGAACAGCACCAGCTCTCAGCCATTCCTCCAATGAGAGATGTTCCAGTCCCCTCATCATACATGTAGACCTCTGCCTGGATTCTCTCCGGCAGTTCCCTGTCTTTTTTGACCTGAGAAGCCCAGAACTGGACACAGAACCCCAGATTTGGCCTCAGCAGGACAGAGCAGAAGGGATAACCTCTTGACTTGCTGGCTTTGCTCTTCTAAATGCACCCCAGGTACCACTGGCCTTCTTGGCCACAAGGGCACACTGCTGGCTCATGCATAACTTACAAATTTAACATAATCTTTAACATTTAAAACCAATAGCAACTATATTGACCTACTTTTTAAAGCCAAATTTACATGCTCTTTTAACAAGACAATAAAAATAGTCTCAACCCTGTATTTGAAGCCTTGGATACGACCCAGTATCCACAGAACTGATACAAGCTCTCAGTCCCAGTAGTGTCAGTGGATCTCTGCCAGTTTATATCCACAAAGATTTATGCCACTATCTGTGCTTTTCTGTGTTAGATGGCTGGATTTTTTGATGTTGTTTACCTACATAGTATTTCGTAGGTGATACTGCTGAAGACCAAAAAAAGAAATCTTGGAGACAAAGTAGTCCTATTTAATATTCCATTTGTTTACTGCTCCCAGTTTCATCTTCCAATTACCTAAAGAATAAGGTCACTTCAACTACCCAAAGAAATGAGTATTTCTTGACATTTACTGTTACCAGGTATTTTAACACATTAAACATCACTGGCATTCATTTAGACCATACCAGCAAGGAACAATCCTCCCCAACAAGAAGCAAAAGTTTAGCAGCAAAAAACCTAACAGTTCTGGATTATGTATCGCGGTCCCATTCTGGGATTCAGATTACAACACTTGTTATAACAAGTGGGGTACCAATGCTGCATAGACTGTTGTAATTATGGACATTTTGCACAACAAATACTACCATGGATAAGAGACAGGCAATTCTCTTCTCCAGTCCTGATGACAATTTCTCATGCCATCTATTTATAAGATCCTAAAGTAGACCTTCACCAAGCAAAATAGTTTAACAACGCTGTTTAGTCTAAAACACCTTTTCACACACTAAATCACTCAGTGGTATTATAAGAATATGCTTCCTCTATAAAAAATACTACCTAGACCTGAAATCTGCTTTGGAAATGTTGGAGCCAGTGAGGAAAAATTTTGCAAGCAAAGTTTTCCTTTCTTCTTCTCCACGCATACCAGCTGCATTGATTCATTGTATCTCAGGGGTGGTGGAGAAGGAAAGAAAAAAAAACCCTAAACAAAATCAGACAAGTCCTCCACCCTTTTCTGAAGACAGACTTTATAGAAAAAAAATGTGTTGGGCAACAGCACCAACTTGTTTCCAGAATTATTCTTTGAAGACAATTACATGTAAAAATTCTTTAGTGTATCGAAAAAGCTATGAGACATGATAATATTAACACACACACACGCATATATGTCATGAATTTCAGTACCTAAAGAGCTTCTGCCCAAAATGTGTTTGTCTACCATGGAAGCATTATTTTCTACAGAAGGGCAAGTGTTTAGCACTGACACCCCAGGATCCTACGCTTGGAGTTCTCAAGTTCAGGTGTATGTTGCATGTAGACGCATCTTCTCTGGCTTTGAATCTGTGACCACCTCACATCCTCTAGCTCTCATGCTAGAAGAGGCATAAGCAACTGCTATTCGTGCTCTCCTTGGTAGCCCTGCTTATTATAAAATTCTGTGACTTCTAATGCAATTCTAAATCAAATCCTTCTTCAGAAGGAATTCCAGAACTTTGATCATCCCCATTGTCTCTCCCTGAAATTCCTTAAAATCAGCTCCCCAGTACACTGTTATCTGGAACTGCCTTAAATATCCCAGCAGTTGATTCCTCCCAGGTTATTTCTCTCCAATGTTCAAAAGAGAGCAAAGGAAGACAACTATATTGCTGAGTATTGTACAACAGTTTGACAGAACAATTTTCAGCTTTCTGTAGCTCTTAGATAACACCACATGCTATCAGTTTCCTGAAAACCTAATCTGTTTTCTAGTATAATTACCAAAAAAAAAAAAGAAAGCATGCAATTAAGGTTAAAGCCAATCAGTCTAAATTACTCTCTCTCATGAACTCTTAAACAAAAAAAACCAAACCCACATTTTGACAACCCAGCTCTGATTTGCTACACAAGCATTCCTAGAAGGCAATTCACAGTGTTACTCAGTTTTTGCAAAGTGTGTTAAGACAACATGGATCTGCATTTTCTGAGCTCACAAAGCCGCACCGGGACACACAGCCTTCGTATAACCAATCGCTTTCATTTCTCTTTGGCTATCCAGAACAGGTTTTCACTGTGCTTGCTTGGTAAAAATGCAAAAAAGCCAAAAACTGTTCAAAGAAATCTCCCTCTCTCAAAATGCTCATTTCAAATTCACATTGTAGTCAGTCATGCGTTACTTCAATCTTCTGTATATATGCTGGTAGAAACCTCCTTTTCTTTACATTAAACTGCAATCCCATAAACAATGATTTTCTAAATTCTATGATTCTATGATCCAGATTCTTCAGGTGTGGAAAAGGATTTATATTAGCTAAGGCTTAGACTATCATCCACACAGATATCTTCATTGAGCTGTACACTGTCTACTACTTCTGCATTTCTGCATGTTTTTCTTACCAGACTGGTGGTCTTTTTTTATGCCCTATTTTCTCTGTTCCTGTTTGAAATTTGTTTATTGTTGGAAGAGAAGTGTTTAAAAACACACTAAAAGTTTCACTATGTCAAATCTTTAGTTAGGTACACTTTGACTACTTCATTTCAGTTTCTGGCCAAGTAGATATTGCCAGGTTTTACCGTCATGCAAGAAAGTTTTATTAACCTTCTTTCAGACACACTTATCACTCCATTTTTTAAAACTAGCTTTATTTCTTTGTTGACTTCCAACACATTACTGAATTCCAATGAAAAATCCCTAGGGCACTTCACATTTACTCAGTCAGCTCTCCTGAAGGCAAAATTCACTCTTGTGCTGTTCCAAAAAAATGTAAGTACGTGACAACGTTGAATACAGTGACATCTGAAGCTGAAAATCCCAGACAGCCCCAGCTTCAGCACTGCCTGTCATTTGCTAAGGTTAGAGCCAAAACAGATTGTATCCCTGTTTAATGTATTGGATATAAAATACACCTTTTTGCCTCAATAAAAGTATCTCTTCCAGAGTTGTACACCACCCTCAGTCAATAGTTGGGCAATTAAAGTCTCCAAGCAGCTCAAAACCTTTCTTGCAGGCTTTGTCCATAGACCCTTGGCCTCCTTTCCATACCTGCTCTAGACCACTATGGGAAGCGCTGCCAGTACTGCAGCTGTTGTCTCCATCGTACCGTTCCTGCACCAGTCAACCACTTTTAAATACCTCTTGTTCATTCAATACCTCCTTTCCCTGAACATATTATCCTTCCCCACCCCATCCCTGCTTGAGACAATATTCATTGAGTTCCACATCCTTCTGCTTTCAGATCTGCCAGTTTTCAGTTTGTTTCCTTCCTCTCCCCTCGAAGGTCTTGGAATTAATTCAAAATAGGATTTTGTGGAGAAGTACTCTATCATTATTTCTGTATTTTATATGCAAGGGCATAAAACATGGATTTTCAATCTCCTTCTTCTGTATTGTTTATTAGACTTTCTTCACTTTCCATTCTTTCACTTGAGGAAAGTGCCTGAAGTCCAAAGTGGTAATTATCTACACTGTTATTAGATGGCCAGAGTCATGAAAATCATGAAAGTCATGACAACAGAAGTGATACACACTGGATCAATTATACCCTCAGACTCAGCTTTGATCATGCTTTTCTCTTGTAATTGTTCTAAAAACAGCTCCTGATGGGTGCTTATATCCAGATCACCAGAAGTAGCAAGAGATACCAACACAGGCTCCAAACTTCCACAGATTTCCACATTTCTATTCATCACCATATACTCATTAGAAACTAATTATCCTTATCAGGCCAAAAACAGCCATCTCAATTCCAGCGTTTTTTCTGCTTCATTCATACTTCTTTGGAACTGCAGGATTTCAAGACTGCTTGTGAAAACACATATTTAAGTTGGAAAGCTTGACAGGCAGCAAGTCAGTCACTCCCACACTGATATTTTACATATTGAAGTGTGAGTATTGCCACTATTTTAGAATACCAGGTGACTATGACTTTTATCAAACAGCAGAATTTTACCTGCCCTTCTAGTTGAAATTACTGCCACCTTAACAAAGCATTCAAAATATTTGCTATATGTCCATACAGAAACTACCTCTGCAACTGTCCTCCTCTCAGTTCTCTTTTTTTGCACTTCTTTGGTAAATTAGGTCTGCTTACTTTAAAGGTCTTCATACACAGCAATAGGAATTACAAGAATGAAACTCTGTTGGAATTACAAAAAGTCTAAGGGGCTAGAAAGCTAACCTTGATGTCACCCCCTTGCATGTTTTGAGGTAAAAACCCCAAAAGTACAATACACCTGTTTTTCCCTTTACAGGTTTAGTTCCATATACAGAATAAAAACACATGGTTAAANTTGAAGATCTTTTAAAGTTCTCTCCATTTTCACAATGTTCATGGCAATCTTCAGTTACAATCACTAACAGGCACTGAAGATTAAGCTCACAGGATATACTAACCAAATTGCATTGGTTAATTGTGAAAGAACTGGAGAAATCACATGTAAAAGTTTTTGTTCCATGATTGCCTGTGGAAGCATCTACTACACAAAGCTAAGTGCTTTCAGGAAGCTTATCTGCTGGAGACTTTGAAACATACTCACAGTGAGCTCTTGTGAAAAGGTACAAATGTGAAAATAACTGACAAAAGCCTAATGTGGAACTGGGGCATATTTCTCATACTTGGAAAAATCTGCATAACAAGTCATAACAAATGAGGTCTTTTGGCAGGGTTTACTATTTCTAAGCTACAGTGGTTAAAGATACAAGTTCTGTTTGGATTCCTGTTTTTAACAATACAAAAATAGGTTTGGGTTGGGTTTTTTTCCACCCAATATATTGTAAAACTTTTTAATGAAATCAATACTAGAATATTTTTTTTGTTTTCACCTCTCCCCAAAGATGTACTAGCAGAAAATCCACTTGTTCTGATTTCTTTCAGGCAAAGAAATTTATTTTTGAAATAGTAGCATTATCATCCGTTGCACTACTGTAGAGTATTTCCATTACATAAACTTTGCAACTTCCCTGCACCCAGAAAAAATTCTCAGAACTGGATGGTGGTCTGAAAGACAGATCATGTTTGATGCGGGGAAAAAAAAATCAAATTTTTTTTTCTTTAAACCAGGTCTATTGAAAGTGTCAGTAGAATTCATACTGAAATCCACATAGGTGCAGATACTCACCAGCTAAGGCTCCAATTTTCTGTCTGTAAACTGGTATGGACAAATGTGCAACAAGGTTGATAATGGAAAGCTAATATCTGTAACTTCCATGCACATTTGTTCTTAAAAAAAAAGAGGCTTTATTTAATGGTCTGGACTGAAAGAATCAAGAAGTTGATGTCAATATAAACCTTTTTTTGTGTTCAGTCCAAAAACATCCTTTTTGTATGAAAACAAATGAACATCTCAAAAATATCTCTGGTTTCAAAGCACAGCTTATTCACAGATGCTTTCAGTACATCAACTTTCCATGCACCCTATAGAGGAAGCAAATTTGATACCACTTGTGTGTATATGCAAACTTTAAATTCTTATTTATCATCCACCCAGGGCTGGTGACACAACTGCAAACAGTAAGTGAACTGAGTCAAACAAATTACAAGTCCCAGCACTGGGAAATCTAGGTGACATCCTTTACTACTCCATTGTAACTCAGGAGATTCTATGATTATTCCAGGTTGCAGAAACGTGTTTAATGATTGCTGCTTGAGACAAACAATAAAGAAAAGGGAGAAGTTTTTGTGCTTTTATCCATTTTTACTGTTTGTGGATTACCCAAGAACATTTTTTTTTAATTCTTACCATCTCCAAGTCATTTAGAGATGTTTTTCCATACACCAAAGCTAACAAAGCAATATCCACCTGATGCTTGATACAGAGCTAAGCACTATGGAGGACCTATATTCCATGCATGGTTAGAGAGAGTATGGCTGAATGTTTTCAGTGGGGAGGCTTCTCATCCCTGTGCTTCCCATCAGCCCCGGCACTGGGGTTAGAATCTATGCTGCGGCACAATGCACAGCACAGGAGCGATGCAAACCGGTTCCTCCCCTATTTTGTCTGAATCCTCTTTGTACTGATTCAGAAAAAGGCAGCATCCAGGGGAGGTATGTCATCCCAGAAATTGGATGCAGTCTAAGGGTAGGGACTGGGCCAGGCTGGGATCCCTACACTCCTGCTGTACTCCTATAAGTACCCAAGATTATTTCTCTTTCTTCCATGTTTTGATATCTACAGAAACTAGGCAATACACCCTCATCATAGAAGTGTTGTGTTTATTCCTCCATGCTTGAAGACTTTTATTCCAGCAAGAATGACAATTGTAGTAGTGAAACTCATGCGGCCTGGCTGACTCTCGAAGTGGAAGACCCTCTCAGCTCACAATACTGCATGAAGTTGAGGAGCACTTACCTCTGTCACTACTCTGAATCTCTATAACCATAACATCTGTTAAGACAGCAGTTACACTAAGCAGTACCAGAGAACCAGGCATTACACTGTGCAAGCAGATGCAAGAGATAAATACTGAAGCAGAGCTGGTACCGCTTCAACATCTTTGCTTTTGTAATTTTAATCAAGTGAGGTGCTCAAAATTAGCTTTGCTTGGTAACTGCTATAAAAGTCTCCTCCTCAAAGCTAAGATCAGAAATATCAAGTATTTCAGGTTAGTCTTGTGTCACTGGACTGAGGATATTAGAAGTGATTGTTACAAAGTGCAATGCTAGCCCAGATTTCATGTCAAGAAAAAAACCCTTTCTTCTGCACTTTTGTACCTTCAGATAGTTTCTGACATCACTTAAAATTGACCGTTTGCCACAACAAAAACCTCCTGTGTGAAATATTAGACTTCGAAAAAGAGGGCCTGGGCCAGGAAAGGCATTGCCCCTTCCTTTCAGGGTCAAACCAAGCTCTTTTCAGAATTTGGATCCACCACAGCCACAGATGGAGAAGTCAGTCCATATCAAGCACACCTCAGAAAAGCAGTAAAATTAAGAACCCATCCACACCTAAAAATACTTCACTGACCTATCCGTGTGAGATTGCCTCCCCTCTACTTATTAACAATGTCACATCACGCAAGCTTAAATTCAGATGCAGATCAAATACATAACCCCGTGGAAACTGAAACACTACTGACACAAAACCACCTCAAAATGATGCTTAGAACTTTCCCTCATAACAAAGAGATGCTGTCCAATTCACCAGCCATTACGGTGGGGCTAATTAAAACCCCTTTTAACCTGCGGGTTTGATTCAAGCTCAAAGCCTTCTTAAAATATTTCAAGAGCCCTCCAGCAACCACCAAGGGTAAAAGAAATAATATTTTAAAAAGCTTTTCAGACAGACCAGGGCATTTTAACACAGGTTTGACTTTAACCTTTGAAACAAAATTACCTAGATGATTAAAATAAAAGTTGAAGGGAAAATACACATTGCAGATGGCACAAAATTTAAATTTGTATCTTACTGTGGTGTATACTATAGACCATACACAGGAGGAGTTACTTAAGTTTAAATAAAAGTCAAGACTTCTCAGGAAGGAACCTTCTAGGTGATTGAAACTAAAAAGCACCATTTGTTCATTTTTGTTTAATAACTTATCTGTGATCAGCCCAGAGAAAGGGACCAGCAGAACCAATATTCCACAGTATTAAACGTGAAAATGAGGAAAAGCACATGATATATGTTTCTCAAGAGTCAGTATCACATCTGATGTCTGTTATTTATTGGCTCATTATATGCATGCTTTGCTTTGAAACAATAAGTCTAATTTCACATTCAGCCTTATGAGGACATCCGTAAAATATAGCACATTTTCTACTGCTCAGAGCAGTCTCTCAGGGAGCCTTAATGGTAGTGTCTGTGTAGTCTTTGGCACAGACTGCATCTGCAAAACTTTAATGGCAGAGAATCACTGTTTTACTTGCTGCTGGTGCTGCTGTAAATGAGGAAAACACATTTAATAGGATTAAATTACATATATTAAACCCCCAAAAGTTGGTGACTTATTTGCTGTAAACTATGTTTCCTGACAAAATCACGTCACAAAATGCCCTAGTTATGACAGCCCGAAGTCTGGAGCTACCACGCAATTATCGCTAAGTGTATGGGATATTTTTTGACACAACTATGCACTGTATGGCTGCTTTTGCTGTGAACCCGTTCTCCCAGGGTTTTCCAACAGCTCTCACTGGGAGCAGCTGGGGTTTGGAACTCTGATTCACAGCAAAGCCAATGCGTGAGGTCTGAACACCAAAGTTTAATTAATGTGGTCCCTCAACCATGGAGGAGGCAATTTTCCCTATTTAAAAATCCTTAGAGATGCGAACAGTAAATTCAGATTACAGTGCATCTGAACAAGGAGAACTTCAGTCTGCCTCTGCCATGTTTCTCAGCAGCTCCTTACTGGGGGTCAGGTTCTGGTTTGGGGTTACCAACCTGCTCCCAAGAAAGAGGGTCTAGTCGGAGATCATTTGATGTTGTCAGTCATAACTACTTAGCTATCAGCCCAGATCCAAACCTAGTTCGGGTCTGTATCTGAGAACTGTCAATCCCTCTCTATCACTGGCTGTGCAGTGTAATATAACTACTTTAGAATTAGTCTGGATTCCCACTGTTTTCTTTCTGGGAGGATCCCCAGTTAAATTTTTGATTGCACTGACTAAATCCATTGTGCTTGCCAGATCAAGTATTCACTACCTGCTCCCTACACCTTTGCCTTGAGAAAACATGAGCTGTGTTTTAAAACCAAAGTATTTTCCAGACTGAATAGAATCACCATTGTTTTCTCTCAATTCATGTATCACCATCTTCACTAAAGCTTTATCACATCAAAAAAAACATCTTCCCTCTCTGCATTTACAAATGCACAGCATTGAGATGCACAAATACAGCACGTTTCCCTTTATACCCTCAACTGAATTCTCTCTATTGGGTATAGACAGCAAACATGTACCACATGCAGCATTTCAGACATAGCAGTCCCAAGCTTAATACAGCATAAAAGGCATAGTCTGGACCTTGTCGCTTACACTTGCTCTTCCTACAATTGGAATGACATTTTGGGGTTGTTATTTAAGGCGTTAGTCTGGTAAGTTAGTATGTAACATGATGGATACATCATACATATACATACATCTATAAGTGTGTGTATATATATATATCTTTTGCAGGAACAAAGTTATACATAACAGTATAACAATGATCTTGGTGATCATAGAATCATAGAATGATTAGGGTTAGAAGCAACTCCCAGAGGTCATCTAGTCCAACCCCCCCTGCAAGAAGGAGGGACACCCCCCAACTAGATCAGGTTGCTCAGGGCCTCATCCAACCTGGCCTTGAACTTCTCCAGGGATGGGGCATCCACCACCTCCTTGGGCAACCTGTTCCAGTGCTCCACCACTCTTACAGCAAAGAACTTTTTTCTAATATCCAATCTAAATCTCCCTCCCTCTATTTTAAAACCATTACCCCTTGCCCTGTCACAACAGGCCCTACTGAACAGCCTCTCCCCATCTTTCTTGTAGGCCCCCTTGAGGTACTGCAAGACCGCTATAAGGTCTCCCCTGAGCCTCCTCTTCTCCAGGCTGAACAGCCCCAACTCTCTCAGCCTGTCCTCGTAGGAAAGGTGCTCCAGCCCCTTTATCATCTTTGTGGCCTCCTCTGGACCCTCTCCAACTGGTCCACGTCCTTCTTGTGTTGGGGGTTCCAGAACTGGACATAGTACTCCAGGTGAGGTCTCACAAGGGCAGAGCAGACGGGGAGAATCACCTCCCTTGACCTGCTGGCCACAACTATAATAACTATAATTATGTGTTGAGATCTGGATTCTTCCTCATAGCAACAGGTCCCTGACTTGACTGGAAATACTAAGTACTAGGAGAATATTTATCATATTGAACATAGGCATTTTGCCTTCATTTCCAAAGCAACTTTTCTGATCCAGCACCTTTTCCAATTTATCACCTACAAATGTAGGTGATATCCCTAGAATAAAGTTAAGATCTGACTTCAGATTTACTTGCTGAGATGGTTTGGTATTTTTTATTGGCTAACCACCTCTGGTATGACATGCTAATGGACACACTTCCCTGTTGTCAGGAGCCCATCTCCTGATGGATACAGAGGAGAAAGTTGCACCCTCTTGCACATCCATTCAACACTGCATAGATACCAAGAAGCACATGATTGCAAATAAAAACATTTGGGCACTAGTCAACAAGCGCAGAGAGACAAGCTCAAAGCCTGTCATCTGGATTTGGCAGATTCTGTCTACCTGGCTGTTACCTTTCCCCTTGCACAGCTTATTTTTAATTAGAAAATCTCTTATTCTGAAGACACACACAAAAAATAGTTATAACTTATGGATCAATACCTAAGGTCTCCCTGGGAAAGTTATGTCATGATAAAATATAGTTGGTGCCTATTGTCGAGAAAGATAGAGGAAAACAGATGTTATTTTCCACAGCATAAGCAAATGTAGATTTTCCAGACTGTCGCCCAAAGAAATTTTTGAACCACCTCTATATCCATCATAAACATAGGCATATCCCATCACTGACACCAGAGATGACAATTAAGAGCTAACTATATAAAGAAGCATCCAGCTCTATTTGCTACATAATTTAAAATGCTACAGCTAAGATCACCATTATCTAATTTTTAAACAAGAAGACTTGCTCAAGCTGACTGATTTTGTTCAGGAAATTAGCCTAAGCTTTATCTTTGTCACCACAGCTGTGACAAGATAGCTACAGTAGTTATCACCTGCCAACTAATATTATGTGAGAATATGGGGCAACAGGTCTTGTAAACAGACATTTGTGATATTAGCACTGTAAGAAAGACTCTCACCAGAACAGCTGCCCTAGAGATTGAATAAAAGAGGAGATAAGTGGTTCGGGTTTAGGACAAAAGTGCATTATGTTCTAAGGGTGGATATTTTATGAGATGGTTAGTCACAGCATGGCAAGGGGAAGAAAGAGTATTCAACATTTAAAAACTAGAAGCACAAAATACACACAGAAGAGATGTACATACAATTTATATTACAAAAAAAACCCAACACCAGGTTGTGAAAATATGAAGGTAAGGTCTGAAATTTGAAATTTCAATATCTGCAAAGTAACAAAGCAAAGAATAACTAAACTGACCGTCCTTTCCTGTGGCTTAGAGAGGCATATACCCTCCCCACTGGATTTCCATACCAGTGTGATTGACTACTCACATTTCACTTAACACCTGCATCCAGAAAAAACACCTCAAAGATGATCCTTTCCAGTCTTGCTTTGAAAAAAAGAGTGTGTAAGAAAACTGAAGAGGCTGTTTTCACCTGTAGGTGAACTAGAGATTTTCAAAGCCTTAAAGGATTTTGCTGTAGTTCTAACCCCTATTTTAAAGGTCTGTGCGTCCCTATTCCACAGTACAATTTGAATATACAAGGACAGCTGCTTCAAGCCTTGCTATACCCACCCACCCCACAATCCCAAAAGTTCATCCTTAAGACACACAGTCACACTCTCATGGTTTTTGCTAGGGTAGAGTTAATTTTCACAAGGGTTTAGCCAGATGGGGCTAAACCATGGCACCTGCCTGAGCTGCTCCTCCAGACTCCACCTGAGCCCAATGCCATGCTTTCAGCAAGCAGAGCAGGATCTGTGCCTCCCTCCCCAGCAATCAGCTTTCACACTGGTGAAAAGAATGGAGTGCAGACCCTGTTTGGCACTGACATTTGGACAAATTATATAATTGGATACTGTTGTATGAAAGTGTTCCCCTTCTATACCCATTTTAATCTTTTGGAAATAAAGGACCATTGCAACACTTCAAAGGGAGTACTCATATTTCCTAGTTTTTAATATTTCAAAGTCACTGGCATTTTTTTAAAAAGTGCCTTCTAGTCTGCCCATAGGAGCCAGAAGAGCTGCAGGAAACTTAACATATGTGAAATTACCTCCATAAAACACTTCCCTCAATAATCCAACAACGATCTTAAATGTTTACCTCATGCAATCATCAATTACTGTCACTGTTTATTTCCTGAACTGAAAACAAGAAAATGAATCCAAAGATAAAACATAATCCCTCTAGATCAGGTTTTTCCCCATATATTGAGAAGAAAGGGAGCAGAAGAGTAATTCCAGCACCTACTGTTGTACTCAGTAGCAGATATTAATCTTTCCCAGTATATATTAAGAAATGCTGCATTGCCACATCAGAGGAAAAGGAATGTCACCTCTCCATGTAAACTGCATTCAACCCTAAGGGTTTGCTCTGCTGCTTTAGAGAAGCTAATACACCTATCCAAAGCAGTAGGACCTGAAAAGCTGGATCACAATAGAAATATCATTGAAAAATGGAAGCCTGTTAATAGAAAGTTTAATTAAAACAATTTTTCTTTGAGATCAGGACAAGTGGCATACAGGCTGACATCTTTTGTTCCAGAAGTTCCTCCTGCGACCTGCTGTTTCCCACATCAGCCAGTATGGATGAGATCCCCATGTGCCATGACCTATATCTTCAATGCAGAGGTATTGATGATACCTATCTATTCCCAAACTTAAGTTTAAAAAAAAAAGCACATTTGTCATGAACACATGAATTTTCACTTTGAATCAGGCTGTGTAATTGCTCTGCACGTGAAGTATTTGAGCTGCACACACTCATGGAACCCTTCCTTTCAACGTAACACTGTCGGGGGGCAAACACAGGCTTGTCTCACCAACCCAGTGCAAGGACCACAGGATCTCTTCTCTAGGTTTGAAATCCCCTAGCCTAGACACATTCTGACAGCACATCAAGCTCACCATGAGAACACAACATTCACCTCCTGTGAATACTCACCACAACCCGTTCTCAAACAGTGCTTCCAACCCACTCAAGTGAATTGAACCCAAGTCAAAAGTCATTTAGACCAGGTCATCTTGAAGGTGCAGACCTCACATTGCTCAGTAAATATTCATCAGTAAGTTTAGTACAATCAGCATTGAGGTTGTCCTATACTTAACATTGCAAATACCATGGCATTTAATCAACAATCACATTTTTCACACAGATAGAGCTTTTGTGTTAACAATGTCCTGTTATATTTCTCAAAATCCATTTCAGCATTTGATGATACATTAAAGTGGAGCAAGTGAATTCTTGAAATAAATTCTAGTCAAAGTCCGCTTCCTTAGCTAGCTGCCATTTTTTAAATAAATTAGTCCCTGCAGGGATTACCAGCAGCACAATCACCAGGCATCCACCCACACAGCACATTCAGCTGTTATACTTTTAATTCATTAGTCTCTTCAGCTAGGTTAGAGGTTATTACAACCTCTCTGGAGGTAAAAAAAGAAAAAAAAAAGACAGCTGAGATGACCTCCTAACCTATTTTGAAATCTGTAACAAGGCTTTTAAAAGTACAGCAGTTATTTCTTAACAATTGGGATTGGAAATTATTCTTGTATCAAAATAACATTCAAACCAGACCTGAAAACATCTTTGAAAAGCTCTTCAAATGGCAGTGGTAGTGTATGCTAAACCTCAGAACTGCAAACCATTTAGAATATTAGATTCTTTAAAATCACCCTCAAAAAAGTTACAACGATGCTTGTAAAAAAACTTGCCAGTAAATCAAAATCATTAGCAGTGCCTGAAGTGACTTAAATTATTTCGACTTCAATGTGATGCTCCAACTGACATGGTATTAGATACTACTGCTAGAGTATTCTCAGTTTCTACAGTAAAAGAAGTCTCTTCTTAACTAGCCTTCCAGTAAAAGAGAACTCCTTAACAGAAGTTAGGCTTTCTATAACTGTCATGGCCCAATGTAAGACAGCAACTCTTTTTTCAATCCACCAATACTTCAATTTAGTGGAAAGTATTTCCAGAGATTAAAAGCATCGCATTTTGGTGAAAATAAGGCAATATTTCAAAAGTTGCAGATACTGAAATTATAATGGATAGATTTTGAGTCTAACATAGTACATCTAACCACCCTAGTATCTACCTCTAGCCATTGCTGAAGAAAGATGGACAACAGAAAAACATAGGAATCAGAAGTAGCACAAAGAAATCCTTCCTCACTAATAAGCTATCAATCCATGAGAAGGTTTCCCACATGATAGTTTAATCTCTTTAACAGCTTCTAGTTTGTTCAATAATGCCATCTAGCTCATCACCTGATTCACCAACTACTTTTTTTTCCCTTCCACAGAGAAAGCCAGGCCATTTGTGGGGCATTATGTCCCCTTGAAAAAGCCACAGTGACGCCTTCTCAATACACCATAATCACTCATTTCCTAGTACTTCTATCCTTCATGAAAAGTTTGTTGACAAGCATCATACAGAAGCCACACAGACCGCTCCCAGGTCCCTCAGAAGCCCTGGGGACACCACAGTTTGCCAATCTTCTTAGAGTCCCTGGAGCTCCTACCTCAATTAAAACCACAAATTACTCTCTGCATAATCCTCAAAGCATAGGAAGGGTGAAGTGCTTTTTCTTATTTCCCTCTGGAAACTACCTCTGTTCACACAGCACAGGCACCCAGACAGCCCCCTATGGGCTGCCAGCAAGCTCAGGGTTACACTGACTGCCCAATGGGAGATGCATGCACAGGGCAAACATTCTCTGGGGACAGGTTTGATGAGACAACACTGTATGCAGAAAAAGGCAGAAAGCCCCAAACCTGCTCAATATTACATGTCCCTCTGGCCTCACTACACAAGCTAGTAGGGTCAATAAGATCTCTACTCAGAACCTCAAGATACAGAACAGAGACCCAGGATTTCAAATATTTTGCCTGTAACACAGACCAGCATCATGCCAAGACTATAAAAGCTTTAAGCATTACAAACTGTAAAAAGTTGATGGGGCTGCATAAAATGAGGTCAGTCAGAATCTAACACTTCTCAGTTCTATAACCAAGGCATACAACAAGGAGAACTCTTTGCCAGTGTCTGTTTTCTACCACTGGACCATGCAGACTCACTCAAAACCTGCTCCTAATTGAATAAAAATCAGCTGCAGAGAGAAATCTGACAGCATTTGTCTGATGCTCACAAAGGAATTTGACTGTGAGAAAGAAAGCTGGACAGAAAAATAAAATGCAACGACAACTCAAGGAAGGAAAACAAAATAAACAGGGAGCCCATGCAGTAAATTCACAAAATGAGATCCTTCCAAAGCATAAACTATCCCACTGCTTTTAGCTTTTGGCAGTGTGCTGGCATTAATGTCTTTTCTGCTCAGGTCTGAGACCTAAGCAATCTTCTTTGTTTGCAGGACCTGTCCCATATGGTGGAACCAAACAATGCGCTGTAAGCTCATTGTTCTCACTGTAAACAAAGCTTTGGTGGAGGTCAATAGAAATCTCAATAGGAAACAAATGTTCTGATGATGAGACAGCTGCTGCAGGATCATGTCTTGCAGCCAGTGACAAAGAGAAGGAAGGTAAAAGCTTTCCATCTCAATTTGCTTTTTCTGCAAGTCTTATCTTCAGCTATGGGGGAGTGTATGAAAAATGTATTTTGAAGCACGTCAAAGCAGGAAAAATTCAATTTGCCACTAATAGATGTATTAGCTCTGAAAAGTAAGCTTAACTAAGTCAAACCGCTCATTAGGAAATCAGCCCTCATCTGCTGTCACCAAGAACATGACTACAGCAATACAAGGAAGTAAGAAGCTGTCTCAATAAGACCAAATTTGCTTGCTTTGTGAATAAACAGAAAATATGTACTAACTCAAAATCATTCCATGCTTGTGTACATACCTGCATACACAGAGCTACTGGGAAGTATAAACACGTGGAACCACGTGGAGTTTCTTTCCATCAGACTTTCATACACATGCCAAATCATATCAGTTATGGATGCACATAGTTCCAACAGCTGATCCAATTCTCTGTAGTTCAGTTAAGGTTAAAGTAGTGAAAACTGGATTATGCCTCTTGAAGCCTGGGTTTTGCAGTACTTTCCTTAGCCTACATAGTGCTTCAAAGGCAGCAAATGGCCAATAGAAACTGAGCAAAGATCAAGAAATCTCACCTATAAGTTTTTTTTTTTTGCTCATGTGTGTTGAAAAGAGTATTTATCTCAGCTGTGATCTGTTACGGATACAGCTGAAAACTTGCTGTACTTAGCCTTTGTTTTCGTCTCTGCTGCCTCTTTGTCACCTTCTCCATCACTCCCAGCTTAGCAACAAACTACATATGCATAAACAAACTCCAGTTGTAGACAGAAGATAATTTATGATGTGGCCACCATCTGACCTGTGTCAGAGGCAGAAACATCTTTGCACAGTGACAACCTGCAACTCTGAAAACTTCCAGCACAACATTAAAAGTTACTTGGTCTGATCCAATAGTCTTAGTAATGATTAGCACTTCACTGTTTTCTCAGCATCTGGGCAAAGAAATGGCTCAAGAGACACCCTTTAGGTCCATAATAACCTATGCTGGTATGATACAATGAAGCAAAATAATTAAATGCTTGAGATTTGATCAGCTGAGATATTTGTATTGCCAAATACATGCTGATCTCCAGTGCAAGTTTACATTTCCAACCCATTGAAAAGCCTAAAAGTAGCTGACTGAACGACAAACTCTGTGACAGCTACAGCTGGCCAGTGAACATCAGCAGTGACTCAGGATCCTCAGAGCCCCTTGGGCAATAGGAGAGAGGAACTCTGGAAATCCATAGTACATGCCATAACACGAAACAAAGGGCCCAGAAAAATTAACACAGATGTAGCTACCTAACCTCGAACTACTTTAGGTAGAGCAGATGAATTCCAAACTTCAGTATTCATGTAGCCCACTGTTTACATGCTGCTATGTAATACCAGCTTTTAGATATCTACCTCACCCTGATAAACCTCATATGCAGCGAGGCTGTCAGAATACTGAAAAGATACTTTCCAGAATCTTTATTCACATGGTCTCTTCTATTTTTCAGTACAGTTCTTAGATTCAGGTCAGATGCAAAGGCAATACCAATTTATTATTCACTGATCAGCCTTTTTTAATCCAGAGTCTGATCATTCTCAGGTATGCTAACATATGCATCACTCCAATCCCTATGATATACATATTCCAGTAGCTATATATTAATGAAATCAAAATTAAGGTCTGTGATTTCATACATCTGTGATTCTTTCTGTTCACACATTTTAAGTAATATAGCAAGAAATTCACAATGGATAAATTACGGGGTTTAATTTTAAATCCCAAATCTTTACACAAGGTGGATAATTCAACTTGCATTAAAGAATTCTGAAAGCAGAAAGCCCTGACAAAAAGATAATTGAAACCCAGAGAAAGGGAAAATAGAAGAATGGAAACAAGGATGCATCAAAGACCATTAAATATACAGCAAACTGGAATACATAGAAAAGAATTCCAATTCTAATTCTGATCAATAATGCTCTGTAGAGCACACCTGGAGTAAACAACTGTTTTTTACTGAAAAGGCAACACATCCTTGGCTGGTTTCTTTACCATTCAAATCAATTATTAGTGCAATACCATTTGCAGATATCTGACAATTTAGTCTAAGAAACAAAAATAAAAAAACTGGAGTCTAAAGGATCTGACACTCTCCCGATTTTAATGACAAACATCAGTAATTATCTGACTGCATAGCAGGAGCTGAAAGATGTGTTATTTTTCCCTGAAACATGCTTCATTCCTCTTCTTGAGGTAATTTTGTAGCCAGTTAATCAGAAAAGAAACTACCTTCTACCTTGCTGCAAAGAGCAGTCTGACATGAGCAAGTGTGTGCAGTGTGTTCCACCTCAGCAGAGGTATATAAAATATTCTGTCCTGGAAAACTGGCATTTTTTTTCCACTAGTTACATGGTGATGCTACAACATTTAGCCTAAATGGTAGTATTTCACTGTGAAATCCATTCAACTTATATATAAATGGTTCTTCATCCCATAGTGATTCAGTTTGAAGATCTGTACTTCTGCAAAACTTTATAAACAGGAATGAATCTGAAAATAATTTCACTTGCTTGAAACTGAAAAATATTGAGAAGGAAATAGTATTTATTACTTCTGATGAAAATGCATGAAATACTGGAATTTTTTAGATAAGCAAATTTAGCTATGTTTTCATATGCATTCAGGCCACGAATTAAAATTGAGTTTCTAAACTTCATTTGTTACTAAATATAATACTAAAAAGTACAGATTAGTAGATTGAGTCGGAATAATCTTTTTCTATTATAGCTGTGTTTATCCAAGATTATTTACAGTGCTCCATGTTGCTCCAACAGATTTGCTTGGAGGTGTTGTTTTTTTTTAACTTGCTTGTTCATTTCAGGATGTCTGCATTTAGTTGGGGTGATTGTAGCTCCTTGCAGCTAATTTTTTTGTTTGCTCCTAATATAAGTTTTGGGGTTTTATGGTTTACTGAAAAATATTTTAAACATGTAATACAAAGAGCTACTAAGTCATTTGAAAGAAAACGGAGAATAAAATAATATGTGGTTTATAACCATGACAATCCTTTTTTTTACTGCAAACATGGAAAATTTTCTTGTGTTGCTCAGCAGATGGCCACGTGGTGGTCACACCCACCCGGGGAACACAGTCCATTTGTGCTCACCTTGTCCCTCTTGCTGAACAGCAAGCTGCAGATGTGCTTACTGGCCTGCCTACCAGCAAGAGCTTTGGAGGTGAACAGCACGTTATAGGATCAGCAGATCCTTAGAGGTATGTGTTGATAACCACACCACCAACTAAACTATCACCACCTCCTCTGCAGCAAACACACCGACGTCTTGCCTTTCATCCTTTCAAGTAAAGCCTGGGGCGGGGGGTGAATATCGCTTTAGGGTAAAATATGTCACAGTGTGTAGGAGGATCAAATCTGTCTTTTTCGTTCTCTCAAGTCTACACTAATGGAAACACCCCATGCCAAGTCATTCACAGATGGAGGGTTGAACGAACCAACCGTGTCCTTGGAGATAGGAAATTTATAAAAATCCCCAAACCAAGCCCATGCTCAACAGGCTTCTTTGCTTTTCCTCACTAGTTTCATTCCTGAGCCAGAGCAGTGAGTAAGCACTTTGCAATGCTCCACAAAAATATTTTAAGTCTTTTAGCAATTAAATGAAAAAGTAGAACTCTACATTTAGGTTTTTCATTGTTCTTTCAAGCAAGAGACTGGGAGACAGAAAAAAGGATTATTCTGCCAAACTGATTTCTTAATCCATCCCTGTGTCCTTGTAATCTGGGATTATAGTTTCCAGTGGAGTAGTGGTGAGTGTCCTCTTTGCACCTGGTAAGGTTTCTAGAGTACCACGGATGCTAACTGAAACTAAGACAATTTTTCAAAATCTACTATATAATTCAGTCTCTCCTATGGTGAAAAGAGAAAACATCATTGTCTTTATCATCTAGTTTTATATACCAAAAAAAATAAAAAAAATGCATGTGACTAAAAAGCCCAAACATTAAGACATATACACATTATTTCCTCTGTCTTTATATTCTTACTTGGCTTAAGTAGTACTAAATAAAACTGAAATTTTCTCTGCAAAGAAAAAAAATACTGATGATAGAGCTACTGTACAATGTTTATAAAAATATTTTAAGTTTGGTCAACAGTTTTTTGTATCATTTCATGTTGTTTATTACAACATTAAGTCTTACAGATGCTGCACATAGAGTATTTCAAAACAGGCAGCTATTAATACATATATAGTCACCACAGCTAAATAAATTAATTATATAGAAACCAATTGAGGAGAAGATCATGGATTTTCTATTTAGTCAAAGTTTCAGTGATGGTAAAAATACTATTTATTCCTTAATTATGACTTGCTAGGTAGTGCTACTGAAAATTTAGATAAACTCTTCCATAATCCAATAAAAGCTAGTGAATGTTCAAGTATAAGCCAGCTGCTTATCAATACTGATGTTATAAACATCACGCTACTGTCAAGCCATTACACTCTCAACTTAAAAAGGTGATCAAACACATAATCCTACCTTTCCATCTTGATTCTTTCACCAAGGTATGTATAAGGTATGGAGGGGGACCAATCATGCAGAAGAATGGAAACTTGCAACAGCAAGGACCAGCAACAGAAAAGACTTACCCCCAACATCTGAGGTGCCCTTCCAAACTTGGAGGTGTTCAAGAATAGAGCCCTGTGCAGCCTTGTATAGATCCAGGCCTGGAGGTTGGTGGTTCTGCCTGTGATGGGGGAGTTGGAACTTGATGATCATGGGGTCCCTTCCAACCCAGACCAGTCTGTGATTCTGTGACCCTTTAAATATTTACAGACATTAATGAGGTCACCCCTCAGTCTTCTCCAAGCTAAACAGACCCAGCTCGCTCTTCCTTTCCTCATAAGGAAGATGTTCCACTCCATTAATCATCTTAGTGGCCTTGTGCTGGACTCTTTCAAGGAATTCTATGCCCTTCTTGAACTGAGGGGCCCAGAACTGGACACAATGTTCCTGATGTAGTCTCACCAGGGCAGAGTAGAAGGGGAAAAAAAAAGAACCTCTCGACCTACCAACCACCTCCCTTCTAATACACCCCAGAATGCCACTGGCCTTCTTGGCCACAAGGGCATATTGCTGGCTCATGGTCATCCTGCTGTCCACCAGGACCCCTAGGTCCCTCTCACCTCCGCTGCTCTGCAACAAGTCAGTCCCCAACCTGTACTGGTAAATGGAGTTGTTCTTCCCCAGATGCAAGAGTCTACACCTGCCCTTGTTAAATCCCATTAAATTTCTCCCTGCCCAACTCTTCAACCTGCCCAGATCTCACTGAACAGCCTTCTGGTATGTCAGACACCCCTNAAAAAGAACCTCTCGACCTACCAACCACCTCCCTTCTAATACACCCCAGAATGCCACTGGCCTTCTTGGCCACAAGGGCATATTGCTGGCTCATGGTCATCCTGCTGTCCACCAGGACCCCTAGGTCCCTCTCACCTCCGCTGCTCTGCAACAAGTCAGTCCCCAACCTGTACTGGTAAATGGAGTTGTTCTTCCCCAGATGCAAGAGTCTACACCTGCCCTTGTTAAATCCCATTAAATTTCTCCCTGCCCAACTCTTCAACCTGCCCAGATCTCACTGAACAGCCTTCTGGTATGTCAGACACCCCTTACAGTTCTGCGCCATCAGCAAACTTGCTGATGGTGCACTCTATTCCCTTATCAAGGACGTTGATAAATATAATAGCACTGGTCCCAGTATCAATCCCTGAGGGACTCCAGTAGATACAGGCCTCCTCTGACTTTTTTCCTTCAACCAGCTCACAATCCACTTCATTACCTGATCACCCAGACGCTTCCTAGGTTTAGCTGCAAGGACGCAGTGAGCACTCCAATATACAAGACACCATCCCACCTGATGAGTCCCCCGAGAGTTCCTTAAAATGTAGGGGGAGATTGGATGTTTCCTTATCATTAACTGAGAATCCAATGTGATTTAAACATACACATTGCAGAAAACAAACACATTTCAGCAGTGTGTAAGAAACACGTGATTAACAACAGCTATAACACAGCAATATTTTTTTTTACAGATTCTGTATCTGAAAAGGCCTAAAATTAATAGGCAAAAAAATCCTGCAAATCTGATGCTGCAAACACACAAAGGTGGAGATATTTCACAAGACCTTGAGAAGAACAACTTAATCCCATCAATAACAAGCTACATTCCAGTACCCAGCCACAGGAATTAGAGGCAGATGAAGAGAGGAGGAGTAGTGAAGCCTTTTTGTTGGGGGCTAAAAAGCAGATCATCCAGTGAGCCTTTTCTACCTACCCATTGTTAGGTATGTTTCAAAACAGAAGCAGGAAGGACATAGCTTTAACATTTTCCCAGGACACAAAAGCCTTTTAAGCTAAGAAGAATCCTTGTTAATCTTAGTGCTCTTTATCGTTTTCTTTTTTTATAGCTTTAGTACTGCAAATCTATGATTTTAAGTAAGCATAATCTTTTAATCATGTCTCATGAAGCAGCTTCCTCAGAGCAAGAGCACAAAAGACACACTATTTCCACAGCAGCAGCAGTCCCCAAAACTATGGTGATGCAACCCACCTATTCTAACCAGTGGCTTAAAACACGTTGCTTGGGGAACACTACAATGAAACCAAGCATGCACTTTACTTCTTCTGTCTACCTGGTAGCAAAGTCTTGGAAAACAAGAGGCAGAGGCACATGTTACTAGACATGTGACAGCATAGTGATGGTTCAGCTGGTGTACCACCAACTTCACACTAAAGGCTCTCCTCAAGCTGTGCCTCTCACAGCTGGAAAGCAACTGTCCTCATTCCTTGCTCACCTAGGAAGCTCAATAAAATAAATTCTCCTAAGAGCTTTATTTCTTTAAAACTTTCTAAAGCCATAACAGCCTTTTTATTAGGATAAGTTAACGGATTTTTAGCAGAGTTTCTTTAGTGAGATTATTTTTGTGTGAGCAGTCATTTTGTAGATTTAATACAAGTTCTACACTTTTAGTGTATTAACTGAGCTGAATTGCTACCGGGAAGTTAAACATATTGCAGAAGATGCTTTGCAGAGTGAAACAGCAGTAAAGAAGCTATTTTGTTGAGAAGATGCATTTCTTTTCATAGTCAGAAACATATTAAAGTAGGTAGAGCATATAAAAGTGTTGAGATTTCATCTAGGATAGTTTCAATTTGAGACAAAGTCTAATTTCTTAGACTTTTTAAAAGAAGAAAAAAACCCCACACAAAAAGCCACCCACACAATAACGTAAAAGAAAGAGGACTGGTCTATAATTGTAACAATCTAAAAGGGCACAAAGATCCTTTCTGCCAACAACCTGTTCTAGAGAAATGCTCTCAGGTCACTGTGATGCACTTAGTGAAGAACCTCCTGGAAATATACAGCAAAATCTGAGAAGGTATGAAATATGCTTGTATTCAAGCCATAGAGCAATACTAGAGAATATCAGTTAGGAGCCTGATCTACCATTTTCTAAAGGGTCTGCATTATGGAGGTCATTACTATATTATTATATAGTCAGCGAAATGTCTTATTTAGTTATTTATCACAGTGGGATCTCAGAGACAGCAGCCCTGAACTCCCAGTGTCATGCAAGTCTTCTTTGAACACTAGTACGACAGCAAAATTCTTAAAGGATTCATAAGATACCCCAGATATGTTCCTTCCAAATCTTTGCAGTACCACAATGAATTACAATTTCATACAGAACAGACTCAACTAAATCCTGCTGCAGTTTTACAGATTTCAGAATATCCAGTGTCTAAAGGGAAGGTTTTTGATTAAAGGGTCTTCATTCCAGGGTTCACTAGCAAAACTACTGGAATACCTAATTGGAGAAATCTGCATGAAAAGCTAGTACATGCAGTAGGTTGACACATGTAACATGTCAATTTATGAGATGTTTTCTTTGAGTTCCGGGAAGTTTATGCTTCACTCTAAAAGGAGCTGCTGAGCAAAGTGCACAGTCTCCATCTCCCTATGAAGCCAAACTGAGTAGTAAGTACAGCTTAAGTGCAAAAACCCAGCTTGACACCCAACCAAGCTTGGCATAAACTTAGATATTCAAAGATATCCCTGTTTAGGGCTTTTGACTGCTCAGATTTTCACCTTATCACACCTTAAATAATGCACTGGAAAGCAAAGGACAACATTGCAACAAGGTCAGGAAGAATCTATGATATCCCTGCTGAACTTCTCAAACAGCAGGTAAATAAAGGGAAGAAACTGGTTTTGGTTTCTTTGTTGGGTTTTTACCTTAAGACAACAAGACCGAGTATTTAACTTTACCTTTTAATAGGCTTCTTTACACATCAATATATGTATTAAAAGTTAACAGATAGAAAACACACACACCAAAAAAAAGACTACAGCTTCACTCCTAAACTGGGACACACTGTTTCTGACCCTAGATAGCTACAGACTGTTTTTATCTTCCCTACTGCCAGTCAGGAGCAATACAGGATCCTAGTGGTTATATGACAAATTTCCTTATCCTGCAACTATTCTGCAGTTGCAGTTCATTTTGAGGATTTTACCTCAAGGGTGCTGTCTCTCAGCGTCACAGTTTAACAATCACTACACTTTACATCCATTTCCATTAGGTATGTTCAGCGGTTTTCAAAAGTAGAGTTGTCATAGAGCAGAATGCCTGCTATCTAGCAGTATAAAACCCATTAAGACAACTTAGACTTCAGCTGCACAGTATCAGCTTTCCAGAGGCAGTGAACTAATTCTTTTTTTTTTCCCCACAGTGGAAAGTGCCTGTCTCTCACAGACAAACTACAGTTAAAAGACAGTTTCTTCAGCAATTTATGGAAAGGGGGATGGAAAAGGACAAGGGAAGAAAAGAACGGGGAAATTCCTATATCTAAAACTATTCCAAGTGTTTGTCTATTAGTCAGCATTACAGACACAAACCTGTATATTTTTCTACAGAAGGTGCAATTTCCTGACATCTTTATTGTCATTTGGAAGAAAAGCCTGTCGCACTAGGAGCGGGTGCATCATGATCATCTTGTCTTTCAGCAGCTTCACTGCAGTGTTCAGTTTGTGTTTCTCACATCCTCCCAACATCTCTCCCTCCCAGGAATGTCCAGCACAGACCCCTCAAAACATCTCTAGCAGTTAATATCTGCCACAATACCAACACAAGAGTTTTTATTAAGTCTTCAACTGACTCAAGTATGAAGTTGTAAACTAAGCTTTTGAGTTCTGTTTGCCTAGTAACAATTTCCATCTCAAATAAGACATCAGGAAAAAATGTCAAAATACTCGTTAGCCTTCTCATCAATTTTTCTGGACACTTACTGAATGGATCTTCTCATGCCAGCTGAAGATTCATAATTAAAACAACAGCAAGAGCAGGTAAAGCTGTATACAGCTTTGTATTTGCTTTGGCATCATTGGACAGTTATGTTTATAAATAAGAATCCTGTATGTAACATTTTTTCCAGAAATTGATGGTTTATTTAAAAAATAAAAAGTTCTATTTGTGCACTCAAACTTTTCTTAAATAAAACTGAGCAACTACATATCTTGTAACAGTATTATCTCTAATGTTCTTTCTTACAGCTCTTGATTGATTAGAGCTGACAAGTTGTATGTAAAAGGGTTTTTATTTCTTTTTCCAAGATAAATCCAGAGTGATAAGTCATTAACTGAAAACACACATTATTTTTCAAGCGCCCAAGTCCATACTGTTTCATGGGTCTAGTGAAGAAAAATCTGAAGTTAATGATAGTCAAACCCTGGGTTCAAATATTTTTCTTCATATTGCATATCACCGCAACACCTCAGCTACAGGGGCTATGTAAAAATGAAAGAAATCCAATACAAGCTACATTCAGTGAGAATGTCTATCTAGAGGGACCATACTGGAAATCACTGAACAGTAAATGCTCTGCTGTTAAGAGCTAGATATGTCTTTAATTCATGTACCATGTTGTTTCACCTTGCTAGGATAAATCTTTAAACAGCAGAATTTCCCTTTTGCAAAGAAACAGATTTTCCTAATGAATTTCCTTCCTAATGAATTAGGAAAGCTGAGGTAAAGGTAACTATTCATGAGTCTTCCTTGTTCCTTGTTGTATGGTGCCATGGGGTAAACTTGGAGGGAACCAAATATAGTACTCTAACTACACAGGAGATACTGCCTTCTATAATACAACCTCATTTAGCTTTCCTGAATTCCTTTTTACAGTTACCAATAGTGTCGTTTGCACATGCAGTGATATACAAACAGCCTCCCTAAGGAGCCTTTGACTATATTTCACTAATATTGTGCTACAGCTCAAAACACAGACTGCCAAGTGAGCGCACTGGCACAGAATATATGACAGATCGTATGTAGAACTTGAGAGCACAATAAATCCAAAAACACGTGTTCCATCCCAAATCCAAAGAGCCAGCCCTTCTGTATTAACAGTGAAGCACCAAACTGCCCAACGTGAGACAAGCTTGCTTTGTCGTGCCATAAATTCCCCAAAATTACATGCCGACACCGTAATTTCCGCAGGGCAAGAATCAGCTGTGAATTCAGCAACGCATACAAAACATGCTTTGTACAATGGCAAACCATTTGAATCTTATGCCACACAGAACCTTAGCTGCTACATCTGCACACACAAACTCTCAACTGTTAGGTATAACATTATTCCAGCATGTTTTCAAGATGATTTGCGTCATGGGCACACACAGGCCATCCAACTTACATGGTTGCTAATGTACAACATGCATCTCAAGTCAGCAACTGTCCTGAAGGACAAAAAGGTTACACTCAGCATGGAAAAATGGGCAGTTGGGGATGTCAGTTCCTTTACTTACTGCCTACCTTAACCCGGGGTAAAATCTACTTCTGATCTGTTCCTCATCACATCCTTGGACTAAGTGTAGTGGTCCATCTGTATTCCTGTGGCAGGCAATATACACATTAGATCTGAACTCAGGATCTGCAGATGTATCTCTGACTTTAAAGAAAAGCCTCTTATTCTACCTTAACACAGTAACTCAAATAATTTGCAAGAAATAGCTGCCTTCTTTAAAAACAGGTACACCTTGAACACTTATTTTGGTATGAATTGGTGCTTCTTTCATTCTGCTTGAAAATTTAAAACGAATCAAATATATTATGCCATTTATTACTGCACTCATGTTTTAACCTACCGTAATAAAATTCACAGTAAAGTTGATTTGACAATGTTTATCTCAAAATATAATTTCTTGTATTATAACAGCATATTTCCATTTCTTTGTAGCATCTATATTTACTGTATGCAACTGAAATTTTCAAATGTATTGAAAGTGCTGCACCTCTATCCCTCAGTCAGATATATTTCAATTGAAATTGATTTTTAATGGCCCAGTCAGATTTCAGCTGAAAATCTACCCCCAGCTTTCTCTGAGCACAGCATTTTCCATTTGCAAAAGAGTTTTGTTAAGTAACCTAAGTTAAGATTACATGGAAAATCTGTAGCAAAGCCTAGAGCCGCAAATTTCCAGATTTTTAACTTAAAAACCTCAAGCACCATGATTTAGTCCATACTTACTTCATCCCCCTGTTGCTCAGATAAGCTTTCTAGAACATAACTTCCTAACACTTGCAGGTAGGAGCAGGTTTTGGGGGAAAAGCACAGAAAAATCAGAGAGAGATAACTGTATTACTGCTTTGGCCTCCCAGTTACCTATACAGAAAAATATGTCTGTGTTAGATTATCAGAGAGAATCCAGCATTGCAGCTGTTGATGCACTAATGTACATCAGTGTTCCTTTGTCTGCCATTCATGCCCTACTCCGCAATTCTAAACAACAGTGGGCAAATCATCAGGCAACTTTCATGGGTGCAATGCTATAATGGTGCAAGGAAATCAAAGAAAGCGACCACAATAAACCCTGAGAGAGCTCCCAGAAAACATAATTCAAATCATTCTGAGCAAATACTGCTTTTCTGCAGGGCATGTCCAAAACAATTCCTGAGAATCAGGACTCCCTGAAAGAAATCCTGAGCCCTCTGGATTTTATATTCCATAT
Source organism: Heliornis fulica (assembly GCA_013399135.1). Taxonomy (NCBI): domain Eukaryota; kingdom Metazoa; phylum Chordata; class Aves; order Gruiformes; family Heliornithidae; genus Heliornis; species Heliornis fulica. Next base: position 110,476 of record VXBZ01006514.1, read on the forward strand.
CTTCCTCACTTACTAGCAGAACATCAACGAAGTATAGCAACCTGTGAAAAGCTATGAGGTCTGCAGTGTTTAACTGCTTGACAAGAAAGCAGAAAGGCATGATGCACAAGAGGTCACATGTTATATCAAAAATCTTCCAGGTTTTTAAATAAATGTTCAAGCGTTAAAAAGCATGTGTATGGTGATGCAGTGGGCATCAGCACTATTTACTGTGCTTCCCCTGCTGCTTGTGTAAACATTACATCTACGGTACCCTGCTAAAAAAGATGAGGCTGCACAGCAAAAACCACACCCTGATACTAGCAAGATCCTCTCAGCAATGGGGAACAAGCTGTTTCCCTGCAGTGTCTGATCATCTCCAAGCACAGCAAGCTTGTGGACTGCAACACATTCCAGGTAAGAAAGAGACACTGTCAAGCACAGAGCTTGCAGTACAAATATGGATTTGTACATCTCTGACAGAAGCAGGGTATGTACTTAGAGTAACGTAGCCTCAGGATGCCCAAAAGAGATGAGAACGAGGCAAGGTCCCCACGGCTCCAGAGGGCAGCAGGGGCATAGGTGGGTGTATATTAACCCACAAAGCCAACGACACCAACTTTTGACAGCAATTCTAGCCAAGAACAAAGTCAGAAGGGTCCAACCTCTCAAGAGCCCACTGGAGATGAGGGAAGATCTCTTTTCAGACCTTTTTATTTAAATCTGCCTTACCTCAACTTATTTGTGTATTCTCCCTGAAAGTATTTTTCTTGTTTAGCTTATTAGTTTGTACTTGTTATAAAAAAAACAAGGAGCAAAGACTGGGAGCCACTTGGAGTGCTTTGTCACATCTGTCATGCAGAGAAGTTGAGGCCAGTCTGCCTGAAGGCCCTGGCTGCCTCCAGGTCCTGTACAAATGCCTGTTTAAACAATCATTTTCTCTTTCAACACATAAAAATTGGAGGATCTAAATCAATAGCTGGAGCTTACAATGGATGCAGAGCAGCTGTGGTTTTTAACAACGCGTGCAAGCATGTAGGCTCCAAAATGAGCAGCTGCAGGGGGAAAAATGGCAAGAGGGGGGAAACCCTGCCAAGGCAAACCATTGGGACACAGGCCCCCAGCACTGAGCATGTGAGGGGAAGGAAGCATTTTATGCAATTTTTTTTCCTCCCAGATCTATTTTGTAAGGAGCAGGAAGGACTCGTCGCGTTTAATCTTAAAGTAATCCTCTTTAAGCCTAAAGTGCTTATGCCTCTGCGAGAAGAGCATTCTGCCAGCGTTGTAAGGGACCGGAGTGGGGAGCAAGCAGCAACATGCAAAGAGCTCCTCAGACAGGTATCAGTGTCCACTTTGTCAGTCATCCATTACAGAGCTCCTAAGCACTGTATTTGTACAACTGGATAGACCCTAGAGAAGGCACCGCCTGATGTTTACTTATATCCGGCAATACATTGAAAAGATGTACTAAACTATTGGTTTAGCCTCACAGGCTGGAGGTGAAGCACCATAATGCTCTCTCTGCAGAGCCCCAGAGACCACAAGTCAAACAGAAATAGGCAAGGGGAAACCCACTCAGATTTTTACCAGCCCTTTTCATGCCAGTAGGTAAAGGAGCCTAACTATGCCATGTGCTGAGCAGCACAGCCCTTCCAGGTGGGCATCTGCAAAAAAAAAAATCCTCAAACAGGTGCTTATATAGTGTGTTGGGGCATGTTATACTGCCCCCTTGCTCAAGAAAGCTCTAGAGTGTATGATGCAAACACCAGCTGTCCCTTGGCAAGGGCCAGAGGCAATCAGGTTACCTTAAATTAGGAATGGGACAGCTGAAAATAGCTGTGGTCCAATGTATACATTCTTCATAGTACTATAGGAAGCATACAAGAAATCACGAGAGATCCACTTTCGCACATGACAGCAGGTGAGTTGCAATAATCTTTTGCTCCCTTTGGTCTAAAAGTGAACATGACAATTCAGGGTACTCTTCTCCCCTGTCAGTATTTCTTAGATCCAGATTTTTGTGCCAGTGTACCCAAAACTCTTAATAGCATCTCTGCACTCTGCAAAGCCATTGTTGTTACTGCCAATAAACATGACAATTTAGAAAGGCACTGATTATGTAGTTCTATGTAGGACAGTATAATAATATATCTCAACAGCAATAATCATTGTTATCTATACTTGACAAGTGCAACATCCAAACTTTAAAATAAAACAGCCTCTTAAAGAGCAAAGCTTTTGTCAACAAAAGACATGCTCTCCAGAACTTAAATACCAGATAGAAGGAAGGCAGAGCACCTGCTTAGACATTAACTATTACGTCTAAGTAGGTGTTCTGCCTAATGTCATCTTCCATGAATACCTGGTCGAAGGCCCATGGAGTTTTGTAATTGATTTCAGATGGGTTTGGGATATGCCCTTACATTGTACTGACTGTCTTCTGTGCATAGTACTCAAATACTATTTAAAATATTAGTTTTTAGTTTACAGGAAGCAACATTTAAAATATAATTTGCAAGTATCAGACTGGAGACTGAGTCTTGAACTTCCTTCAGAAGAAAGGAGCTCAGCCCTATGACCAGCTTCCTGCAGTGGCAAAAATGCCACATGGGAAATGTCAAGAGTCCTGGGGGCAAGCAAAGCACGAGTTTTCCCTGGTGACTGTCACAGACTGAGGCACAGTATAGCTATTTGCAGCTGTACACTGTGTGATCCTTTTCCCAATGGGCTGCTCCCTCCCCTCCCTCTTTTGTTTAGACCTACCTGTATGCCAGATAGCATGTACAACTGTCTTTGAAGGGCAGCCTCACTACTGACTACTGCACTTCACAGCACTGCAGGGTTTTATCTCCAGGAGAAAATGTTCTCAAAGCACAGAAAGAGCCTACAAGGATGAGGTCTTTTTCAGACTTCTAAATGTCCTCTCTTTTCTTTAAACACGTTATTTTACTTCTAACTAAACATACTTATGGATGCCTATAATTCCTGCTAGTCTCACAGAGGATGCAGGTCGTTAATCTGTTGCCTGGGCTTTTCAGGTTGCAGATGTGTGTATTTAACCAAGAGCATGCTGAATCTGGGCACATCTGCTCTTCTGACATTCTGCACTGAAGTCAACTTGTTATATCCAACTTGACACATCACGATCTCTTGTGAGACAGGCTCGAGAGAAAGGAATACTGATGACATGTTTGTTTATAACCATGTTTATTAGACATATATTCCTTAATCACACAAGTCGTAAGTAGATTATGCAGACAGTACTTCTGACAATAGCAAACGTCTCGAGGCTGCTCCTTATTGTGAGTGATGGCAGCAGAGGCCTTGACGCACTAAGTCTGAGCACCCTTGGAAACATTCTCCTGCTCCACTTGCCCCCATGGTAACACCCATTCAGCCTGGACACAGAATAGATTTCTGAAGCTGACCATCTGATGACAGCCCCCCGAGGTGGGTGAGCCACCCTTGTGTCCTTAGTGGTACCATCAAAAAGCAGGTCCCATTTCCACTTTGCATACTAATTGAAAGTGAAAATAAACTAGAAAACTAATATAACTGTGCTCTTGCTAATGAAAGATTATTTGAAAAACTGTTACCCTTTTGCCATTTCAGTTGTGACTGTACTTGGAGAACTAAGGAGTTTTATCAATACAATCTATTGTGACCAACATGTTTTCAAATAAAGGAATTTTAGCATTTAACCTTATCTTTAACTCTTCTTTGACTTGTACTCTTTATTCATGTATGTCTTTGTCACCTTCTCCCCATTCTATTTCTAGCATGATTCTTTGCACTACACTGAAGGATAGCCACATTTTTTTTCTAAAAAACTAAAAAATACAATGAGTAACTTTTAACTAGACATCCAAATATATAAAGCATACTTTGCAGAATACTTAATTGCAGGGAATTTCTGTTTCTTACACTCTCTTAAGTCTAGGATATGTTAAACACCTGCAAGCATAGTCAGTTTTAAGGAGTGAAAGTGTGGTGGTTTTGCAATGTGGCTTCTTTAAGAAGCAGGTAGAAGCTTCTTCAAGGTCCCACAAAGCAAACACCATCTGGGTTCCCAAGGCCAAACTCCCAGACCCTGTTGCTGACAAGGCCAGCTGGGCCAGTCAGCACCAGTCACAACACCTGCAAATCCCATTTTAGAGACAGAGAAACACAAACAGCCACATTTTGCCACCAAAGAAGGGAGCAAGAATATGTAAGAAACTTTGCAGACACCAAAGGCAGTGAAGAAGGCACTGAGAAAAGATTCCCTGCAGTCTGTGGAGAATACCATGGTGGGATGGGTGTCCCCCACAGCACATGGAAGATGCTGAGATCCCACCTGCAGCCTGTGGAGAGGCACCTAGGCCAGGCAGGAGCCCATCATGGAACAGGTGGGAGAATATGGAACAATCTGTGACCTACATTGGAGAAAGCTCCTGGCAGCACCTGCAGCCCACAGAGTGAGAGAATGAGGCACATAGACAGAGGCCCACACAGGAGCAGGTTTGGTGTAGGTGGGGTCTTGTGACTGTGGGGGACCAGGCTGGGGGCAGCAGTCTAGGATTGAGAGACTGAGAGACATTTTATGAGCTTATAGCAATGACCCATGCTGCAGCAGCTGGTGAAGAGCCAAGGCCCCATAGCAAAGGCCTCACCTCGAGAAGTTTGTGGAGGACAGTCGCCCATGGGTGAGACCCCACGCTGGCACAGGGAATGCCCCTGCCCCCAAGAAGGAGAACAACTCATGAGGAACTGACCAAAGACTGAAAGCCTCAACTCCCTATTGTCCCAGCCCCTTTCCCCAGTGCCATCCTGGGGAGGGGCACGGGGTGGTGTTTTAAGATCTGGTTGTACTTCATTATCCAACTCTGGTTTCTCTGTGTGTGTAGTGGAATAAATTAGGCAGCATCATAGGCAAAACAGACTCAACACAGAATAAAGGAAAGAAAACTAACTGCAGAATGATCTCTCCCTGTCCTTATCTTGACTCCAAAGCTTCTCAATAGATATTTTCTCCCCTGTTCAGCTAAGTGGGGAGTGATAGAGCAGCTTTGGTGGGAGTCTGACCTCCAGCCAGGGTCAAACCACCACTGAAAACAAGTACTATAGAAAGGACCAGGAGTTCATATAGCTTAAATGAAAAAAGAGAGGGGGAAATAAAGGAAAACTCAAATTACATTTGCAACGCTGACCACCAGGCTCTGGACAAACAGCACCTACCTCAGCAATCCTAAGTCAGAGCTGGAGAAGATTTTTCTGCAGCTTAGGCTTTTCACAGACATTAGCCTTTCAGCCTGCAGCAAGATTGGTCCAAATGGCCTGCTGATGTCATTATTCCCACCTCTAACATGGTCAGAATTAATTGTTCTGGAACAACCACCCTTGCAATCTGGTAGAACCAAAATTCAAGGCTTTGTGGCCTTCTCCTCAACGGCTACATTTAATAAGATTTTATTGCTTCATTTCTTTCCAGAACCTGCCAGCTTCAAGATCATCCCAAAACTCTGAAGTTTAGTCTGTTCAGGTTCTTTCAGCACTTCACTGAAAAGAGTGTTTTGTATCACAAAGATTATTGGTTTATGATGCTATGAAAATTATCAAAAGCCTTAAAATAAATACCCATTTCAGAAGATACTAACATGGTATTATCTGGCTCATAAACCCACCACCACATGTAATGCTGCTGCTCAGAAGAACACCTATGGAGAACCCTAGAATGAAAATCCCTCCAGTCAGCTATTCAACAATCAACAAAAATTCACAATCAGTATAAATTCCAGCTGCTCTTTTAGCACTGCCAGTAATGGGTAATGATCATCTTCTTGCCAGGCAGAGAGTTATAGAGTTACAACCATCTTCCCACTTGGATTGGGATGTAGGTCTGCAGGTTTAACCTCAAAGAATCTGAAGGAAGACGGGTTTCTCTAAGGCTGCTGCTGAAAACAGGAATTTGAAGTGAAGTTTCAAGTGTTGCCAGTGGCCACACCTCCTACCAGATTCCCTTATATTGTCACAAACGGGGTTTTGCAGCCCTGCAGGTCAATCAACTATTTTTTTCTGCTTAAGCAGAAACCAGAAGCAATGTCCTTAAGTATTTAAATCTTGTCTTTATTTGCAAGAACCACAAACATTTGCAACATCCACTTACAGGTTGATGCAGAACTTGGAATAATAAATCAATCCAATTCTAGCACAAGACCAAACGGGATTTTCACTGGCTGGAACAGAAAGCTTAAAATTCATTTGAGTGGCCTGAACCAAGTCATACTGCAGCACTGATTTCAAAATACTCCTTTACTAACTACTTCGGGAACCAGTGTTCAATCCCACCCTGGAGCTCAAATACTCTTTTAAGAATAGGATTAAAACCTCAGCACAGGGTAATATTAATACTTTACATACATAAGATCCTTCCATGAGGCACAATGAGCTTAATTGAACCTCAGTACATGCCTCTAAGTGTCAACAAAGGAGAATATGCAAAATTAGGATAAGGGCACTTCACAAATGAGAGTGTTTTATGAATCACACTGCTATGTTGAATGTTAGATTTCCTGCCATAACAATGTACAGTTAATTTCTTCCACACTCCCAATGAAGTCTCGATGTGACTTCAGTGGCATAAAATGCTAACAGTCAAAGAATCACAGAGGTTGGAAGGGATCTCGAGAGATCATCGAGTCCAAACCCCAATCTCCATAACTTAAAGACTAAAGTAAAATATTAGTTTTCCTTGGTGGAGGGGGAAAGGAAGTAGGAAGAGGAAAGAAAACATTTCCTAATACTGATTTAGCCCACAGGAATACATCATCATTGCAATAAAACACACAAACCAATTAAAAACAACCAAACCCAGTGCATACTTCCTACTCCAGCTTGCCCCTCAGAATTTATGATTTAAGGAAACCTGAAAACAAACAGCTAGTTATCATATAAAAGGTATACACCAAGCATATTTGCACATACCTCTTGGAAAGTAGCTTTCAAATACCATCTGACTTGCTTTTTGTTTTGAATTATATACATATATATTTATACACAGACTGTATGAATTACATATAATGTACACATACTAATGTAAAAATCACTTGGGAGAGGTAAGAAAAAAAAACAAAACACAAAAACCTCATACATCTCAGTTCCAGGACCAATTTCTGAGCCAATCTGTTAAGTCTCCTGCTGCAGCATTGCTGCCACCTCTTCTGGGGTGGAGTCTAGGAGGAAATCATCCTCTTTGTGATAGTATTTGCAGATTCAAAAGGAAACTCGTCTTCTAGAGAGTTGTTCCAAGACTGTGCAAAAAAACCCCAACTAATGACAAATCTCTGCAGTTCCTGATCATTAGGAAAAGGTCCCATCTTTAACATTCTTCTGCCAGTGTAAATGCAACACTACACAAAATGAAAGTTACTACCGCAAAATAAATATGAACTTATAAGTTCATTTAGCTTCATAGTGCATGACTGAAAGGAGCTTATTGTAAACACCTGATTGGGTTTTAGAACAGCTGGGTGAAGTTCCATTTATTGTCTTTAGTACTTAAACACTGGAGGAACACAGGTCCACCAGCAACTGACTGGGGTATTATACTCCCACTTAGCTGCTTCAACAGTGAGACTCACTGGTGTTGTATGGGGCAGAACTATGGACCTTGAAGAAAGCAAATGAATATCGATTTGCAGTGATAGAGATGACATGTCTCAGGAGGATCCCTGATATTAGCAAAAGAAGGAAACTGTGAAGTAATGACACCAGAAGCATGCTGCGAATGAAAAGCAGCTGCAAGCTGCCACTAGAGAACTGGAAATGCTGCTGAGTGGGAGGAACCTGTATAGCACCTTTTGCTAAAAAAAGAAGAAAGAAGTTCTTTCACTATAAGATCTTTCCAGCTAGGCACAGAAAAACATACCTATGCTATATTATAAACATCAAATATGACTTAAACATGTATAAACTCGTAACTACTCAGAAAGCCATGTCAGACAACAAAGCAAAAGCTGGGAGGATGACAAAGAAAACAATTTACCGCTTTCATTAACAACTAATCTTTCAACAAATTTCCCAAGTAATATTTTATTCCATTCTGTAATAGCCTCTTACAAAACCAAAATGAAAAATATTGGTTCATGAAAATAGTTCAATTTTTTTTTTTAACAAAAATTTTCAAATGCTTTTTAGCTTTCACAATTTATTTTCTCCCACTTGCCCATGACATAACATTTTTCTAGACTGCAACAGCACTCATCATTTGATCTCCGGCTTGGTACTTATCATCCACTGGTGCAGCCTGAACTACAGTTTATTAACATCAAGATGTAAATATGGGAGTAATGTCTTTATACTCAAAGACCAAAACTTTTTGCTGGACATTATTTCACAGATGGGAGGAAGGCATCTAGAATAGGTTGAAATACAATACAGAAACACAATGCAGCAGGAATTTTTAGGTCTGTGTTCTCTATAATCTACTGGAAAGAACTTAATATAAAATGCTACAGACTTTCTCAGCATACTATTAGTTTTTCTCTGTTTTTTTTTTCTTTCAACAGATTCAAAATAACAAAATGAGGGAGAGAAAAAAATAGTAATTTACATTATTTTTCCCTTTCCCAGGAAAAGGAAACAAGAAAGCAACAGTAATTAGTTAACATCTAAATTATGTTAGAGGTTTTTTGAGTGTAGTTATACTACATCAGGAGTCAGGTAACTGACTGCTTTTATTTTTCCTTCTTTGGTTTGCTTTCTCATGTTTATGTTATTTTCTCATAAACACATACAAAAATAAAATATTCCCAGCTATATTTACTTGACAGTTAAAGTCATTATGCTTATAAAGAGGGAGTGTAACATGCAATTTTAGACAGAACCTTGGGAACCAGTATAAGAGGAGCTAAGCTACAAAGATACCCAAACAAATTTTTAAGAAAGTAGTACATTAAGCATCCAAAATATTATATAACATTAATGGATTTGTCAAGAGCAATCTGTATCAATCCAGCATTCTGTGACAGAGCTACAGAAAATGGAAAGAGAGCTGCATTGTTTCTTTATTTTAATGCATTTCTAAAAACAGCTGCAATCACATTGCATGAGGAGATAAACACATTTTAGCCAATGATTTTTCAACCTTTCCTCACTTATGCATCAACAAATATTTTGCAGAAGATGTACAAGCACCCAGTAAAATTTTACATACATAGAAGTACTGATTTACCTTGCTGTTGCAAACTCATTAGTAGCAATGGATACTGTCCCTCTCTAGGACCCGATTGCCCCCAGCTGTGTGACATCAGCATTCTCTCACAGCCACCAGTGCAAGTCTGAGTATCAGCAACTTTTTATCCAATAAAAGAGTTATTTGAACCTAGGAATATGTTCTACACTTGCACCTGTTCAAAACTTCCATTAATAACCTTGACAGCAAAGAAAAGAGACCCTGTGAAGGTCACCAAGAACTTTGCAAGCACTAGGACCACTGGCTTGGCATTCTAAGTGAATGCAAGAGTGTATTTCCAAGAGAAATAGTCTGAAATCAATAAAATAGAATTTTAAAAAAGAAGGAAAAAAATAATCACACCACACAAGAAGATGGGGAGAAACCTGAGTACAATAAAGCATGGGATAACAACTTAGCTGCACCACCCAAAAAACAACACGGCATTTAGAGCAGGCTGCAAAATGAATACCAGCCCACAACGTGACAGCTTCAAAAGAAGGATTTTTCAGTCACCTTGAAACAACATGGAGAGGAATATCACTATTATGTCCACTTCTATTTTTGCTGTTCCACTTTTACAAAGCTTAAATATCTGTCCTTCTCCCATCTATTTTCTAACATCTTAGACTTAGCAAAAAAACACTTACTTGTTTAGAACTTGGCATGGAATTCGGGTAAAAAAAACAGTCATTTTGATCAGTTAATTTCAGGCTAAATTCTGTATCAACTCTCTGTTTCAGTTTCACAGTGCTGCTGACCCACATTATCAGTAACAAAAATCAGTACCACGCTTAAGCTTTCATTTTACCCACCTGATCTCTGGAAGACAGATCTGTCAGAGCAGTCCAAGATAGCACATTCATGCTCTGACAAAACTTCTTCATTACACCAGATAATACAGAGTACTTCACTGACGGATAAGACACTAACTGTGGAACACTAGGAATCACTGTAATGATAGAGGAACCCCTGCCTCTGTCCCACCAGTCCCTTTTATAGGGTCTCATTGACATCAGGTGGTGTGGAAACAGCCCCGGCCAACCCAGCTCACCTGTGCTGGCTGCATGGGAAACAGCCCTGGCCAACCCAGCTCACCTGTGCTGGCTGCCTGGGGAAGTCAGCTCTGGCCTGGCCAGAACCAGGACACAGGTGGTAATAAAACTACCATTTTAATGAAGACAAGCTTATTTTATGCTTACTTCTCAGGTGCTTTTTGCATAAGCAGTTGGGTTTATGCACAGGTTACTGATTATGTTTCCAACCAAATTGGTATTGTGAAAAAAATAAGCCATGAAAGAGATAAAACAATTACTCTATAACCATTCCAAACATGATGCTTGCATATATTTTGTCAGAAAACAAGACAAAGGAAGACTGACTTCTTGCTAGCATTTGATTTCAACTAGATGGTCTGCGTATAAGTGCACAGACTGACTTTCATAAACAGACCTTTTTCTCCAGAGTTTTATTATGACAAGAAAAATTACTTGCTTCTTAGGTTTATACCACAATTGACAGTGGTAGCTGATGGGACAAAGAGAAATGAGAGATGCAGAGAGAATGGCTGAGGTATCTCTTCTCTCTCTCTCCACACCCCCCCCCCCCCTTCTTTCTTCATGTAGTGGTGTCTGATGGAGCATCAGATTAGAAATACTTTCTATCTGTATCTTTTTATACTTGTCTAGGTTGTCATCATTAAAAAGTGAGGCTTCAATACTATTGTTAAACCTTGGATAAAGCTCAGGTGTAAATATTTCGTGCTGTAAATTTGTATGTCATTGTCATTTCTGCTGTATATATAAATCACCCACCAATGTCGTAGAAGAGGCAGGACTGTCATCTTTCTCACAATCAGGTTAAAGATTTCCTGCATGCTCCTGGAAGACTGATCAAGAAACACATGATGGCTACAAGGCTAGTTTCTGCATTTGCTCGTAAAAATAAAATCAAATTCATGTCTACAACTAAATAATCACCCTTTATTTGAATTACAGTATATACCCATAAGCTTACTTTCACTGGGGTCACCTGTCATATCCTTATATATCTTTGCATTTATCTTGATCAGAACTTTACTGTCCTTTCAAGAGACTTTTAGAAAGGTGCTTTCTTTCCTTTCCAGAAAATTATTTTATAAATACTATATTAATCATAATTATGAAATAACACAACTAGATAACATGCACAGCAGGATATCACTATGGATTTGCCACTTCTCTGATGTGGATAATGTGATGATTGAACTCGACCAAGTAAGAGGACATAATCAAGAAGTTTGCGAGATTTCACCATCAGAATGTTTATATATACATTCAGACAGTACATACACCACGTGCTGCCCAAAATGCAATCTGTGTTAAACCAAAAGCTACAAAAGTGCAACTTGTTTCTACTTCAAGTGCCAAAAGATTGAGACTGCTGTGTTTACAATACAGAGGGCTCAAATATTCCATGTAAAGATTTAACTCTGGTTAAACTGAAGAGAAATAGCATTGTGCAAATTGCAAACTAAGGTCATGTTGACATGTTTCAGTCGTTAACAAAACCCTACCAAAACCATCTCTAAACATCCCTCTAAGGCAGGTGAATGTTTGCAATATACAGTTGATAACAATCATGTGCACTGTCATCTAACATAAATGTACCTTGTTTTGAATTAAAATCAATGGCAACAACTACGATATTATATCAGAAAGCTTCAGTATCACACGCCTCCACCACCACACTGATTTCTAGAAAACTGTATGCAAAGTAGGACAAAACCATCACTAAAATTTGACAGAGAATTATATTCACAGACAGAAGTAGCACACACATTTTATATATTTACCTGAATACACTTCAAGGACTGAGATCGACTAAACTTGCAAACATTGCCAGTTGACAGATAACGATAAATTCTTCTTTTCTCCCTCCCAATTAAAGACATATTTATTTTCCTGAAATTAATTCCTGACTTTAATTTGCCCATTTTCAACACAACTAGCTTCAATTAAATGAGGTGCCAGACCACTCTAATCCTGTTGAACCAACCACAGAGTGCAAGAACTTTGTTGATTTAACATTTTCCTCATCTCAAATACCTTGTACAGTCTTAGGATTTTTCAAGGAACAACCAATACTTGAAATTATTCACAATGTTTCAGGATACAAGTTTTGGGTAATAAAAACTTTGATAAAATATGCAACATCAATGCCAGTATGGTGGGACAAGACAAATATTTTGTGACAGTGGTAACGTTAGAACTGGGAAAAGGGGATTTTTTCCCCCTGTATAGGTAAAGAATCTATAAATACAGTTTGATCTGCTGATGTAGAACTCCAAACTACACACATACATTCCCTTTGGCACAGCAGATACCTTTGTTTCTCACACACTAAAAAAACTCCAAAATAATATTAAATTTTAGGATGATGTAAATGAGAATTTTCACTAAAAGCCTTGCTTCAAATGTACAGGGAAGCAAGGTTTAAAATGCCAAAACACTATGGTTTGATTTTAAAAACATCATTATTATTTTACAAGAAAATAGTTGTCAAATTGAACCAGGATGAATTGAGATTTAATTGCAATTCTTCTGGAAATTAATTTTCAGTCAAGCTACTACTCAAGAAAAAAGTGTTCATATCACTTGGTGGGAACACATTTGCAAAGAGACCTGCTTTATCCAGAAAATAAGAACCAAAATACCATCATATGAAAGACTTTTTGGAGGAAGAGTAAATTCCCTTTCCTTTCCTGTGCCTCTATTTAAGTATGTGTTTAGTTTATGGAGAAGGAATTTTCTTTCCATGGCAAAAATTCAATACCAGTTTCATTGCTGGTGCTTAATTTATTAAGCAGACAATTTCTAGAGAGTATACACACCCTGGGAACACAGAGGAAGTTAATCTCAACAGTTATTCAGATAAACATCCACGTATTTATCCTTCCTCCATGATATATTCAGTCTTAACCCTCAGAGAAATCCACTGTCATAGAACCACAGAATGGTTTAGGTTGGAAGAAACCTTAAAAATCACCTCGCTCCAACCTCCTTGCTGTGGACACGGACACCCTCCACTACACCATCTCCATTTTATATTAGCACTGTTTTTTTAAAAAGTATCTTCAAAGGTATTCCCTTTTGGATTCTGTGCCCCACAACAGAGAGACTCCTCTTTCCCCTGGAGCAGCAGGTAAAGTTGGGATAAGCATTCTTCCATAGAAATTCTCTGATCTGTTTGTCTACAATATGGGCAAGTCTTTACCCCATAAGCAAACAGTTCTGCCACTCTGCAGCTAGAAGTCCAGTACCTCTAACAGAAAGAAACCACTGCCTCTCTCTGGAACACAGACCAAAGATTGCCTTTGTTGACAAGGTTGTACATGCCCCCATAAGCCTTGTGTTCAGAAAAAACAAAGGAGACATTTTCATACACCAATATATAGGAAAACACTGCTCCTCACCTTAGAACTCCTGCCTTTTTATGGCATCTGGTTTAACTGCCCAGTGAGCCAACTGGCCAAAGGAATATCAGCCACTTTCACTCTGCTCTTATCAATGTATCCCAGGATTACAGAGCACAGATATAGCTGAAATAAAAAAATCATAAGTGAAGATGTGTACAAAGTGTTCTGTATTTATTTATCCATTTAAAAACATGGATTTTTTTCACAACAGTGCGCAATTGAAATTTGTCCACCTACAACACTATATTATATCTGACTACTGCACTAAGCACAGTTACACTCAATGAGAGCAAATACACACTTAGCTCAATGACCAATGGAGAATGCAAAGAGAGCTATATGAGGATAGAGGAAACATAGTGTAATTCATCTCTAAACAGTCTTCTGTGTCGGTCCAGCAGTGATTTAATATCCCTCATGGGATTATATTTTTTTTAATTGACCTGTCCATAAGGATTTTTGTTTGTTTACTTTTGGGGTTTTATTTCTGTATTTTTTTGTCACCCAAAAATCCCATGCTAATGAGTTCCTTAATCCAATTACAAGTTGTGTGAGGAATTAACCATCCAATAAATGATGCCCAATGTTTCTTGTATGGGGGACAACCAGTTATTTTGTATTTACCCCACTTGATCCCCTCATAACTCACTGAAGTTTTCATTGCATCACACTTGTCTCTGTAACCTCTTCTCATCTTATTTTTCTATCTAAGGAAGCCTTTTTCCATCCTCCTGATGGTTCATTATGCTCTTTTTAACCCTTCTGTGATTCTCTAATGTCCAATTTGAAATGGAACTCCAGGCAATATTAAAGAAGCAACTGTAATATGGACTTTTACAGTGGCCTAGTAAGGATCTAGGGAACCTGTTTTGGCTGGGGGGCTGGACTCGATGATTTCTCGAGGTCCCTTTAACCCCTAAAATTCTGTGAATCTCTGGCTTGTCCTCCATTCCTTTTCTAGTAATTCTAAGCCTCAATGCACTTTGGGGTTTTTTTTACTGGAATAAGATCGTAAGTCAATCCTGTCATTTGAGACAACACCAGCATCTTGTTCTTGAGCAGTATAACCCTGTTCAAAGTCCATCGTTTCATTTAAGATACTTTTGTCCCCAGGGTGCATCACCTAGATAAAATGGCAGGTGAAATTCAATCTCCCAGTTACTCAAGATCAATCTACCTCTGCTAGAAATGCTGAAGTAACCCTTATCTCATTCTGCTTTGTAGACTGTCCCCACTGGCAAGAATGTATTTCCTTACACCAAGCTTACCTCCCTAAGTCATACTATGGGAGCAACAGCAAGTGGTGGGCGATAATACTAACCTGAAGACCTCAGTCCATAAAGGTGAATGGTGATGCAGCGCATTAAAACGGCCAAGTGTTCCTAGTAAAGCTAAGGGCAAGAGAGAATGATATCAATCTAGCTTGCAGCAACATGTTTTCTATTCTATGGAAAGATTTTTATCCTATCCAGGCTTAATGCAAGTCTTGAAATATAGTCAAACCCATTCTGCAGGATGGAAACTGTAGCTCTTCAGCACCGTACTGATGTACAATCAATAGTACATCCACATACCCATATACACAAAGATGCAACTGACACAACTGGGGGTGGGTGAGGTTTTGGGTTAGTTTTGCTTCTTAAAAGATGTGAGGAACAGCAGTTTATTGTTTACTAAGTCTTTGCCAGAGCGTTAAATTTCTATTTTTCTTTACTCCGTGTAAATCCAGTATAGCACCATGGAAGTAATGGTTACTTTATATTAGTGCTATTGTATCAAAATACAATAATGAAAGGGGCTCACTGATTTTCTCACAATGGTTTTCTTCTCATACAAATTTTTACCCTACTCGAGCAGTATTGGTCAAGCATGTTAGAGACAATTTCTGTCAGAGCACTTAAAAAAAGTGAACTGGCTATTGTTTCTTGATTCCTCTGATCTGCAGCCTAGAGCAAATTATTGTTAAAAGCTCTGTATAATTTTTCAATAGGAAATTTTTATTTTATTTTCCAGATATTGTAAGACTTATTCAATGCAGAGGCCCTTGATCAAAGAGCACTTCATAAATATAAGGGCTTTAATTTTACATTGATTTTGCTCTCACAAAACCCTATTGTAATCAGTGGAACTGCACCACCGCAAAAGCAGATCAGAATTTCTCCTACAGTATTTTTTTATTTATTCTAAGCTGATAATGTCTAGATATATTTGTCACCAAAGATTTTAAAAACTTCTCCCCTTGCCCTTGCTCAAAAGAACAAACCCTACCACATTCACAAGCAATACTAGATAGTGTTACCTATGGATATAATTAACTGATGGGAAAACAAAGCTAATGCTTGGGCTTTAAATCTACAAGGTTACCTCTTTCTCATTCTTAACTACATTTATCTTATTAGATCGCACACACAGTTCCAAGGAAAGCTATATTTGGGAAGAAGCATCACAGTACTCAAGTACTCATTTGGCTCCCCAGAGAGGCATCTGGAGAGCTTGTGATAGTTTCTGCCTGCTGTTCAAACCCCCAAAAATAGTGCCCAATTACTACAGAACCAAATTCATATATCCTAAATAGTCTCAGACAATAAAGATAAGCAGCTTGAGAAACTGATTCAAATCCTCCATACTCATCTCCAGAGCACGTGCACTGAGACCTTAAATATGTTGTCACAGTAAGTTAGGATGCACAATGAGCATCTCCTACATGTAGTTGCTCATTGAGCAAGAAGTTGTTTCCCAAGATAAATCAGTAAGTGTAACCTTCCTAAGTATATCTAGCACAAGTGATAATGAAATGAGCACTGATAGGAATCAGTTATTAAAATGTATTTTTTAATACTGGATTTGGTTTTAGAGAAAAAAAAAAAAAAAGAACAACTTCAGCTGAGGAGAGTTGTTGACAGTGCAGTTCATGTTGTCCCATGCAAGTGCAGAAACAGCGAGACAGGAAAACAATGCAGTGCATTGTACTAAATTAAGTCTGTTCCTGCTAATGGCAACAATAACTCAGTGACTTAAAAAGGCGGACAAGAGTCATAACCAGGCAGAGAGCTTTTTACTTTAAGAGCTAGAAGAGAACCATATAGTTTTCCGTTGATTGCTCAGTCTGCTATGACATTCCTTCACCTGCATCCGCTGCCTCTTCTTCTGAAGTCAGCAACTTGTTCATCTCCCACAGCTTCCAGGAGGATTTCTCCCCACTGCAACAGCCCGCAAAACTAACACCTACTAACCTGAGGTTTAATTGGCATGTTATTTAAAAAAGAGACAAGAGAAAACCTCAAACAAAATGAACATTAATCAGAACATATGTTTAACTACTCACTGCAAAGAACATAGCTAGCAAGGCTGCTAATTTTGTTACCAGGAAACAGAAGACATTAGATGTATTCATCACAAAGCCGGAGACGTCCACGTCGCAGCCAGTTACCTGCCCTGCTTGCCTCCCTCAGCCTGCAGAACCCTGTCTTTCAAGACTCAGGAAATCCATGCACAAACTGCCTGTAAATGAACATGCAAGAACAACTAATACATCCATTTCGTGCCTCAATCCTGGCCTTGGCACACCTTTTCAGGGATGATTCCACATGTCCATATTGAGATACTGCTGCCACAGCTCTGCACAAGCTTTCTAAGCCCACTTTCAACACCAAAGCAACTAGACAGACTTTACTTTTCACATGTTCTATGCCCAGGTGAGTTTCTGTGCCTGTAGGGACTTGGGGGGATGTATCACCTTTATTATATGATTTGAGGAAAAAAAGCAAAGGAGAAGAATATGAAGCATTACCAGTACTGATACCTAAATTCAGATACCAATATATATTCACCAGCCACTGATACAAATGCCACACACCACACTGAATGCTTCTTCACAGCTGACCATTTGCTTTGAGACACAGAAGTAGCCAGAAGAGTAGAAATGAGGCACGGTTCTGTGGAAAAGCTCCATCAATGCTGCCCACAGCATGTCCCTTCAAGCAGTCTATGACCACGTTTGCTCTGAGGACTGGATGAAACATATCTTATGCATTTTTCACAACTTTTCATCCAAAATTTAGCTTTCAGCAGGCTGGTGAGTCATTTTTTACTCAAGTCATAAAGTACCTTTTCTGCTTCCCAACTGAATGGTGACAACCACTGATAAAATAAATCGAATAACTATTAGCAAAACACGTATAAGCAGATGCTCCAGGACATGTATGAATAAAGATATTCACATACTGTTGCTGACATTTGCTAATCAGCACATGAAAACAAAGAGAGCACATTCATATCAATAGCTGCAGACAGAAAAGTAATAGAATGAAGCTAATGGCACTTACTAGCAATTCAGAATGTAAATGAACATTCAAAGCCATGGTATTTTACACACTCAAGATTTTACTTTGAAATGTCCTTTTTCCAACTGCTACACTTCTATGGGGAGGGAAATCTTGGGTGCAAGTTCAATACATTTGTAAATAGTTTGGTTCATTCATGGAGTTCCATGCTACTTGATGTTGAGCTTTGAATGGACGTTTTAATGCTTTCCATTAAGTCTGCAGCACAGCTAATTCTATAGAAAGGCACTTAATGTGCATATGCTTTGACAACTGCATGAAATTTCGAAGTACAAGATTCTCCCAATTACTAATTCTCTTGCCTTACTTGTGAGTGAACTTTAGACCTTATTCTGATCTATTGAAGAGTAAATCATTCCTACATGTATAACCCTATCACAATTACTTCTCTGCTAATTCTGCTACTCAGAGTTACTGATCCAAAGTGTAAACATAGAGCTTATTGCCTAAACCTTGATTTGCAGGGGTTTTATTTTTAGATGTTTTTATTTCAGTTCATCGTTATCTGGCTAAAGTATAGTTAACCCCAACAAATTAAGCAATTTTTTATAAAATCAAGTTCAGTTCCCAGTAAGCAAAGTGAATTGTCTATGAACTTATGAGACTTGTCAACATGACTGTTACAGAGAAATACCAGTGTTTATGTTCGTGCTCCTATGAATATTATTTCAGTTGGTGGATTAACAGAAGTCATTTCTCACAGGGAAAATTCAAAGGACGGCAAAGGAGAGCTGTGGGCTAAACCCTGAACATCTTTCCTCGTATTTAAGCTATAAATAGTCCCAGTAATACAGTACAACTATTTGAACAGATAATAAATTGGTGGCAGCTTTTACAGGGCAAGCCTGTACATTCGCATTCAGGGACCGTACGCTTGCAGACACAGTGATCTAAAAACATGTCATGTGCTAAGTGACAGACCATATGCTTTGCCTAGAATAGGAACTTTGGCTTGCACAAAGGACTTGAATTAATGCATCAAGAAGGTGACAAGCTTTTAAACTGATGTACACATCAAGCTTCTCATAACCAAGCTGTCATCCTCAATTATGTTTTGTGAAAAAGTCCCCCAGACAAACATAACTTTGCTTATTAATCCCAGCATATTGGCTACAGCCTGCTGCAGAGATTGCCTCTATTTTTTTAATGTATTTCCATAAAACACACAGCAAAGTAATTTGGATCAGTGTTACTGGCAATACCTGTAAAAAGGCTTGAGATAAATTCTTAATAGTATATATGAAACCTTGCAGAAACCAAGTACCTGTGTATATCCGGACAGCTTTCCTAGCATCAGAGTTGAAGCGAACTGTTTACTAGAGATTCAAATACTGCTTAAGAGATTGTTTTTATGAGGTAGGGAAATATTTACTTGTTTACACTCCTCAGTCCTCAGCAAAAAGCAAAACTGACATATAGCTGAACACACTCTGAAAAGCTATACGAAAGAGAACAAATGGTACAGACTAGAATATAAGGTAGAGCCAACAAATGTAGGGAAGGCCCCTCTTTTTCCAGAGGTAGAACATGCCCTCTGAGAAGACCTCTGGTAGTATTGCAAGGGAGGGGAAAAAAAAGAAAAAAAAAAAAAAACAAAAAAAAAAAAAGGGAAACCTATGATGGGCATGAATTATCTCAAAATGCACGTACTATTTAGGGCATAAGTGCTTCACAGAATGATAGCCACCAGGTTCATGCCATCACACATAATAAGTACAGCAAGATCCTGGTGCTAATCAGAAAAATTGTTACGTGATATTTCCAAGAAAACCAGAAGCAATTTTAGAGGACTTGTCTAGCTTACACAAAAGAGGCATTAAAAGCACTGTTTCTTCAGCTCAAACAGATTTACTGTCTCAGTAAGAAACATTACTTTCATAAACTGGACAAAGCATTGCTGGGTGATTTTTCTGTTCCAGTGCATGCATGGAAAGCAATCTTTCTATCAAAGTCAAAGTCTGATCAGAAAGGGCCTTTATATGGCAGAGTGCTCCCATTTTCCAGGTGAATACTTGGAGAGTGATGATGTATTGGTGTGAAATGTCACCCTTACATTTGAGCTTTTGCACTGCAAGGAAATGCAGTTGTTGACCTTCTCTAGTTAACAAACACCTTTTGCACAGAAGGAGACGTACAGGATACACATCTTCAGAGCATTCTAAGAACTGAGAATAGTGCTGAAGGAAGATCATTAAAATTTAGACTATTTTCAGTTTGGGTTGTTTCCCCTTTTTATTTTAGTAGCCTTATAGAAAAAAAAAATAAAATGAATTTAATTAAATTTTTCTAAGAATTTTATTATTTATTTTTAATAAGAGCATGTTCACCTATTAGATTGTACATGAGAATTCACTGTTCTTTACTTACTGAAGAGGGAAAGAAAAAAGATAATGTCTCTATTGTCTGCCTGAATGTACAATCCCAAGGTCATTTTTCAAGTACATAATTAGAACACCTTTTTTTTCCCCCCTGCAAAATAGGAGTTTGATCAAAATAGAAATAATAAAACGCTTCTAGCTTTCAGATGGTATTAGCATAGATTTTCTCTTAAAGTTTTTAAGAAGCTTAGCAATTAGGCTCCATTATCATGATGATTAGGGCTTTCAATTGTTATAATGTCTTATGCCTGTACAAATCACGTGTTAATAGAAATGACAGTTTATGGCTATCTTTACCATCTAAATGAAATACTACAAATTACCAGCTACCAAAGGCAGCTGTTAAAAGCTCCAACAATAAGATTCTTCTGCATCAAACGTGGGATTTCTTAATCCACCTAAAACATCTAGTGTGCCCAAATTTGATAAATACGTATTACCAAACACTAATCCTCCTCAAACACAAATTAGTCTTGACTTTCTTCTTTAGCAAACTTGGATGAGGTGAACTCAACCCCTCTGCACAACACCACAGCTGTGGCACTTACTGTCCTGATGCGTAAATAGTCATCTTTAGAATGAGTCAACGCTACAAGAAACACTGAGTTGGCTTTACATAACAACACTAAGGGCTGGAGTCCCCTAACTGATTTAGGATGGATGGCCTCCTAGTTCCCAAATACCTCCACACCAGATTCAGGTGTGAGGCAGTGTGAAGGACTGAAGTCTACCGAGGCTTAATGGCAGAATATACCTCACATACACAGAGCAGATCAGGTACTCATCTGGCCTTTCCTGTAGCATCTGAGCAGCTTCACATTGCGCTGAAGATGAGCAGAAAGGCAGTTTAGCCTGTGAATAACTGATCAGTCATTCTCATGGCCCAGAGTAAAGACAATTACTCACAGACATTAGAGGAAATATCCAATTATGTCAGGCACAATAGAAAGGTGATAAAACCAGCTTAGGCTAGGTCAGCACAAAGATATCCATGAGGCAAGAGTAGAAAGTCATCACCTCTAGGATCTCTTCAGCCATGTCAAAACCTTAGCATGCCTTATGAGCTCTAACACAGGCCTTTCAGAGGTGATTAAAATCCTTTTACAGAGTGCAAAAATGCCATCCAGCTGCCTCAAGCAAGCTATATAGTCCCTAGAACTCATTTTGGTGGTGGCAACCAGTCATGTCAGGGACAAGTGGTGAGAATATCTTTTACCTAATAAAGATTCACCTAGAGATGGAGAACATTTTCACGTCACACCCAAACCAACACACACACAAAAAACCAAGGAAAAAAAAAGTCCCACACAACAAAAAAAAACACCACACACAATTCTAAATAGGTAGTTCCCACACAAAATGAGATCTGCAATTTCTTCACATTTGAAATAAAACCTCTATTTGAAAATCTCTTTATAAGTCAAAATATTTTAAAACCCCAATCACAGCAACACACATACACAAAAAGTCATGATAAACATTTATTTTCTTAATTATCAATCCTGAGAATGAGGAAAACTTGTCATTCTAAGTAGGAGTAGTGGTTTGTGTGCCTTTTGGCCAACCAAACGAAAAACAACAAATGAGGTGATTTTTTTACTCAATTCCACCTTCAGTGCTGTTAATGAAGTGTCTTGAAATCCTGAAAGCTTTCTTTGTTACTAAATATTCACATTGTTGATGAAATGAAAGAACATATTATCAGAAATAATAGGTAGTGTGCGTGCCAGCTTTGGATGAATCAAACTACTTTGATTTGTAGCTCCTGGTAATAAAACTTTCCTCTTATATTTCCCAATAAAAAATTCACGAGTCTTTCAAAGCATCCAAATTTTCATGTACTTTCTATAGAGAAATCTAATCCAAATTTAATCTTTATACTAACAGAGACTCACAGGATTTGTTTCTTCATCCAAAACCTCTTCTCGAACATTACCTTCTATCCTGTCCTCTTGCTTTCTTACTCTTCTCAGCCACAAGAACATTTTGGACACCTTAAGAATGTTTCAATTCCCAAGTCATAATGAGATTGCATGGACGCATAACATAATTGCACTTTCCTTCATGAAGTGATAAATTTGAATTCTTATTTTTTTCAATAGGGGAGGGCCAGGAGGAGGAAGGAGACACATCAAGGCATACTATCATAAATGGTAGTTAATTATTTTCTAATTAATGTTACAGGTCTCAATTTTCAGTTTTAATTGTGCCTTGTCCTACTTGCAAGTTTACCTTCATGTTTTTGCAGTGTGCAACTGTATCTCCAATAACTGTAATATATCATTTAAAAGGCAGTTACAGAAAGCAGACCCCGATGCCTATTAATTGGATAATTACTATTGGGGTTTTCTCCCTCCAAAAAAAAAAAACCCTCTCAAATGGGATTAACGCCCTTCTAGGAGTCAAAAACCTCTCATGCCACTGAGATTTCTGCTTCACTCTTACTTATTTAGTCACTAATTACATTTTCATCACTAAAATTATAATCACAAACAAAAAATATAGCTTTATTCAGAGAAACACTGATGTTCTGGAAAACTTTCTGCTTCTTTCCTTTATAACTGCCTAACCTAGTACCTCTCCATAAAAGAGATTCTTCCCTGAGATTTACACTTATTAAGACAGCATTGAAAAAAGTGCAAGTGATATAAAAAAGAAAAATAACTTTCCCTCAATCATTTTGTTTAATCAACTCGTATGCAGGTCAGTAAAAGTTAAAACAATCTGCTTTCCTAGGAGTTTATACTTCCCTTCCTTTGGGAAACAAAGCAACTGCAAAGTGGGGGCAGCAAATAAGTCAAAGCACAGTAAACCAAGGTATTGTACCACAGGGACTGTGCTGCTTCCCCCAAAGGAAGGTGCCAATACTTGCACTTGATCACTACTACCATTAGAATCCATAACTGGAAAAATCCTCAATTTACCTTCAGCATCCACTTTTGCAACGCTTCTTTAAATAGACAGGGGAGAATACAATGGCAGGACACATGACAGACGTTAGTGCAGACAAGAAAAAAAGAGAGGAATTTAAAAAAAATCTCAGTAAAGCCAGGGGAGAGGCTTTTTTGGGGGGGACGGGGGGGGACACACAGACCCACCAAAAAGCCTACCTCTCTTAGCAGCACTGAACCATTACATACTTTTAACAGAAGTGTGGATAATTTATTCTCATGGGTTTATGACAAACAGGACTCCTAGCTGAATGAACTCAAAGAGTCATTCTCAGATAGAGGCCAAGACTTCATTTCATATGTATTTTATTTTACATTCAAGAGAGAGGAAATGATACCGTTGTCATGCATCCTGACCATTGACCTTTTTGTATTGTTCAGTTCTCCAGCTTCTGGAGTCACACAGACCCTAGTAATGAAAAGCACCAAAGCCAGTGAGTCACCTTGGCTGCAAACAACTGAGCTGCCAACTGAGTGTCAGAGCTGAAGTCCCTAGACCAGAAGCTCTGGTGGGTGCAAGCCAGGCTCCCAGCCAGGAGACAGACACTGTCCCAGACAGGCATCCTTCATATATACCCTTGGGACATTGGGCTGAGTCATTCAGTCTAGAAACTTCCATCTCAAGCATATTTACTGCTTTAATTATTCTCATTCATCTTGAGCCCAATCTAGCAGGGACAATTTACAAGAGCAGAGCTACATTCCTCACTCTTCAGTGGGGCTGCACTGCTAACCCAGAGCAAAACCATCCAAGCTTTACAGGAATTCAAAGGGATCTACATTTGCTGTTGTCCAACACCACTCAACACACAAATGCAAGAAGGAAAAACTATGCCAGTTTCACACATAAATCACTATTTACCTCATGCTCTGTCCTGCTGCGGTCTCCACCTTGACTACACCCTTGGGCCTACAACATAAGTACTCCTGAGTCCAGGTCCATGTGAATGTTATTTATAAGGCACTGCAAATAAGAACTACCAGAGATGGGATTTTTTTTCTATGCAAATTGACTTTCCAAATGTATTTAAGGTTCCACAGAGAAACATATATTGTTAGAAGAATTTACTTATCTTGCACAGCTAATTAGATTTTTATAATTAAACTGGACAAAGGCACAGAAAATGTACAATAAGCAGAAAGGCTGCCATTGCCAGAAGCAAGGATGGCTTAAACAGTCCTTTTCCTGTCTAAAGCCCATGGCTGGTAATTAAACTGTGATATTTGAACATGAACACTAGTTTAGATTTTTTAATGATTCCTATTCATTAGTCCTACTGAGAACAGCATTTATTGCATACAAACTTCATCTTTTTTTCCCTGCCATGCCAGCAGAAAAAAAAAACCAACAAAACACCTCCATAAACTATTACTAGATTTAGACAAACAAAATTGCAATAGGAAATTCAAAGCTTAAAAATACCCTACAAAAAAAAAAGGCAATTGGGGGGGTTGGGGGGAGAAGAATTGTTTCAAAAAATGTGGATATAGAGTCATCTTATAATACAACACCCTAAACAAACCATTTCTTTTTCTGGGGAAGCTGACAGAAGAAACTAGCAGGCTAGGTACCAACATAATTAATGAACCATGAATAGACACATAGCTGCTAAGCAAATGGGACTATTACAGCATCCTGGGAGGCTTGGTCCATCCCAGTTCTGCTACATGCCCTTTCACACCTTGCCACATGAGGACTGGCCCTCTGGGCATTGTTGGCTGAAGAAAAATAAATCATCACTGCAGTGACAACACCTCAAACCTTGCATAAAAAAATCCAACTAACGCCTATGCAGACAAGGCATTGCAAGTACCTTCCCTCTTGTTTTCCTTGATTTTATATTTCCCCATTCCAAGAGACCTTCATTATTTTTCAGTTTGCACATTTGAGATCTTTTACTTGGGAAAACAATGTGTAAATCATAGTCTGTTAATCTCACCTAATTGCAAACAGAAATCAAACTTTGACAGTTTAACAGAAGCGTCTCAGAACATTATTTCTGTTGCAGACATACCTAAGGCAAAGTAACACAGGTAACAGATTCACAATGGTGAGAAGTTGTCACAGAAACTACCTAAGAAAATAAAATTATTCAGAATGCTCAAAGAAAAAATAGTACATTTTGTCCAATTACGTATTTTCTGAACTGCGCATGTCTTTTCATGTGTGTATGTACTACTGGAGTAGTTTATAGCATAGGTAGCATGTGCAATGTCTTCACCCGTATCATAATTAATCAGAATAGCTACTACTGGCACCAATCCTTCACCTCTCTGAGCATTTCTTGATTCTCTATTGACTGCCATCAATCTTTATAAAAAGTAAATGTATTGGTATCTACATATAACATCAAAATGTTACTTCAACAGAACATTTGCTAATCTAAAATTACACAATTCCAGAATTAAAATTGCCTATGTGTTTTTAATTTGCCATCCTCCTGCACATGCTTTATGGGTAGTAAAGTATCCCCCCACCAAAGCAGCCCACAGAGTCATCCCCTGCATGGAGTCCATCAAAAACCACCACAACCAAACCTTATTTTCGCATTCTTTTTTATGCACAGACTGGGCCTGCACATGTAGCCTGCAGACACTACTATCACATGACAGGCACTTTTCTGGCCATGGTACAGGGATTGAATCTCCTTCCAATCCTTTAATTAGATGCTGCAGAAAGGGACATGCCCTGCTGCATGGGATGGCTGTGCTGGGTTCACAAAGGAAGCATGTGCCTGCTGCAGGCAGGACGAAAGAGTACACAGTGCCCACAGAAAAGAAAGTGGCAGGGAGAAAGGTTTAAGACACCAGAACAACTTACCTACCTCCAAAACCCACTGCCATTAACCTGAGAGGCCACTGGAGGAGAAAGACCAACTGATTTATTCCAGGGGTTATATCTATCCCACAGTTGAATACCCCTGCAATTTGAAACCATCTTCAAGATGGCTTATTTTGTGCTCCTATGGATATATTAAGCTCTTGCCCACATGGGTCCCATCACATTTCAGTTTAGTAGATATGGGGTAAGTATAGAATGGAAAAGGCAAAGGTTACCTGGAGGCAGAACCCTCCAGAGTGAGTAAATAGAGTTTTTAATCATCTGCAGCATCGTAGATGGGCACAAGATACCAAGAATACCACAAGATGTCAAATTTTAAAAAAAATTAGAAACTTTGTTGTCAGTCCAGCTACAGCTTTACAGCTCAAGGCTGAAAAATACTTTACATAGAAAAACCATAAACTTAGATTAGGGCTTTTAAAAGAGACCTTTAAATTAATCACGATATAGATGAAATGAAAAAAGGTTCTTCACCTGCTTCTTTGGAATGCTTTGACACCAAGTAAAAAGACCCCTGACCCAAACTCAAAGCTTTGATTTCATGGGAATTCCAGTACTCATCATTTCCTTCACAGCTTAGAAGAAAAGATCACCATGACAACTTTTCATGGCCAAAAAGCTTCTGGGAGTTCTGACTGGGAAATATTGAAACATTTTCTTCCAAGAGGGGAAAGTGAAAAAAAGTGGAAAAAGAAAAGCAGAAGCAAGAGTGTTTCAGCATTTAAAAGCCAGGATATTATCTCTACCTCTGTATCTCAGGAGAAGCTTGTGAAAGTCACGCCCTATGTTTCAGCCAAATTTCCTTGCCTACCTTTGTCTACTGAGCAGGCTATGGATGTACAGTAAGCCTCTAGTAAGAGCTAGTGAGCATGTTCAACATATTTGTCCCAATTTATTTTAGTTAAATATTCCCACTAGAAACACTGCCTAATTAGAACATCCATTATAAGTTCATAATGATACGTTAATGGAAAAAATCTACTCTAGAACTCAAATTATTTCTGGTGAAAAGCTGTAAAAGGAACTCTTAAATACATACTTAAAAACTCCATGCAAGGTCACTCACTGCTTCATAAACAGTACACATGAATTACAAGTCTAGCCTTTCTTCTGCGAAGGGATGTAGAAGCTTGAAATACCTCCTAGATAATACAATTTTGCTGTGAAGTTTGACATACAAGTATGAAGTAACTCGGTCTGGTTTTACTAATAATTACATGCACTTTTGTTGCAAATGTGGAATAGTTGGATTTGTCATTTGTTACAGAATCCTGCATTTTGTCACCCCAAACTGATTGATTGTGATTGTCTAGTCTCAAGTCAAGAGGCAGCAATAAACTTCATTTATTAAATCCATTTATAGTCCTGCCAATTTATGGGTTGATAAAATAAAGGTGAGTGGACAGTGACCCTTACCACTTTTACTTTGTCATTCACAAGCCAGGGAAAAATGATTTTTCCAAGCAAAGCAAGGAATTAAGTCAGTCAATAACAGGAGATGGTACCTGATCTGTCAGAGGAACATCCATAGAGACACATGGAATGGAATGGGAATAGATGAAGCCTATGCAGCCTTTTGAGGAGAGAACGTGAATATGCACAGCCCCACAGGACTTTAAAAAAGCCTCCAGAGGAACGCTAATATGCTTCAGTTAAAATCAGTGTAACTGGAAATTAAGCATGCTGGCAGACCACATACCTGCCACCCAGGTATATGTGCAGATGATTGCAAGTTTCAGCATTTATATTTGACCTTGTTGTGATCATATTTGCAAAACAAAACATGACAAAACATGTCATGTTTTGTTTTGCCCTCATTTTCCTTCTATAAGCACCAGTAATAACACTGATTACTTCTGATACAACAACTATGACTTCACTGGGTCTTAACCATATCAAGAATCACAAAGGCATGTTCCCACATCCAAAGGTATCATGATTTACATCAATACAACCCTATACTACTTGATCTCATTAGGAAACCACATAGGGAGATGACATACCCTATGCCCATGGTGCCTTGAAAGCTAAGGGGTCATTAGGACTCAGTTTCTCCCACTGATGAGCTATAATGGAAGAAAACCTTGGTAAGGAGTCAAAGCTCCTGATGCTCCCAGAGCCTATACAAAGTACTATTATTTTCTTTAATATTTCTTTCATTGCTGGCATGTACGTTCCCTACAGACACAATGGAGTCATCACAAAGTTCTGCAAGAGTTAGGTACATTTCCACTTGGCTCCTGCATCACTCTGATAAAGATGCTTGAACAAGAAAATCCTATTGCTGGACGTCTACAGTCCATGAAGGACCTATCTAAATTGTGTGATTCATTGTCCATTTGCTGTGGTCAGGGGAGGCAATGAGAAAAAATATATCTATAAAGTTGGCAAATTTAATACAAAAGAAAACAAAATATCAAATGCTGATATGTATGTTTGCCTTTTTTTTTTTTTTTTTTTTGTGGTACCTTAGGTTCTTAGGAGGCTGAGGGGAGACCTCATCAAGGTCTATGGCTTCCCTGTGAGTGGGAGAAGAGATCTCCTCTCTTTGGTGACTGGTAATAGAACCTGAGGGAACGGTATGAAGCTGAAGCATGGGAGGTTTCAGCTGGATATTAGGAAGAGGTTCTTTATGGAGAGGGTGGTCAGGTGCTGGAAAAGGCTCCCCAGGGAAGTGGTCACAGCACCCAGCTTGGCTGAGTTTATAAAGCATCTGGGCAATGCATTCAATCACATGCTCTCACTTGTCTGGTCCTGTGTGGAGCCATGAGATGGACTTGATGATCCTTATGGGTCCCTTCCAACTCAGGATATCCTATGATTCTATTTACACATTTCAGTGAGTTTCACATAAACCTAGAAAGTCATTTCATCATATGCATTTCAGATGGAAGTGTTAGATTTTAGTGGGATCAGAATCTTACTCTTAAAAGTTTTTTCCTTGAGATTCTGTTTTGTACACATTTAAAGGTAAGAACTTGCACTGCTACATGCTCTGCAAACTTTCTATAGTGAGATTTGAATCCTTGTTTTGTAAAACCACAGAACACATATTTAAATTACTGAAAGAACACAGAGAATACATGAAACAATTTCTGCTTTTAGTGTAACACTAAATAACTTTTAACATGACTTTAATCCAAGAATGTATCACAGTAAGTTCTAACCATCTTAGTCAAGGGTATTTCTGCTTTTTTTATTTCCATATTCTCTGCCCCAGGACTCTGACCTGTTTGCTTTTTGGGGACTGTGAATGTGGGTATTTATCTTGCATACTTATATTTTACCTGCAAACATGTAAATGGAATCCCAGTTCTTCACCTTTGATGTCTTTTCTGGAGACTGACAGAAAATAAATATCTTAAAATTAAAAGAGGTTTTAAAAGCATAATTATCCTTTTAAATCACCCTTTAAAAATCACATTTGTGTTTTTCATTCTGTAAGTTTCTTGATTAGTTACACTAATAAAAATACTGTAAAAATGTGAACACAGAAAAAAGGGAATGTATTTGACTTAGGGAAAATAGACAGTTTTCAAGTTAAAAAAAGAAAACTCATGGTATAAAGATAAGCTACTGCAGTCACCTCCATGACTTACACAGGAAAAATATAAACCAGGGCATTTCATATTTCTTTGGGAGCTGAGTCAGGCCTTGTGAAGTCAATTGTTGCTATAGCAACGTATGAATCAGGGAGAAGATAACATGTCTGAATGCAGAAAATTAATTTACCTAAGATCATCCAATTGCTCTTTGATAATATGTATATTCTTACTTGGAAGGGAAATATCACCACATTTTAATTACTATGCATCACTTTCAATATTTTTAAAAGCCTTGTATAAAACAGTTGAGGCTAAAAGGAATTATTATCCGATGCACATTCCCCTTGCACTTAGGGTGGTTTAATTTTTATTTCATCACCTTCCAATAACAGAGCAGTGAGAAGTGTAACACCTTTTTACATATTCTCTTTCTCTCTCTGCCATCAAGATACAAAATTAGATCCGTATGTTAGGAATTTTAATAAGTCTACACCATGACACATTGCAATAGACCTAATTACTGTGCAGTGGTTTAGAAGCTTAACCATGGCTGTTAAGAAAAGAAGTTCAGATGCAAGAAATCCTTATTTCCCTGCGTGTTTAATTTAAACTAAAAATTTGCTTTGCCCTGAAATTAAAGATATCTGATAATACTTGTTAAAACCCTTAAAAATATATGGGAAATGGGAGGCAAAGGAAAATGAGAATTCATATATCTGTATTTTACAAAAAACCTGTTTAAAATTAAATCATATTGCCCCAAGTTGGAATCAATATGTTCAGCATACGAAATATCCACAGCAGTGAGAATGTAAGCCGGAATTTCCATCCTAATTATCTAACAGCTTTGAAATCACCTTTCTTCTGCTGTAGGCAATACTTCCAAGCTTTCAACCCATGCAGGCACAGTGCAAAAGCACAGGTTCAGACATCGTACATCCATTTGCACTCTGGTAGCTGGGACACACATGCTGCTATGCCACCTGAATATGACCTTCTTCACCTATCTCATGCAGGAAGAGCAGAAACAACACTCATTAGTGGGAAAAGCTAAGCCATGAAATGAGATGCAAGTCACAACAAACAAGTCTCATCTGTAAGCAGATTAGCCAGAGGAAGAAGAGCAAATCAAGTGCAGGACTGCTGCACAGAAGGAGAGCAAAACCATCGGCAAATTGCATTTGGAAGTCCAAAGAACATAAAACCCCATTTATGTCAGTCTCCATTAAAAAGACTGAGTTGCTAGTGCAATTTATACCACTTAGGAAAGACATAAAATACCCTAGAAGGCCAGAGGAAGCTACTAGAAATTACTGGTGACATATCTTTGTACCAGCTGGGCTTCCTAAACGTCATTTGAGTCCTTAAGATAAAGCTTGAATAAATCTCAGAATTGTTAAAGTAAAAGAAAAAAAAAAAAAAAAGAACTACTGGCAAATGAAAATCAGGTACTAAGTTATAAAATCAGAGTTGGGGAGAAATGGAACTCACAGGTCAGCTACCTTAATTATATTGTGGAAAATGAAAACAAAGCAGAAGGTAGAAGCAGACACCACAGAAGTTGCTCTAAGCACTGAGGCAGAAGCCTCAAGGACGGGTACCAGGTATGACTCTCTCATGGGAATCATAAACTATGCAGGCATGTTTTCTTTAGGAAAGGATGTGTGATCACACATGCAACAGGAGTGATGTTATAAGATGATTCAAGAAGAAGCAGAGATGGTATACCAAGACACAGCAACCAGACCATAGTGGGAAATGGACTAAAGTTGTCTGTTGTGCTTGTCGGCTCTCACATGGCCTTAGCTGGAGAACTACATCATCCCAGTGAAGGAATCTTTCCCATTTGTTTCCTTGTATGAGCTTTGTCTCTTATGCTCCCACCATTCTGCAAAGAGGCTGTACCTCTCTGTCTCGTCTCACAGATGCTGGGGGCTGCTATTGCCCTCCCCCCCCACCCCAACACACACACACATCCAGAGCTATCCCTTCCCCAGGTTAAAAAACCCAGCCCCACAGCCTCTCTTTCCAGGGAAATGATTGCCCTACCTCCTCCTCCTCAGTGGCCTTGGTCCAGCTGACTGGCTTCCTGCTGGGATGGCCAAAACCAGATGCCAACCAAGTGAGCAGAAAGGGAAGAAAAAAAATTACTTCCCTTCATCTACTTTCCTAATACTTCCAAACTTGGAGAGGAAGATAAGTAAAGGGCAGGAAGAAAAGGAGCAGAAAATATACTTGCACAAGCAATTTTGAATGCCTACCCCTCTCACCACCATGGGGATGCAGAAATCATTGCCTTTGATGAATCCAGGAACCCATTTTCACAAGGAAGACTAGCACGTCAAACATCACCACCCCACAAAAAGAAGACCCACTCAAATCACAGATTTCACAGATGCAATTTCACAACTTCACAGAATGCTATGAGTTGGAAGGGACCTCCACAGATCATCTAGTCATCTGCGCAGGATCACCTAGATTAGATCACACAGGAACATGTCCAGAGTGGTCTTGAATATCTCCAAAGAAGGAGACTCCCCAACCTCTCTGGGCAGCCTGTTCCAGAAAATCAAACCAAATCAAACCAAACCTTTTCTTCCCAACACCTCCCAGACTGGTTCACAGTGCTCTGGACACAGCCCTAGTACCTCAAGAACCCATGGCAAGGCAAACTTCTGGGAACAGCACACAGAGAGGGGCAAGCAAGGGAATAACTGATTCCTTCCATAGCTGCAGGTCAAGCACACCAAAGCTGCAGTTGCCAGCTGTAAGTAGTTAATGAACATGCCAGGAATGATGCTTGGGATACATACTTGGGGAGGGGTGGGCTGATGGGAAAGAGGAGATATCAGTTCAAATTCAGTATGATTTGGTGCTGTGCTATCCCAGATGCATCTCTTCCTGTGGAAAATTAGCACAATGTCCAACACAAAGAGAGATTTACAGCTTTGTCCCCATGGTCAGCCACAGAGAATCACTCACACAAACATGCAGTACAAATATGTGTGAGAACTTGAGGTGCTTTAGAGTCCCTCGAGTAAAATAACTGCAGAGCAAGATAATGAAAGCATAGAAGGCAGAGGAGCCACAGGGACCAGCAAGGAAGGAACACCATTTAGAGGAGCTTAAGGGACGCTGTGGAAAAATATTTTGCACCAAAGAGAAACCTACTGCATAGCATTGATATCGTTGTGACCAATCAAAAAGCAAAATAAACCACAGGCTTACGTGCCAATAGGCCAAGTCAATACCAAAATCTAAAAAATATGGGCTTTTCCCCTCTTCTCTTGACATTTTAGAGATCACATGCTGCTGCCTGCATGTTACAGCCATTCAGAACACATAAAATGCAAGAACAGGTCAGCAGGATCAAGACCAAGGTCTGTCTGCTTAGCTGTGAATAAGGGACAAATTTATAAAGTGAAAAAATACTATTAAACTTTAAAACACTATTAAAGTTAACATCTATATATGCACACAGTCTGGGAGTGTGGGAGATGAATCAGGTTTGGCATCTAGAGTGTGCTTAGTGGAGCTGGGGAAAGCATGGGAAAATGTGAACCAGAGTCTGAATCCCAACAGGCCCTGGCAAAAGTAGGACGGAGGTGGTCTTGGAAAGTGATGAATCACTCAAGCTCAGAAGAAGAATTACAATTGTGAAAACTGGGAGGAAGACCCTGAGAAAATTCCCCGTGGAAAGTCCCTGCTAAAAATAGCATTGTGTGCACAGGTATATAAGCAGCTGTTAAACTAAATAAACTTGTCTCAGCATCCAGCCCGATCTGAGTCCATGAATCAATGCAGCACATATAAGTACAAAGAAGAGTATGAATGGCCTTCTATATAAATAATGTACATGGCAAGAGGAACCATGAATGCAGAATATGGTCAGTGTCCCACAAGATTACTGCAAGAAAAAAGTAGCTCAGCAGTGACTGTCAACACTACAACATAGGAGAGTTCAGATGCAGGATAAATACAAGCCTTCATTTTCACCTGCCAGCCTGAAAATGGTAGCAGCAAATCAAGGTGTTTGCATGACATTTTGAAGTATCAAGACACCCATGTTAGACATGAAGACATCTCTCCAACAGCATTAAATTTTTGAAATTACTATACAATTAGTGAAAATAAATTCCTTCAAGCTTCAAGAAGGTATAAAGTGCAAAAGAAGAGCTCTTTCAACCATCAAATATCTCTATATTTTATAATCTGATTGCATCGTTACATCCGTTTTCCTTTACCAGAAGCAGGAATAAAATCCACCCAATCCAAGACTAAAGCCACATCAGTTATAGATGCCAAGATTATTTCCTACTGTGAGCTCCCTGTGCTGATATAAGCAGTTCTGAAAGGAGCTTCCCAACTACAGAGTTTTGTACCAAAAGTCTTTGGCTGTTTGGCAGTGACTTTGCTCCATGACAAACCTATTAGGCCCCCAAGTGGGAAGCCAGCAACCTCTAGCTAGATTAGAGAACACTTGGAGTCCTGGCTCAGGAAATGTTAACTGAAACAGATGTTTAGTAGCAGACATTTCTAGCTTCTCTGGTACAGAAAGGTACCACCAAAGCAGGTCTGGAGTGGTCAAGACTTCAAACATGCAACAGATCCAGAGTCAGCAACCACACAATCTTGATACATGATCTTTGATCAGCTGAGACTGTTCCCTGTACACAGTGCTACCGGGACACACACACACATAACACCCAGCCCAAGCTCAGGTATGTATATTATGCTGTATTCTGTTGCATAATACCCAAATTGAAGCTGATTCAGCTGTGCCTGCCAGAGAGCTGTGCAGTAATGTGTCAATGTTAGCTCTGGTGCCAGATGGCCTTTAGCTGACTAACTCAGCTCTGTATCAGAATTCATCAACCGAAACTCAGCTTCACCACATATTACAATTTCAAATCCACTTATGTTAAAAAAGTGCACCATGCATGAACACATGCTGTACACTGGACAACTTTTAACAGGAAAGTTTAATACAGTCATTCCAAAGACCAGAGCATTCTGCCACTACTGCACCTACCCAACATGAACACACATAGGGTCCTACAAATTCAGCAAATTCAGAAGCTGGCATAACCCTTTCAGTCCTACCGACCTGTTAGTAGTCAATCCACAATCCACAGCATCTGAAATTCATTCATTATCTATACCCTGAACTCTTGGCTAATGAGCTGGATTTAATATTTAGGTCATTTACACTTTCACAATGTCATGAATATGTGCTTGAGCTACAGCTCCTCAGTATTCAAAGGCAGCGCATGGGCTGACCCTCCCTGGCAGAACTCAAGGCCAGACTGGATAGGATTTTGGGCAACCTGGTCTAGTGGAGGGTGTTCCTGCCCATGGCAAGGGGTTGGAACTGGAAGATCTTTGATGTCCCTTCCAACACAAACCATTCTATGATTTCATTCATATTTTTCTCCCCACTCCACAACTTTATTCCAATTTGGTCAGAATTTGCTAGTCAGAAAAAGGAAGTAGTTTCTCTCCTATTTTTTTTTTTAAATCTTCTAATAATCTGAAAGACAATGGTGGGAGTCATTGCTTGGCCACTGTCCATCATCTTTGAGAAGTCCTGGGAAACAAGAGAGGTGCCTGGGGACTGGAGGAAAACAAATATCACTCCAGTCATCAAAAAGGGCAAGAAGGAGGACCCAGGTAACTACAGACCGGTCAGCCTCACTTCCATCCTGGGAAAGATGATGAAATAATTTCTCCTTGGTGCTGTCTCCAGGCACATCAAGTATAAGGGTGCTGTTAGGAGTAGTCAGCATGGTTTTACCAAGG
This sequence comes from Heliornis fulica, assembly GCA_013399135.1. Classification (NCBI taxonomy): domain Eukaryota; kingdom Metazoa; phylum Chordata; class Aves; order Gruiformes; family Heliornithidae; genus Heliornis; species Heliornis fulica. Next base: position 145,980 of record VXBZ01006514.1, read on the forward strand.
GGAAATAATTTCTGACTGACCTAATAGCCTTTTACGAGGATATAACCAGGTGGATGGATGATAGTAGGGCAGTGGATGTGGTTTTCCTTGACCTCAGTAAAGCATTTGACACTGTCTACCACAGCATCCTGGTGGATAAACTGAGGAAGTGTGGCCTGGAGGATAGAGTAGTGAGTGAAACACCTTCCTTATGAGGAAAGGCTGAGGGAGTTGGGTCTCTTTAGCTTGGAGGATACTGAGGGATGACCTCATTAACATTTATAAATATTTTAAGGGCAAGTGTCAGGAGGATGGAGCCAGGCTCTTCTCAGTGATGGCCAGTGATAGGACAAGGGGCAATGGGTCCAACCTGGAACATAGGATGTTCCATGTGAATGTAATTAAAGACTTTCTCTGTGAGGGTAATGGAGCACTGGAACAGGCTGCCCAGGGGGGTTGTGGAGTTTCCTTCTCTGGAGACATTCAAGACCAATCTGGACACATTCCTGTGTGATGTAATCTAGGTGATCCTGCTCAGGCACAAAGGTTGGACTAGATGATATTTCAAGGTCCTTCCAACTCCTAACATCCTGTGATTCTATGAAATCTGTTATGTTATCATGTGGAACAAGAAAACACTGTTATTTGTTAAACCACCTTAGCCCTACATCCTTTACTGCCTGAAGTTAATCCCATTAGATTAGCCAATAATTAAACTTTTCTCAATTTTACTGCCGCTCAAATTTCTGTTCACTACGAAACCTTTCCCCCATTTTCCTCTCCATTGGGAAAGACCTAATATGTCATTGGGACAAAACAGAGTTGGTTGTAAACCCAAATTTCCATTGAGAAGCTGAAATATCAAACCAAATAATCTTGGTGAAAATTCAGTCTGATTTTCTTTAGTCAGACCCTATTATGAATTGGTTTTCTGCCTACCACAGGCCATCCAAACATCTCTACACTCATCTTGCATCATTCATATACTATTAAGTGTCACAGAGGTCACATCCCAACAATACAATACTCTGAAGAAAAACAGTATTTTTCAAATCTCTAGAAAGTTATGAGCAACACTAAAAAATTAATTCACTTGACTCCACCTATGAAAAGCTATTCCATATCCATTGGAAAACTGAATCATATATCAGTTACATGGCATTTCTTCTGAATTCATTCTTTATAACTAAGATATCACGTCAGCATGGCTGAAAACTGTAGCAGACTACAAGGTGTGGTAGAGGAAAATTAAGCAAGATAATTTTGATTACAATACCTAAATGTACGTAGCTTAACAAGCAAGTGAAGTAAAGACATTTGCATTATCAAGTAGGTAGGTAAAGCATGCTGGCCCATGACGCAGAAAACCAAAAGCTCTTTGCATATCATGTGTCCTGACACAACTCTGGGTATATTTTGTTTTTCAGTTAAGGACAATTGTAAGTTTTTCTTGAGCTAAACAAGACTTTGGATAAGCAGGTGACATGGGAAAACATTCTGCTTCTTTATTATCCTGTATCAAAGAAATCTGCAGGTTAGATGAGAAATTCTATCCTCGTTAATATCCTTCAGGTAAAAGTTAGTAATAAATCAAATCAGCGAGGGAGAAATGTGAAGCCTCAACAGCACTACATATGGGACAGATGATTTTAAAAAGAAAGAAAAAAATATTTCAATATTATGACAGATTATCAGTGTATCATTTGTACAATTCACTCATAAAAAATTCTAAATAATCTTCTGTAAGACTTTATGCATGATCTGAGGCATAGAATGCAAATGTATTTGCAACATATTGACTAAACTTTTATTTCTGCAACTCTTTTTTTCTAAAGCATAAGGAAAGATGAGGCATTAACAGTAGTTTAGTATTTTGCTCCTAATAGGCACTATAGTTTAAGACCACTTGTTTCTAAGGATAAAATAAATTGGGGTTTTTTTCTTCCCTAATAACATGTCTGTTTTCCCATTAAATACTCCGCTGTGTGCATTTACAGTTCTGAATGGGAGTCTCACCAACTCCAGTGTTAGACCCTCTTTGTTTTGGTGTCTCTATGTTACATCTTGCAATTTAGGAGACTTAATTAGGAGACCGGGGTCCCCAGTACAGGAAAGACATAGAGCTGTTGGAGAGAGTCCAGGAGGGCCATAAAAATGATCAGAGGGGGCTGGAGCACCTCTCCTAAAAGACAGACCACATGAGCTAGGCTTGCTCAGCGTGGAAAAGAGAAGGTTCTGGGGGGACCCAATTACAGTCTACCAATACTTAAAAGGGTCTTACAGGGAAGTGGGAGAGGACTTCACAAGGAAGCACAGTTGTAAGACATGGGGTAATGGCTTCAAGCTGAAAGCGGGCAGGTTTAGATTAGACATAGGGAAGAAATTCTTTACTTGAGAATGGTGAGGCACTGGTACAGGTTGCCCAGAGAGGTTGTGGAAACCCCATCCCTGAAGTGTCCAAGGCCAGGTTAGATGGGGCTTTGGGCAACCTGGTCTAGTTAAGGGGTCTCTGCCCATGGCAGGGGGGTGGAACTAGATGATCTTTGAGGCCCCTTCCAACTGAAAGCATTCTGTGACTACAATTCTATGAAATACAGACATGTATTGGATGGAGTCAGAAAACAGATTACTTCAGAACTGAAAAGGAGAGGAAAATTTTGAATGTGCAAAGAGCTGACATGGACAAAACTGGCATGGGTTTCTTCTCCAAGGCCCAGAGAAGTGTCATAGAACTCAACATACCCGCTGCCTTGCAGCCCAGTAGTATTGCATCAACAGCAATCCAAGAGGTTTGGAGAATGTATACAATTTGCTTTACAAACAGTCCTTTAAACCCTTGTTCAATGAGAGATGTTCTTCACTGTATCTAAATGACAGCTTTTTATATGATTGTAGTACCTACACAGCAAAAGTCAAAGATTTGTCACAGCCTTAACTGTGAAGTCTAAGTAGGAGATAAAACTTCAATGTTAGGAGGACCTTTCTATTCCTGTCCATATGGAATAATTCCAGTAGCATGTACTATTTATTTTAGACTCATCCAAACCACTAGAAAGATGATTTGTTAGAAAATTCAGTTAGGCTGGCATTGGCTAAGTCTGTCCCAAGCAGACAAAATAAACATTTTCAGTACTGGTTTTCAAAAGTGATCAAAAAGGTAGCAGCCTTTTCTATTTCTAATTAATAACAGATTGGTTTTGCCACTGATTTATTTTAGCTCCGAGTGTTTGTCTGGAAATCCTGACATCTTTTCCCTTTAATGAAATGGAGAAGTCTACTATCTCCTACTTCATTCACCTATCTCCCCTTGGTCATTTATCCCCACTCACAGGGAGGTCAGCAGCATCACTTGCAATGAAATACATGGTTAGAAGTTCAAGCATTAGCTTAGTGCAAGGCCTTGATAGAAGTTTTCAAGGTAGAACTTCCCCCTAGCTTACTGAAATTGTATTTAGCAGTGAGTTCTACCACTATTGCAATTGTTCTAGGTGGTGTCAGCCAGAAGAATATTACTGCAGTCTACAACATGCCTTACCTTCTCATAAATATCCCTTTCCTCAGGGGAGACAATGGTACACTTACAACTAAACAGCTGTGCTGGTGGCAATGCTGGTGTTCCTTCTAACAACTGACAGTAGCTGTGTTGCTCACTATATTTAATAGCAAAATAATAATAAAAAAAATTAACAAGCAAACAGCAGCCAGCAGATAGCTGGCAGTACTTTGCCAATGCTCCTTATTAAAATCCATGGCAGGTATTTATATTGCACTCTAATTGTACAGGGCAAGTCATAAGGCATACCTGTAATTTAAGTGTCCAAATTAGTGGCTGTGATTTATGACAAGGGCACTAGCACAATTTTATTCAAAAAAAAACCTGTCAGCATCAGTGCTCAGGTAAGCCTGATCTCCAAATACCTATCTGCCAGAGTCAAAACATTAGTGACAGAGCAAACAAATCTAACGACGGTAAGAAAAACCACAAGCACACAACATACACAATAAGGAAGGTGACAAATATTTTTGCTTCACTGCACAGGAACAGCAGAGCCTGCTTTCCATACCATAAAACCAAAAAGCCCAAGTGCTAGGATTGCCTACATATCACACTATGTGCACCACTGGGCTAGTGACAGGCCACACAGCCATAGCCCTGCGTGCTTGTTTCCTTGCAGCAGTGTACCCATGATCTTTCAGATGTGGCTGTAAGGACTTGTCTTTTGTGCATGGAATAACCTGCACAACATTCCCAAACAATTTTGCTTTCTCCCTTCGCACAGGGATTTTAAAAATATCCAAGACAAATGCCTAACTAACTGTTAGAAGAGGGAGGAGATATCAAGAATATGCTCTTTCACAAGTTCAGGGTGCACAGAAGAATTTTTCCAAGGCTCTAGATTCTCCTGGAAAACAAGCAGCCTTCACTGTCAGTCTTGTACAAAGAAAGATTATTCAGGCTGCTACGGAGCTGTCGTTTGCAGCACATATATACTCTAGTTCAATTATTTGGGCTCTGTCTGCTATTTCCTTTTGGGATAGTAAAAAGATCAGAAGAGTAAGAAGGTATTAGAAGGTTTAACTGTTATGCCTTTTCTTCCTTGTGAGGAGTGTGTACTCCTACCACAAGGCAAGTTCAATTGCAAATGCCTGGGAGATGCCACAGATTGGTCTCTGGGAGATATTCTTTGGTGGTGACAAGGAGCAAGATAAACAACAGCATTGCCACCAACCAGGAGAGATTCTCCTTGTCATTTGGCAAGGCATACTATCAATGAGAAAGTAGTGCTTAACACCCCTGAATCCACTGCTTCCCAGGGTCCAAAAGCCATTAAAGGAGAAGAGCATACTTGGAGCCAGTGGTGGAAGGAGACATAAAACCCAGGTGCGTGCCAACCAGCAGCTGTTGCAGCTGTAAGCAGGAGCCACGAAGACCAGCACAAGTGGATTACAACAGCAGTTCAGAACAATTAAAAGCCACTATTTTGACAATTCAAATTCCCCCTTTTTTTCTCAGCATGTCCTTTATTCCACTCATCAGCCTACTAGTTAGTTATGTTTTCACTTGTCCACATTTTTCACTAGTGAGAGGAGAAACACACTTGGGTAAAGCAAAAAGTGCTGAAGCAACACAAAATCGGTGCTAGCATTGCTCCTTGATCTTAATCTATTTTTAGCAAAGATAAATCCTATTTATTGGTTCAAAAATGCATAGAACCAATTATATGTCATTATCACAGTGACAGAATGATTTAAAACATAGTAACAGCCCCTCATTGATCAGCTAATAAGACAAGTTTCTAGGTGTTTGTTACCATAAACAATCTACAGCACAGGCAAACTGTTAAATCTTTTTGTTCTTAGTAATTCTTCATTACTAAATGTCTGCGGTTTACAGATAAAATTAATATTCAGTCTTTTTCTAAAAACCAAATTGTACTGTTTATGTCTCTTATCTCACAAAAGTATGGGCATTTATATTTTAAGTTGGACTGCTCATTGACATTTCCATCTCCATCCCTAGCAGTATATTCAGAGGTTAAGAGAACATCCAAAGATATTATTTGGAAGAGGAATACTTCTAATTGCTTTTCCACCAGTGTACAAGGAGAAAACACTGGAGACAAAAAGATACAGCAATCAATCATCTTTCAGCTTTGTTTAGAATCAACAAACAGCTGTGAATGCCCACTCTTCTGACAATGCAGCTTGAGAAGAAAGAAAAAATATATGGAGAAAGAAAACACTAATCACTGTAAATCAATAGAGTAATGAAATTTTCTTCTATTGGAAGTAAGAAGGGCGCTTTACTTAATCACAATTTGCCACAGTCCAGACTCACTTTCTATCCCAATTTATATACACATAGAGGGAAAGAGCAGCTGTCCCCACCAGACTGCAACCTCATTCATCTTACTTTTTTTTTTGTGATTTTTTTTTTTTAATTGAAAATGTCCTTGAGAGACTACAAAGATACATCAAAGACGCAAGGCATCTTAGGATATACCAAGCTCTCACTGCTAAGTTACTTGCTTCTCGTACTAAAAAGTTGTAACTTGGGTTTTTTCCTTCTAATAAAAGTTGGATAGCAACAATAACTAGCTCTGTACAAAAGATCAGATGCTTCTAGAAAACTGGGGGTTTGGCTTTTTTCTCCCCAAGTGTAAAATAAAGTAAAATAAAGAGGGGAAGGAATCAGAGCAAGGTCTACAGAAACATTTCACTGACCCTGTAAGTGTTAAAGGTATTGACCAAAGAAAAGATCCTATTCCCTGTCTGCTCCAAATACAGGAGCATGGTAGAGAACTGAAACAGTACAAAAAGTTGTACACTCGTGTATCACTTTCTTGGTGCTTTTAAAGGCTTTTAAAATACTAGAACTCTATGCCTTTATGTGTTGTGACAGAGGGACACTGCTTTCAACCAAACCAAACTCTTTCTGCTGAAGTAACCCACTCACAGGCTATACCTGGCTTGCAGGTGTTTGATCTGCCTGGTTTAGGCTAACCTGTCTGAGTTTCAAGACTTCTGTTGGTTAGCAAAATCCACTGCATCTCTAAGTCACAATCTCTTTGTAACCAAACCTCTTCTGAAAAAGAAGTGAGTGATGTTCTTTGCTTTACTGGTAGACTGCAAATGAAATGAAGTAGCAAGGCTGTCTAAAACTGTAAAATAGTTACTTTTTTTTTCTTTTAAATATATACTATTTAATTCCTGTTTCCTCTGCTAGAGCTCTGACTCTACCTTTCTCTATACAGCCATGGAGAAGTGGCACCTAGGACACCACTATGGTTAACACACAGATGCTGGTGACAGTACTGACAAAGAAACCCTCTGCTACCACCTCCTTCCTAGGCCTCACTCTCTGGAGCACATGCAGCATGGTGGCCTTGGCCTGTCAAGCAGAGGCCTGGGGGACAGAGAGCATTGTGGGACCACCACAGGGGAAGGCAGCAGATGACTGCAACCCCAGCCCAGACATACCTCACCAAAAATGAGCCCATACTTAAATAGTTAAAGCATTTTCCATGAAGCACCAACAAAAAGGGG